>JAYEPQ010000007.1:17659072-17839072 GCA_036321105.1 Dracaena cambodiana
AGCGGGTGCCCTCGCGGCTGCTACTCCGTGATTTTTTTTTTTTTGAGATTTTCATTAAAGTTTTACTTTCTCTTCTGCAGTTCCCTATTCAACAGATTCTTTATCCAAGAATCATTATTTCGGATTTTGGGGCAGCCACAATAACCAATCTCACTTCGGATTTGACAGTCACATCCCTTTAGTGGAGGAACGGAGTAGTACGGATCGACAGTAGAAAATTATTAACTGCAACCCACTCACAGCTCGTGAGTTGATCACTGATTCTTTCTTTGAGGGTGCAAATAGCCAGATTTTGAAGAAACCACAATTTCTTTTTGGGGATATCGTCAACCAACCAGACGAAGACTTATGGGACACCACTAAGTGGTTGAATAAGGCGGGAGGTCTATACATGTTCATTCCAGACTTGGAGTGTAGCTATTCTTTAGCATATCTACAGCGGTTTTCGTGTCCGCATGTGATGTCTTGGTCAATCACTCGTAGTCATCATGGTGTTGCGATAGGAAGATTTAGCAAAAATGGCCCATTTGTAGATGGCCCAGCAAAATATGTTACAGGTCTATTGCCTGGTAGAGTCAGCAAAGACCTACCTGTTGGAGAGCATCCGTAGCGAGCAGATACATTCATTAATCAATTTGCAGATGCTAATGGTCAATTCCCAGCTCAAGATTTCTGCACTCTTGGATGGGATCACTCAACTCCGCGATCATGGTGGTCTCGGATGACCCACTTCATTCTAGTGAATTTCAAAACACGTCTAGAGAGACTTGGCCTCTACTGCGCGATGCGGAATGTACAGTTCGGTCTTCCACATAGCTCTCCTCACTTCTTTTGTATACTGGAGATGTATAATCCGGAGACCAACACTTTCTTCGCTCCTGTTGGAGAATTGGGATTCGCACTTCATGAGATGCATGAGATTTCAGCATTATCCATAGACGAAACCCCTTATGAGGAGTATGTTCCGAATATGAAAGAACTACTCTATCTCAAGGCTATTCCCAATGCATACTCAACTTACTGGGAGCTGATGTGTCACTATAATATTTGTGCCGATATCTCGAAGACATGAAATCAAGGGGCGCGCCAGGCACGAAATCAAGAGGTGCGACATAAGGTATGGGCAGAGTATCTCTTCCAAAATTTGGAAGAAAATGAGCGCAATATCCAAATACGGGCTTCTTGCGATATGGATACTATCAATGAAAGGATTGGTGCCTGCTTTGCTATCACATATACAACAGAATCCGATGAAGATGGATTTAAAGTTCAGACTGTTTTCGAAAGTTACCACTACCAGGCAGCTTTTCCTATATCGGACAATTCTATTTTTGTTGGATATCTCATGTTATGGTTGAAGCGCTGTATAGTGCCTACCTTATGTCGTGAAACTATCACCATTGAAGTCATTTACCCAGTAGTCTTACTAGCGTTCGGCCAACCTCTGGGATTATTTCCAGTTATGCTTTGTAGTCTGCAACGTGGCTTGAGATATAGTTACACAATTTTGTAATGTCCAGCAGGTGGAAGATAGAGATTGTAGAAACATCTTCAAAACGCCTAATCCACGTATTGACCTGCCATTCACTTATCTGATGACTTGGTTCGTGTTGCACTATCCCAGACTAATGACTCCCCTTCAGGACTCATTGATCATGCCACTCCTCATATGCAGCGCTTTGAGAATTGCTCCTAGAACGGAAGGTATATGGCTAAAATCTAACAAATCCTTGGGTGACACCAAAATTATCATATTTACTGTTGTTTTTCAAAGTTTCTCGGAGGAAGTTATAGCAGCCAGCTTGAAGATAGTCCTGGGAATGATGGCTATACAACCTTACTATCGGGTTGCTTCTGGTGGCCTATTAATATCCGACCAAGTCATTTGATTTTTTGACAAGGTCGAATTTGTTTCATGGAGCCCTATATGCCAAGTCATTTCGCGCGTCAGTTTGGGTATGATCGGTTATATATCGGCGATCCAAACTCTTATCTTCGTCGTGATGGAAATCTTTTTGAGGGTGCGCGAGGATGGTATCATTTTGCGGCGGGAGTTACAAAAACATCATTTATTCTTCCAAGCCAATCACAATCTCTTTTTGCATCAATGGGATTCTGCAGTTGGTATCATCTTGCAGATATTATCCCTGGTGACTATCAGGTGAATCATTCTTTTTTAAAGAATATTAAGGCATCATATAGATCCTCGACAAAGGGCCAGACGCGTGAATTCCAGTCCATAAGCACCCCCTTAGTTTTGATAACAACGATGAGGATGGGCAAGACAATATTTCTACTCCAGCCTATCCTCTTGGAGGCAATTCCACGTTGAAGCTTCCAAACCCTAGAGGGGTCAGGGTCCTGCAAAAGAAGAGTAAGAAATTTCAGGCTCGTGTTGACAATTCGGTCTTTGGATGAACTGGGAGTCATTCAGATCTGCCGACCATGAGTCATTCAGGTCCACCGACCACAGCTTCTATAGCCTCACCAATCATCCCATTTAGAAATGACTTTCCTATTATCACTTCGGCATTTGGGTCAGGAGGATTTTTGACTACCACGACTTCTCCGGTCTTTCCAACGTAACACCGTCAATGGCTTCGTCTAAAAAGACTTTGGGATATATGACTTTGCAGCTTTCTCTACACTTAAGATACCTGCTACTACAAGTCAATCCCTGAAATTGCAAATTTTGACAGGGGCAGGCCAACCATCAGGGATATAGGAGTCATAGAACCGATGGGCATTGCATTAAGAAATACTACACTAGATGTCTTTCTATCATCTCCCAGTGAAACTGCTTTGTCTAGCCCGACACCAAGACTTGTCCCTTCAGGTGAACATTTCTCTTTAAGAATTGGCTTTTACTCTTCATTTTCCATCCCCTTTTTTAAGTACATATTCATTTATATTTTAGGTGGCAGAGATCTAATGACTCACGCCTCCCCGATGGCTAAATCAGATTTTTTGGAACTAGTAAATTATTCTGGTGTAAATGGAAAAATTTGTGACTTTGACGGTCTAGGCTCCGAAGAAGAGTTCGACAGTGATTACTTTCCCCAACCAAACATGGACAAATTCTCCCACTTACCCCCAGAGGTTTTAGAAGCGGATAAACCTGAGCGATCTGGTTCTGCTCCTATAACCACCAATGATGCAACTCTTCCAACAGATATTTGCATACTTCCCTCATATTGCAAAATTTTTTGACGATAATACCTGACCATTTTATTTATGTCAGATGCAGGTGATATTAATACATCTTTAGTATCCTTTTTGGAAGTTTTAGTAGAACCTGTAAGCACAGAAAGCTTTTCTTCGCCAACACGCATGGTTTTACCACGTTCTGTTGCAATGGGGTCAACGTTTAGTGCGGCGACCATGCCGCTGGCGTCAGCGGTCTCAACAATAGAGGTAATGACAACTCCAGCAAGAGTTGTGGCTAATTTATTGGATGCGGCGGCTATTCTATTATCAGTATAACATATGGCATCAGTACCTCCTGCTGTCATTCCAGCACCCATACATCCTTTTCCTGTAGCTTCAACAAGTTCGAAATAGAATTTAGTTTCTAGTTCAGTGAAAGACTTATTGATGGCAACGTCGAATTCTTTCTTGAACTCTTTCATGGATGCATTGAGGAGATCCTCAATGGAGAGGATTCTCTGGAGAGGGTTCATCCTCTCATGGTGAGTCACTTAGACCATATCACCAGGATTGGAGGACCGTAGCGGGCAGCTTCCTTATAGGGCTCGATGGGACGAGCTGGAGGTCCAATTGTCATTGCTGAACAGTCTGTGCCAAGCCGACCTTGCCGAGATGACAAACCAAGAAGTGGCTCGCTTACAAGCCCAAAACTTGGCTTTCCATGCCGAACTACAGCGGAATATAGAGCATCATGCGCAACTAGTTATGGGACTCCAAGGTTCTTCAGAGAAGTTAACTTGGGACTTGGTCCAGATTGAGAACAATATCAAACACCGCCGTAACTCAATAAGCTGAGAACGGGAGATCGTTGCTAAAGCTCAAGCTTCGATTGCTAATTTTGAACTCAAAATTCAAACTTTATCTGACAAAGCATCCGAGATCTCACGGCAAAAGGTACAAACCGAGCATGACATCGTCGTCGGCGTCAAGGAGTTGGAAGAATTCAAGATTAAGGTTGCACAACAACCCCCATGGATGAAATGGACTTGCAGAGAAGAGCTCTAGAAATAACGAGGGAGAACCTCCACTATAGGCTGGAAGATGTAGAAGATGCTTTAAAAGCTTTGTCTCAGAAGTAATTATTATTATTACTTATTGGTTATTTGTAATAATAAAGAAAAAGACTTTGCTGTGTGTCGCTATATCATTATTATTATCTCTTTAATAAAAATTACCATCATTTATCTATTTACTCTTATTTTATTACATACATACATACATACATATATATATATATATATATATATATATATATATATATATATATATATATATATATATATGTGTGTGTGTGTGTGTGTGTGTGTGTGTGTGTGTGTGTGTGTGTGTGTGTGTGTGTGTATTTTATACATTTCATGGATAGTGACTCAAAACTATTCAGAGGTTCAGGACGTGATAGTAAGAGTTTTCACATGAATTTAATCCTAACTGTTCAGCGACATATAGTGCGACCTATTAGGATTTATGAACGATAGGTAGATGTATGATGTTAACGTGTGTATTGATGACAAGACAAGCAGAGGTATGATATTAACATGCTTATATGATGACAAGTAGAGGTATGATGTTAACGTGCTTATAGGATAACAAGCAGAAGTATGATGTTAACGTGTTTATAGGATTCTAATCGTTCAGTGACATCTAGTACAACGGATTAGGAAGAGACAGAGGTATCATTAAACATGTCTCGGAGCTCGACCTATTCAAAGGATGTGGTCGTGATAGGAATGAGCTGACTAAACAGAGGTGATTGTTAACGTGTTTGGCCTCAAAATTTGACTATCAGAGGTAACTGTTAACTTGATAGGAAAAATGATTGTCGTCAGAGATGACTTTTAACTTAACAATATTAAAAACAGATTCATCAGAGGTTATAATATTGGACTTGATGAAGTGTGAGTTTTGTTGTCAGAGGTGAAATCTTAACTTGACAAGAAATCGATCTGATTAAGGTTTAACAAACCCCCAGTTATTAACGGATTTGATTAGTTTTTACCAACTACCATTTGAGTTGGGCTAGCCATGCTATTCCCCTCAGCATAGTGAATTATCGAAGATTTTGTTTAGGCTTAGATACTAAACGTTTCTTCTTCTCTTTACCTTAGCAGCTTTGGGTATTGATATATCTTTATATTCAGATAAGGATACTGTCGTGACAGATTTGTCGCAGGATTTTTAGCAAACCCCCAACTATCAACGGGTTTGATTTGCCTTTACCATCTACCGTTTGAGTTGGACTAGCCATACTATTCCCTCAGCATGGTGAGTTCTCGAAGTTTTTGTTTGGGCTTAGATGCCAAACGTTCCTTCTTCCCTTCGCCTTAGCAGTTTTGGGCAATTCATGTTTTTACCCCCAGCATGATGGGTTAGCGAGAATTTTATCCTCTTTTCATTACCTTGATGGTATTGGGTGATTCATGCTCTTACCCCCAGCATGATGGGGTTGGTGAGGATTTCGTTTGGACTTACAGGTCAAATGCTTCCTCTATCCTTAGTTATAGAGACGTATGATCCATTTTTATTTTAGATAGGGTGTGGAACTTTGTGCTAGCAGTGAATGAACATTTCTTCTTTTACTGTAATGAAAGAGAGGTCGGATGAACTCATTTATTTAAGAATAATATTTTTTTTAGGAATTTTTTATTAATTGGCATCATCATCCGATCACCATGTTGATTAATCAACCGGTATGCTCTATTTGAGTAAACCGTCTCTACTACAAACGGGCCCTCCCAGTTTGGCTGAAATTTGCCCTTAGTTTTGTGCATCAGAATCATAGGATGCCTAACTGCTAAGACAAACTCACCCACTTTTTAAGTTTGTTCCTTTACTTTCTTGTTGAAGGCTCGGGATATTCGTGCTTGATAGAGCTTTATTTGTTATTGAGCCTTTAAGCGCTTCTTGTCCAATGCTTCTAACTCCCGGAGTCGTTGGATATGCTTTTCTTCAGTGGTCATTCTTGTAACTAATGCCACCCGAAGAGAAGGGATTTGAATTTCCAGAGGTAGTACGGCTTCACAACCATACACCAAAGAAAATGGTATACTATTTGTCGGTGTCCTAACCGTTGTGCGATAAGCCCATAGACAAGCTCCCAATTTCTCGTCCTAATCGCACTGACTTGTAGTGACGAATTTCTGCAAAAGTTTCACAATGGTCTTGTTGAATGCTTCAGCTTGACCATTTGCAGCAGGGTTATATGGGGACGAAAATATATTCTATATTCTGAACTTATCACAGAATTTAGTATAGGCCTTGTTAATGAATTGAGGGCCATTGTCGTTGATGATCCGTCTAGGAACACCAAAGTGATAGATGAGATGGTGTTTGATGAAGTTGACCATATCGTTTGTTTTTACTTCTCTCACAGGGATAGTTTCCGCCCATTTTGAGAAGTAATTAGTTATTATTAGTATGAACCGATGTCCACGAGAATATGGTGGAGTGATGGGACCAATGATATCCATTCCCCACATCTCGAATGGCCATGTAATTGTGGTTGGATGTAGGTACTCTGCAGCCTCATATATATAATTGGCATGCACCTGACAGGCATGACATTTCTTTGTATATGCCACTGCGTCTGACATCATTGTCGGCCAATACAAATCCATTCTTTTTATCTGGTCTCCTAACTTAGGTCCCGGTTGGTGAGCATCGCAGGCTCCGTCATGTGCTTCTTTGAGCACTTCTTGTGCCTCTTGTTGTGATAAGTACTGAAATAAAACTCTACCTGGCATTTTTAGATACAAGGTACTAAGCTCATGATTATAATAGAATTTTCTGCCTCTTTCTTCACTTTGGCGGCTTCTTTGGGATCTTCAGGTAATATCCCGTAAAGTGCAAAGTCGACGAACACGAATTGTCAATCTCTGGGTTCGAAGTTCATTCCTGATGTATGGACTTCATTCGCCTCAAGTATTTCTTCAGGGCAAAGAAGCTCGCGACTTCCAATCTCAATATTTTTGCTCGACCTAATAGGGAGTACTAATGCAGCTACGAGGGAAGCCAAGACATCAGCGTATGCATTCTCGTGTCGTGGCACGTAGTCAATATAAAACTTTTTGAATGAGTTGGCAAGTTTGATTGTTGCCTTATGGTAAGATACAAGATGCTCATGTTTAATCTCGTATTCTCCTCTTACTTGATTCATTATGAGTTTGGAATCCCCATAGGCCTCTAAATGCCGGATTCCCAGCTGTTGGGCAATTCGCTGTCCCGTTGATAATGCATTGTACTCAGACACATTATTAGAACATGGCCGAGTTAGTGAGTATCCTCGAGGGATTACATGATTCTGCGGGGATATTAAAACCACCCCACTCCGGCAGAGTTCCTTCTAGCCACTCTATCAAAGAATAGCCGCCAAACCGGTTCTTTAGAAATCAAGTTGGCTTCCGCCATTTTATCTGGAATATCCTCATAAAATTTAGAGGATTCCGGGACAGGATGTTCCGCTAAGAAATCAGCAATTGCTTGTCCCTTGATCGTCTTTTATGATATAAATCGCATGTCATATTGCGATAGGAGGATCGACAATTTAGCTAATCTGCAATTGAGTGACCCAGGCTTGGTCATGAACACTCTTAGGGGATTTACCCGAGAAATCACATGAATTGTTTGGCCTACTAAGTAATGTCGCATCTTCTGAACTGCGAATACCAGGGCTAGACATTCTTTCTCTACGGAAGTGTACCGATGTTCGGCACCTATTATAGTTCTACTAAGGTAGTAAATGGCTTGTTCGTGGCCTGAGTCATTAGTTTGGTCCAACAGGGCGATAAGTGAATGGTCCATCGCCCGAACATATAATAAAAATGGTTTTCCTGATACAAGGGCCACCAGTACCGGAGGCTTTGTGAGGTACTTCTGAGATCCTCAAAGACTTGTTGACAAGGTTCATCTCAAACGAACGACACCCCTTTCTTCGTTAACTTGGTGAAGGGTTGGCATCGCCCTGAAAGATTAGCGATAAATCTCTGAATATATGCCAGTCTTCCTTGTAATCCATGAAACTCTTTAAGGTTCTTTGGTAGCTGCATCTCTTGAATTGCTTTTACTTTTTCTGGGTCTAAATGAATACCCTTGGATGTAACAACGAAACAGAGGAATTTGCCACTGGAGACACCGAGAAAAGATTTAGTCAGCTTCATTTTTAATTGGTGTTTTCTCATAAGTCAAACACCGATTTTAGATCTCGGAGATGATCGTCTTTATTGCGACTCTTGACGGCCATGTCGTCCACATAGCACTCTACCGTTTTACGGAGATGCTCATGGAAAATCGTGCTCATAGCACGCTGATATGTTGCACCTACGTTCTTTAAACCGAATGCATAATCGTATAACAGTACACGCCTAACGGTGTCCTGAAGGTAGTGTGTTTCTCATCGTCAGGGCACATTTTGATTTGATTGTACCTAGAGAATCCATCCATGAAAGACATCCTTTCTAACCCGTAGGTATTGTCAATCATGACATCCGTTATTGGAAGTGAAAATTCATCTTTAGGGCATGCTGCATTGAGATCTCGAAATGCAAATTCAAATTTTTCCGTTCTTAGGAACCGGAACGATATTTGCCAACCAATCAGGATGTTGTTCTTCTCGGATAAAGCAAGATTGTATAAACTTCTTAACTTCATTCTCGATCGATTCCATTAGTTCGAGACGGAACCTTCTTTGCTGTTGCTTCACTAGTTTAGCATCTGCCTTAATATTAAGCCAATGTATAGCAACTTGAGGATCTAAGCCTGGCATGTCTTCATAATTCCAGGCAAAGACATCTATGTATTCTCGAACGAGAGTTACAAGGTCGTCTCTTTCATTAGGAGGCAAACTCTTGCTTATAAATATGGGTTTAGGATTGATCTCATCACTCATATTTACTTGAATCACTTTATCCTCGGTAGGAGGTTCACATTGTTTAAAGCGCATGCTCCATTGGGCATCGAGATGCTTAACTAACGCTTTATCTTGTATAAGAATCAGTTCATCATTTTCATCTGAGGTCGGGCTGATGGACATCATGTTTACCGTCAACTCCTTGAATAATACTCAGACTAATATCTGAATTCCAATCGGAATCTTCTACATTTTGGCAAATCATATCTTCGATATCTGAAGGATCGGGTGTTGTGACGTATCCCAATCCCCTGCCGGTTTTGTGATAATAGTCCGGCTCTTTTCCTTCGGGCACGAATGGGGGAAGTAAATTTCGACATCCCTTACCGAAATTTAATTCGGATTTATGGATGAAGTCATATCCCATCTTTGCCATCATTTAGAATGACTTTAGTTCATAATTATAGAATTGAGGGGTTTCCTGAGCTTCATCTTCACTATTACCAGATGAGACTACATGTGGTCGAACCCTTCCAAAACTATAGGTTTTTGATCCGGTTGATGGGCCGGTGCTTCGAACACCGCCCCATCTACATTTTCTATGTTTGATTGCAGTATCATTGATGATATAATTGGCATGTGCATGGTTGCTAAAGTCTCAAATTCTGAGAGACTATTTGCATCTGTACTAGTAGCTGAAGGTATAGAATCAGTAGCAACACCAGACAAATAAGCAAATTTTAGATTTTCATTTACTTCCCACTCGCCTTCATCACTGGCGGTGTCATTTACATCTAAATCTTCAAGATTAATTACAAGAGGTTCAAAGCCTTCATTGGCAATAAACACCCCTGACTCCGTATCAGTTTCATTCCCACTATCATATTCATCATGTAGTGGGGGATCGACTTCAGCACTCTCAACATACAAAAGGGCGTCTACGAAGTAGTTTTCAACACCCTTGAATGGCTTCTTATTAGCAATCAGAGTATACACTTCTCCATCTTCATCCACGTACTTCATGCATTGGTGTAGAGTGGATGGGACGATCATATTGGCATGAATCCATGGTCGCCCTAGGAGAAGATTGTAAGAAGTATATGCTTCAATTACATAGAAGTTCACTTCACTCTTCAGATCTCTGATTTGGCATATGAGCCTGATCTTACCTAGAGGATGACTGGCATTGGCGTTTAAGCCAAAAATGACGGTATTATTGAAGTCAATCTGTGGGGAGGGATCCCGAGAAACTGTATAAGCCTTCGCGGTATAATACTCAAGGCAGAACCTGGATCAATCTGAAGTCGACCGACTTCTTTTGAGCCAATATACCCTGTATAGTACAAAGGCCTGTTGTGCTTGATATTCTTTAATTGCATGTCCTTTGATGTGAAAGTGATATAAGGAGCATGCCTCGGCATTGAGTTGCAATGCGGGCATGCCTCCTCAACCTCTTCTGGGAGATGGGCTAGGAAAGCTTCAGACTTTGCTAGGGCTTCCCTTAGTGCGTCTCTTGTAGACTTTGACAAGCGCAATAACTTATACAGAGTTATTCTTGAAGGTATATTTGCCAGTTACGCCATAACATCAAATTGAAAAGAAGAGTTTTGCTCTTCATAAGCATCTTTCCGTAAAGCCCGATTGTAACTGAGCTCCATTTGTTTTCCTTTGTCGGAAATCTGCTTAGTGGTTCCCTCATTGGCCTTCTTTGTTGACTTAGAGGGGCCAGCTTCTGTGTTTGTGGGATCCTTCAAATATTGTCTCTCGGATCTGGTTCCCGAAAGTGGCGCGGGTTCATTCTCCACTGCTAGAGCGGTCACTTTTGATTCAGAATCTGTTAATAGAGGTATGTCATCTACATCTTTCTTAATTGTTGCTGAGACAACATTGCACATGTGCTGTCTTCCTCTTATTTTGGTTTTCTTCTTGGGCCCCATGGTTGTCCATTGTTCATCTTCGAGAATATCTGGATGCACCCAAAGGACCTCTTGTTTCTTTGTTGTGAAAGGGATTAATCCTTTCTTCTGCTGGTTATAGGGGTCTAAATTAACCACCCTGAGCTCACCTTTTGGAATAGGTGTGAGCCCAAGTGGTACCTCTAGACCACCCACTGTAAATATAGCTGAGTTAGCTGTAACCCTTTTTTGTTCAGCTTTGAGCTAAACTGCTCCAGTATCAATCAACGCCTGAATTTTATCTTTCAGAATAAAATAATTTTTAGTAGGGTGGCCTACGATCTAGTGGTATAAGCAGTAGTTCGGATCGTTAGTCTTCCCAACCTCTTCAAGCCTCTTGCTCTCTGGCAACTTGAGCATGTTGCGCTTGGTGAGCAAATTAAACATGGTAACAGTATGCTCATCCTTAAATGAATATTATTTCTGTGACCTGGGTGGCCTCGCTATGTTGCTTTTACCTAGCCCTTCTTTTGGCTTGGATGTGTTTTCCACTGCTATTATGCTTTTCCCTCTGGAACGGGAGAAATGAGATGGAGGTTTATTTGAGGTGACCCTTCTCGCAGATTGCTGCTCCTCGAAGCGTCGAAATATGTCCTCGGCCTGTTCACCCTGCTTGAGCAGGTTCTTCCAAGACTTGGATTCAACCGAATCCATTTAGACCAAAACATCGGTCAGTAAGTTGTGTCTGTAAGTTTCTACGAGAGTCTCCTGCGCCATGCCATGTGGACACCATATGGAAAGTTCTCGGAACAGCTCGATAAAGGCTTTCACTGTTTCGCCATTTCCCTGCTTCGCTACTAGCAAGGATGGCACCGAGATCTCAGTATCATCTTCAAAGAATCGGGCTAAGAACTCACGTTCTACATCAGCCCATGATTTAATCGTTCCCTGGGATAATTGCATGAACCAAGTAAATGCGGGTCCTTGCAAGGTGCTCGCAAATATCTTAGTTAAGGTTGTCTGTGACAGGAAGTAGAAAATGTGTTGTTGTGATGAGCCTTTTCCGTCAAATGACTGAAGGTTTAACGGTTTGTAGTTTGCAGGGTAGGGTGTAGTTTCCCACTCTATGGGATATGGAAGCATTATCCCCGCTTCCTGTAACTTTTTGTGGTGAAGAAGAGTTTGCAGCTGCTTCTCCATCTTTTTCATCTTTTCTACATGAGGGTTGATAAGCACCTTCACTTTTTCTTTCTCTCCTAAATGAGGATGTAGTTTTTCATAGTCGCCTTCGCTGTCTTCATTTATGTGGACATTTTGTTTCCCTTCCTGTCGCTTAGAAGTGGACAACGATGATTGGCCTTTCTTCATTTGAGCCAATAACCCAGTTAAGAGTTGCTTCATTTCTTCTATGGTCTCCTCTTACTGTTTGAGACGTTGTTTTTATCTCTTAAGCCTTCTAGAGACTTCTTTTAAAAGGTCACGTTCACTGTAGCCTCTGAATCTCTGTTTGAATTAGAATAAGAAGAAGACACAACGACAGAATATTTGTTTTCCTCCTCATAAGATCCTCCAACTAATTTTTTATAATTCAATGGTATGACTGCTCCTCTCCTAGCCCAAGTGTGCCGATACACCCTCTGGCTCGATAGACACTCCTTTTGATCTTGGAGTGAACTCTTTATCTGAAGAGTTGCTTTCGGCAACCTTTTTGCCCTTACTAATCATATGGGATGAAGCAACGGGTAAATCAGTCTTGGAGTATAGCTTTTTCATCGTCCAACTTCTTTTCGGCTCGGTAATTTGCTCGAAAATGGATGGTCTTAATTTGAATCTGCAATTTGATAGATATGTATTCAAGTGAGTGCATGAACACATCTTTGTATTTATTTGCAGAGGAACATGATGGAGCACCTGAGAGGGTAACCAAAAAATTGGGTGTGCGCTGTGTGCTCACTACACATGTGTCTGAAGAGACACGGGCAAGCTGAGAGTTAATTTTACGGGATGCGAGGTTGCACCCCGCGGGATTGAGGTTGCACCCCGCGGGGGCAATCCCGCAGTTGCACCCGTGGGTTTGCACCCGTAGGAGCATCCCGCGGTTGCACCCGCGGGATTGCTCCCGCGGGATGCAACCCGTGGTTGCAACGGCTTGCAACCGCGGGTTTTCACCCTTGGGATTCCGGGATGTCAATTTTGGGGCTCGTTCATGGTTGTTATCTACATTAAATTTTCTGGACAGATCTTTTTTTACTGTAATTTTTCAGAAACTATCTCTCTTGTACTGTTGAGGCGTGCTCGTTGGGCTTTACGCCTTACATTCCTCTTTTGGGAGCGGGTAAGAGTTTCATTTGATTTTGGAGTGGGCAATGACGCCATATACTTTTTGACAGATGATGACGTCTTGTCAGTTTTAACGGGCGATGACACCTCGTAAGTTTTAGTCTTTGCGGATGATAACGCCTCATAAGTACTGATAGGTGATGACGCCTTTTCATTCCTGGTGGGCGATGACGCCTCACCTTTCTTCATCGTCGCCTTGCGATGATGCCTAGGCTCCGAATCAGAGAAAGGGAGAAATTCCTCATATTTTGCTGGTCGACTTCTACGACCAGCGTCTCAACAACCGATCGATAGGTACCAAGCCAGACTGTGCCATCGAATTCTCTGTCGTGAACAGAGAGGCTCTCACTGTGGTCGCCAATTCTTTTGTACTCAAAAAAACGAATTTTCCTTCCATTGTAATTTTTTGATTTTACAGCAATAAAGAATTGAAATTACAAAATTTTTGAGATCATAAGAATATGAAAACTTGATATATTCTCCTTTTTTAATCGTGGGTTGGTAGCGATAGAGCCTCACTAATACGCTCCGTTAACCGTCAATCTAGGAAGAAGAAGATCAGCTCTTCTTTCTGCAAACTCTGGAAGAAAACCGCCCCAAATATTTTCTAGATTCTCCAAATTCTGTCCAAAAAGTCCATTCTCAATTCAGCTCCCGTTATTTTATAGATTAAGGAGTTTTTTCTCCGACTCAAATTCTTCCCTCAAATTCTGGATCATGTAATCTCAGCGAAATAGATAAACGGGAGCAGACAGGGTACAACCGGCGGGTTAGCACCCGCGGAAGCGCTCCCGCGGGCGCGGGTGCCCCGCGGGATCGCTCCACCTGCGGGTGGCACTCGCGGGAACTCTCTTGCGGGTTGGCACCCGCGGGAGATCTCCCGTGAGTGTCAACCCGTGGGTGGCATCCTAAGTGAATTTTGTTTTTTAAGTGTCTACGGTTTATAACACTTCATGTATCTTTGTGCCCTCGTCCGACACTGAAGAAGAAACACTGCGCTTAATAATCCTGACTTCCTCGTCAAGATGAGAGCTTGTTAGTAGTCATAGCCTTGAAGGTTGAACATTTCACTTCATCAAAACAAAACCTATCTGATGTTTAGGATGATCAGCTACTAATACTATATGCACTCATTTGAATCTCTTCGGATATAATATAAGCTGATAAGTTAAATGCCAAGTACTTTTCCCTACTTTATTTAAGCTTCTTTCCATTAACTAGGAATTACAAACGGAAATTCTAATTTCATCTCCTCCTTCGGAGGGAAGCAGTTACAGTTTCTATGTACTGAACATTCCCATGGGCACACTAGATAATGGCTAGCTCTGTTATTCAGTTATCCGATCACCCTCACCAGGACACTCATCGGATTGCGAGAATGAAGGTGGAACGATAACAGAAGATGAAACTTTGAACCGTTTGCAGGTTCTCTCTTCCACTCCCTGACTATCAAAGTTGCATCTAAACATATGCTCTTGTTGTGTGTTGTACAGTCCATCATAATGTCCAAAGCTTGAAGTAGGATCTGATACCTTCGACAAGCCAGGATGATTGCATGACGAAGACGATGACTGCGGAACTATGAAACTTGGCGGCACAGCCTTCTCGACGCTCTTTATGCCCGTTAGGGATGGCTGGATTCTGTAGCCATCATAACGAAAAATACGCTGGCAAAGGCAAAATGGTCGCCGACTACTCTTTCCTTCGAGCTGCAACAATCAGCTGTTCTTGCATTGATATTCTTCAGGTTTTTGCTGAGCCTGCATTTCAAAGAAAAAAAATTTAAACTTCCATCAGATTTGGCAACTGAGAAGTTGGTGCGGGCATTTTCTCCACGCAGGATCCGTGCAGCTTCATCATAGGCCCTAGCAGCATCTTCAGAAGTGTCGTAGGTCCCCAGCCAGAGGCGGACGCGCTGCGACGAATCCTTTATCTCAGCCACCCATCTCCCTGATGGCCTCTGCCGGACTCCAATGAACCGTCGGCCAGCACTAGGCTTGCACTTCTCCTCACTACTCTCGGCCGCCATCATACTTGGGTCGAACCCTTGTTCACCATCTCCTTGATAGCTATTTATGGACTGTGAGAATATGACCCGAATATGGAATATGCTTCCAGCTCTTCATCCCCTAATGATTTCGTCGTTTGTATAGTTCTGTTGTCCTTGAACGCTTGCACGGGGCTACTTGCACCGTGCCGGCTTGTTACAGACATGGACGTGTTAAATTTGGTCCGTTGGGTACTCAAGTTTTCTGATTAAATTAGTAGTGATCCTATCATTACTATACTTAAATAATGGCTCGGGCTACAAGTTGTTCGGAGAGAGCATGTCATGGTCCTTGTCTGTACTTTCTCAGCTGTGTTTATTACGAGAATACAGTTTGTGTGCGTCTGCGTACTCAAAATGATTGCTGGTCCCAGGCTCATGAAAGTGTCCTGGGTTGCGATAACGAAAGATTAAGCACCAGCTTCCTAAAGACCAGCTTAGTTTAATCTTTGGGTCATTCTCAACTTAAGAAGTCTGTTGAAATTAATTATCCAAGTAATAGTTATTCTTGATCCATTGTATGTTCCCTGAGAGTTTAAAGAGCCAGATGTTTTTAAAAGTCATTGAACAATTCATTTATGTTTCATAAGAGTGATGCTTCAATTTTAAGAATCACCAATGAGAGAATGTAACTGAATTAATTAGGAAGTCTAGAGGTCACTTGTTAGTTGTTAATACATATATATATATATATATATATATATATATATATATATATATATATATATATATATATATATATATATATATATATATATATATATTGTATTATGCTTCGGGTGTCAAGAGTTCAATAAAAGCATAGTTTCCTCTCTTCATATTTCTTCACTTATATATTCTTTCTTGCATTGTTCTTATTGTCGTGGAATAAAAAATTAGTGTTATCGACAGAGAGAAACCTCCTATTATAGATTGTAATATTGATCAATATACATCCTAATATAGTACGAGTATATAATTAGCTACCAACCAATATATAATGGAATGTTAATCAATATATAAATATATTAATAATCTAGAAATTCCTGTCAAGCTGAAAAGCAGATATCAATCATACCCACCTTATCATATAACATTGAAAAAAAAACTCAAAAGTCATATTTTTTTTGTCAAAATATCATCAAACTATTCTGATGATGGAGTAAACATAGTACAAATCAACTTTTGCATCATATAATCTCGAACAAGATGATAATCATTCTTGATATTCTTGATGTGATCATGAAACATGGAATTCATAGCAATCCAAAATGGCAGATTGGTTATCAAAGCGCATGGGCATGAAAGCCAAAATTTTTTAGTAGGTTATTTATCCATAGTAACTTGCACGTAGTGTGAGTCATAGCTCGAAACCATATCACAGTGCTTGATGGAGATACAATGTCCTTTTTTTGTTTTGTTATGTCACCAAATTTCCACCAATTGATAGGTAATAATTAGTTCACTTCCTAATACCTCTATCTCCAGCATCTCAATATGCAGATAGTGGAATGTGATCGTGCTTCTTATATAGCTTTTCTGGATAGGAAAGAGAATGGGCAAGTCAACGGGCTAACTTTTTATTTGCTCTATTCAAAATTTTGAATTAGAAAAATAAAAATTTAATTTTAAATTCAAAATTTTGAATAGGACAAGCTAAAAACTAACACGTTGATGTGTTCATTCTCATCCTTACTCCAAGATAGCTCTTGATATATGCATGAATCTCTAGAGCAGCTCTATATGAACCCTTCTTGGCATATGCATGACTTGACCAACCAATGCAACAACAAAAAAATCTCCGGTCCATAAAGCATTAGATAGATAAGTTTTCCAATCATTCTCATGTATTGCTTAATATAGACACATGCAAGCTTTGAATTAAAATTCATGGGAAGTTTAAAGGTCATTTTAGAATACTATGTTATCTAATTTATATAGAAGACTCTTAGTAAACTATAATGACTTTTAGATTGTTGTGTTATCTAGAATTATGTGGAAAACTCCTACTAACTTATGATTACTCCTACAATTTTGAGTTATCATTATGTTTTAAGAACCTATATATAATGATGAGGTTTATTTGTTGTGCATCAAGTCTTATGAATGAAAAATATTTTCTACCTTCAAGAATCTCTTCTTGTTTAACTCTACTTCCTAATTGGATTTATTCGATCCAAACTGTATCAACTGGTTTCTGGCCATATGTGCCTTCTCTTGAAGTATCGAGAGAGATCCTTAGTTCTTTTCCATTGGAAATGTTGATGCAAGCATCAACATTCCAAGGCAGACTGATGCATTCGACAACCTAGTGGTGAAGATTATCCTCATAGAGTGCAAAACCTTCGTGATATAGAGATCCAAGACCTACAACAATAAGTCCAAGAGCTTACCAAAAAATTTGGCTCGTTAGGAGTGATTCCCTAATGTGCAGGAGGATTACACCACCATGAGGAGTATAACGTCTTTTATGGTCAAGGACATGTCAAGAGTGACTTTTTCTCAACTCTCCTTCAACACCATCACCATCAAAGACCTAATCACAATTAGGTAGACATTCTTGAATTTGAAAGAAAAATGCAACCTAACATTTTCATAGATTGGCTTAACATTGTTGAGCAAATTTTTTATTATAAGAAGATTCCTAAAAGATATAAATTGAAGATTGTATCAATCAAGCTACGCAAATATGCTTCTATTTAGTGGAAATGCCTCAAATTTCAAAGAGAAAAAGAAGGGTGAAGCAAGATTCACACTTGGAAAAGAATGAAGGAAGAGCTCCACAAGATGTATCTCCCTGAAGGATATCTTTAAGAAGCCTATCTTAATTTTCAACAATTTACTCAAGGATCATGTTCTATGAAGGAGTACACAGAGGAGTTTGATAATCTCGTTCATCATTTATGAAGGAGTACACAGAGGAGTTTGATAATCTCGTGCATCGTTATGGTATACAAATTCGAGGAGCAAACTATAGCAAGCTACCAAAGAGGATTTAAACGTAACATTCATAATAAGGTACAACTTCACTCTTATATAACTGAATAATATTGTTAAGCTCTCTATAAAGGTAGAATGCTAACTCTCGCAATGACAAACTAATTTTGTAATATATATTCCTGGAAGTCAAAATTCCAAAATTTATAATATTTCTAATCAAAAGAGTGCCTCTCAAATTCAAGTTCCCAATCAAGCTTCAAAGACAGAAAAAAATGCTTCTTTTCTTCTACTCGGTCATCTACATCTCACTCTCAATGTTTAAAAGATCATTGTTTTGAATATTTTGCTGCCGAGTGTTTAAATAGAAGACTTGTGTCCCTTGTAGAAGAAATTGAAGAACAAGAGGAAGAGATAGAGCTTAATTATGATGAATCCGAAGACGAAATCACTTATAGTGATCATGGTGAAGCACTTGTGATCTGTTGAAGTCTTAATTTTGTGCAAAATAATGATGATAACATGTGGTTTCGACACAACATCGTCTATACCGGTTGCACTGTATATGGCAAAATTTGCAATGTTATCATTGATGGAGTGAGTTGTGAAATTTTTTATTTCTCAGGAGATGATTGATAAGTTGAAGCAAGATAGAACCACACCAACATCTCTATTCTATTTCATAGTTCAAAAAGGGAAATGAGATATAAATTTCCCATCGCTGCCAGCTTATCTATTTTTCAATTGGAAAAAAATTCCATGATGAACATGGCTCGATGAGATTCCTTTAGATACTTATCATTTACTTTTGGGACGACTATGGCTATTTGATAGAAAAGTGACACATGATGGCTATATAAATACTTACACTTTCTACGAAGATATTATAAATGTGACTATTGAACCCTCTAGAAGTGAGAGGACATCCGAACCATATAAGGGAGAGGGAAATGTCTCATGTTGAACTTTAAACTTGAAGTGGAATAAGCCTCTCAACATGCATTTTTGATGATTGAATCAAATTCAGATGGTAGTTTGTTGCCACTGGCAATATTGACACTTTTGTAGAAATTACAATATATTATTCCCAAATAATTTCTTTCTGGCCTTCCTCCGATGAGAGGAATTCAACAATGCATCGATCATATAAATTGTGCAATCCTTCCAAACAAGGTAGCGTATAGGATGAGTCCAAACGAGCATGAAGTGTTGCATGGGCAAGTTAACGAGATTGTGGCCAGAGGATTGGTAAGTGAAGGCATCAGTCCTTGTGTCATTCTAACTTTACTTGTACCAAAGAAGAATGGAATATGGCACATGTGCATTATAGTCAAGCCACCAACAAATTACTATCAAACACCATTTTCCAATTCCTCGCCTCGATGGCATGCTAGATCAACTAGCCAGTGTATCTATCTTCTCCAAGCTTAATCTTCAAAGTAGATACCATCAAATTAGAATGAGGGAGAGTTATGAATGGAAGACAACATTCATAACAAATGAAAGTCTTATAAGTGGCTTAGATACCATTCAGGCTCTCTAATGATCCAAGCACTTTTATGTGTATTATGAATCATGTCAGCAAACCATTTATAGGCAAATATTTTGTCATTATTTTTTGTGATATTTTGGTGTACAGTAGAGATTAGATGCAATACTCTGGAGCACCTTAGACAAATCTTCAACAATCTGCAACAAGAGAAACTCTATGTCAACCTCTCCAAATATCTTCTAGACCGAAAGTCTTATTTCCTTGGGCTATGTGATATCCTCGAATGGCATTAATGTAGATCCAAGGAAGATAGAAGCAATCACTAGTTGGCCAATGCCCCCACACTATTCATGATATTAGTAGCTTTCATGGTTTAATCCCTATCTATAGAAAATTATAAAGCATTTTAGTTCAATCACCTGCCACAAATTGTCTAAAAGATGATTCTTTTTAATGGACCAAGGAAGCTCAAAAAAGTTTTGATAATCTTAAGGGGTTGATAAGTAAAGCTCCTATCCTTGCATTTCCAGATTTTGAAAAGCTTTAAGATTGATTGTGATACCTCAAATATGGGCACTGGAGCAGCGGTTAGCTAAGAAGACCATCCAATTACTTTCTTCAGTGCAAAACTTGGAGATGTAAGGAAGAACAACTCAACATATGACAGAGTTTTATGGTATTACTGAAGCTCTTCATTTTTGGAGGCGCTATCTTGTTAGTAAGGAATTTATTCTCTACTCCGATTACAAAGCCTTATGATGCCTTGATGGTCAATACAAACTTAGTATAGCACATGCCAAATGGATAGAATTTCTTAATACTTTTACTTTTACTATCCATCATAAAGTTGGAATACTTAATCAAGTTGTTGATACTTTAAGTCGAAGATATATGCTAGTGCCAACTTTAGAGAGTGAAGTTATTTGTTTTGATTTTATCCAAAAAAAAAAAAAACTCCATTCTAAGGATGATCACTTTAGTAAAATTTGGGCTCGATGTTATGAAACTGTTTTTGAAGACTATCACTTTAAAGAAGGGTACTTGTTAAAAAGTAATCAATTAGGCCTACTAGAATTTTCTCTTCGACAAGCCATTATCAAAGAAGCTCATGAAGGAGGGCTTGGAGGACATTATGGCTGAAACAAGACTCTAATTCTTATTAGAGAAAACTTTTTCTGACCAAAAATGGGAAAACATATTGAGCGACTTGTTAAACAATATCGAACATGTCATATTGCAAAAAAGTCGAGCTCAAAATACAGGTGTTTATACTCCACTTCTAGTTCCACAAGCTCCATGAGAGGATATCACCCTTGATTTTGTACTTGGCCTTCAATGATCTCAAAAAGATAAGGATTTGCTCATGGTGGTTGTTGATTGGTTTTCTAAAATGGCACATTTTGTAACTTGTGACAAAACTTATGATGTAGAGAAAATTGATTATCTTTATTTACAAATTTGTCAAACTTTATGGGATTCCTAAAACACTCACTTCTAAATTTATTGGCATTTTTGGAGGACTCTTTTGGAAAAATTGGATATTAAACTTCAATCTAGTTCTTCACATCATCCTCAATCTAATGGTCAAACTAAGGTTGTGAATAGAAGTCTTGATAATCTCATTTTAAGCTACATAGAGAACAACAAAAAACAATGGAATTTAATTCTTCCTCAAGAATAATTTACTTACAGCAGCTCTACTATTGCTACAAGGGTGTTAGTCCATTTAAAGTGTTTATAGGACTAATCCTCATGGCCCACTTGATTTAGTACCTATTCATAGTACTAACCAATTTAGTAGTGATGCAGAAGTAAGAGCTAAGGAGATAAAAAAAAATGTATGCAGAGGTTCAAGCCAAGATTGAGAAAAAGTAACCAAAAATACAAGGAAAATGTCGATAGGTGATTAGTATCATATATTATATTTTATTCTCCCATATTTTATCTATTTTTGTATATAAATAATTGCTACTCGGGTATTTTTAGTTTATTTTTCAGATAATCCGATTCATAGAAGGAGATGACATGAAATCAGAGCCTGATTAGGAAATCAAGCCCAGAAAAGAATTAAAAGAGAGCAAAACTAAAAGACAGTGATGCTTCAAAAAGTAAAAATCCAATACAGTCATTCATATCAAATGAAAAGAATTATAACTTCATGCAGAAGAAATTTCAAGCCAATTTATCAAAATAGTACCGCTATTTGTCGTCATTTTGCAGCCATTTGGCAGCAAAAAGAAGGGTCCACGGCTTGATTTTTCTTCAGGGGCTTCGATGTAAATTTATAGTTTCTCAGTTACATAAAAATTAGAGTTTGTTTTCCGAATCGTATATATTGGCCATATCCTTGTATTCTAGGATTTCATATAGTTGATTAATCATAGATGAAATAGGATATAGTTTGTACTCGGGTTTTATTAATAAAAATTAGGATTTTGGCTGAAGAGGTGACGGCCACAATACTGTGCTCCAGAGGTACGCCATTATTTTCAAGTCTTTATTTGTTTTTTAGATAAAATTAATTGCTTTCTAGTATAGATTTATTTGCTTTCTATATTAGATTCAATTGCTTTCATGAATAAAAATAGAATTTTGCTTACAAAAATTATGAGTAGTTAATTTAGCTTAACTTTAGGATGTAGATGAAATTAGAATCCACTATGTAATTGCTCTCTAGTATTTTCTACGTAAATAAAATAATAAAGATATGATTTTTTTATGAAAAGATTAAAATAGAAAACTTGTTAATTAATACTTTGATAGATTATATTTGAGTTAAGTTTCTTGATAGCCTATACTTAGTTAGGGTTTGGGGTTGTTGATTTTCATCTTCTTTATCGAATTATCTAATGATTTAGTTTGCTTTCATGAAAAGTAGTTTTTTTTATGAGTTATACTTCCACACTGCTTGATAGCTCATGCTTCGAGCACTTTAAATAAAAATTAAAACTAAAAGATCGAATTTTTATGATAGAAAAAGATAATAGAAGTAAATACATGGCTGGAAACTAGTAGATTCTAAATTCTAGGCTAATTAGATAATATCAATTTCAACTTAGAATCGTTGGTTAGTTCGTTAGAATAATAGGAATAGCAAGGATCGCAAAATGCCTGAGATCTCTATGTGACGACCTGTAAAGTGCTACAACTGACACTGTATGCTTGCAGTTAAATTATCACATAAAGTTTTTGGCACCGTTGCCGGAGATCGACGGTATTTTTCTTTCTTTTTCTAATATTTTACGGGTTAACAGTGTGTGTTGAGTATGCATAGGCCTATAAGTTCAGATACATGAAGAAAAAAGAACGAGAAAAGAATCGTAGGTACACCACAAAAACCAGGGAGCTAAACTCCCTGGTTTTGCCGTCAAATAGTGGCATTTGCCGCTATTTAGTGGCAATTTGTGTGAATCTTACCCACTTTTTTCTTTGGTATTCTGTATTTTGGGTCTTTGGTTCTATAAAAAAATACAAAAAAGAAATTTCAATTTTTTTATTTTTTCTTTTCCATCTCTTTCCCTCTCCACCTTTTTCAAAAAAATTAAAAAATATTTCAAAATCCAACTGGTTGCTATCATTATCGTGATCCATATCATAATTATCATCTGTGTTCATGGATAGGAAATTCGCTAGGACTAGGTCATAATCAAATTCACATCACATATCATAAACTTACAAGTGCTTCCTATAGACAAAATTACAATTGTGAATGGATGAATCAATCTAATTTTGCATATAATCAAGAGCCGTACCAAGAGAGTTCTCCATCTGATCCTTTCTTTATAGGCTATTTATCTTCATGTTTTAAATACAATCATGAACAAGATATTCAATTGAACATGTTAGATGAAAGATTAAAAATTGAACATGTTAGATGAAAGATTAAAAAGATTAGAAGCGTGGTATGCATGTCATGAGAATCTACATTCAACCACTTCATATCTGTCATCAAATATGTACATGGATCCATCATATCATTCTTCAAATTTAATCATGATCTCGAGATGCAATCATTTAAGGAAAATAAGAAAAATTATAATCATGAAACTGAGGAGCGAGCATGTACAATAGAAGAAGATAATAGAAGTAAATACATGATTCAAACTAGTGGATTCTAGATTCAAGACTAATTAGAATAACTCTCAAATTCGACTTAGAATCCATTGTTAGTGCGTTAGACTATATAATTAGTAAGAATTAGAAAACACCTGGGTTCTTTTTGGCACGACTTGTATAGTGCTACAACTGACACTATACGCTTGCAGTAAATTATCACATCAAGTTTTTGGCGCTGTTGCTGAGAATCGAACCCGGGTCGCCCGCGTGACAGGCGGGAATACTCACCGCGTGATAGGAGGAAGGTATAGAAGGTTTGCTAAAGTCATCTTCTCAAATAAAATCATTCACTCAAACTACATCTTGTATGAAAGATTTTCTCAAAACGATTTTTTATACTAAATTTTTTGGAGATCAACTATCTAATTATTTGAATATATTTTACTTTAACGAGCAACCACTTCAGTCATCTTTTGAAGTAGTTATGATTCAAAATGAGTTAAATAATTTTGTGCATGATGAGTTTATACTGTAACATTATGATCAACTTATTTTAGACCATTGTAAAAATAATTATGAAGAAATTGATGATAAAGAAAAAAAATTTCTTGGTGATTTGCCTCATGATGAGCTTGCTAGTGACATATTATCATTTGATTTTTTTTGATGAAAATTGTGAAGAAATTTGTAAAGAAGAATTTTTATCCCTTCATAATAACTTGACTAATGATAAGTCCACTAGTATGACATTTTTTTTTGAGAATTTTGATGATAGATTTGAAGAAAATTTGCATGACGAGCTCAAAACAATATAAAATTGGAAGGAACTGGAAAAGGAAGAGGTTACAGTGCCTAATGATTTAAAAGAGCGATCCAAAAACGAGCTCATGATTCAGCCACATCAAGATGAGTATGTTATTTCACATGTTGATAAGACCAAAATACTTACTGCCATGAAAGATGTTCGTGGGTCTAATATCGAAGATAAATGTACGATTTCCAACCTTAAAATTTTACTATTGAATAAAAGAAAGAAGGGTAGAAATAAATTAAGAAAAATAAAAAACAAGATGGAGAGATTAAATGCAAAATTGACAAAAAAATCTAAGTTCATCCATATCAAAACGTAAAAGGACACACTATGAGAGTGGAAAGCAATTAAGAGGTTGTAACCGGCTTGAATTTTCTAATAAGTGTATAATATTTATATCATACTTTTCATATTTATTTACCACCCTTTGTTTGTGTATGAGGGCATACACAAGTTTAGGTGTAAGGGAGTGAATTAGGATATTTTCTTTATATTTTTTCTAGGGTTTTTAGTTTTTTTAAAAATTTTTATTTTTTTTTTAGATTTTTAGGGTTTCTTTATTTTACACTTTGGATAATTTTTAGGGTAACTAACTAAAAAACAATAAAAACTGAAAAAAATTATATATTTTCATCAATAGATCAAGCTAATTACAGGTAAAGGAACAAATCTAGATTTGAAATTGGATAGAAGGGTAGATTGGACGATACACTTAGAATTTTATGAAAAAGATTAAAATTCGAAAAATAAATACCGTTAACAGTAATTTTGAGGTAAGCATATATCTATTTTTTACTTCACAATATTTTATTAGGTTAAGAATAAAGATGATAACGATTGAGCAAATCTTCTCTCTCTAAACAAAAAAAAAGGAAATTAAAAAAGGAAAAAAAGAAGAAAAAGTGAGAATAAAAAAATGGGGTGTGCCTGGTATTAAGGCAATAGCCTCAAGAGTGATAAAAAAAATACGGTGCTCCTGCTATTAAGGCAATAGTCTCAAGAGTAAAAAAAAAAAAAAGAGTATGATCCGAGTACTTGGGTATTTTGTACCTAAATAAGCGTGAATATTAACATATAAGGTGAAATATTCTTAAAAAAACAAAAACAAAGAAAAAGAGAAAAAAATGGAAAAAATGTCATGAGAGAGGAGATGAATCATGAGTTAGAGTTGGAGTAAAAAACCGAAGTAGACTATCATGCGTACACGTAGATGTATAGGAGCTAATGGATTATCTATTGTGAGTATCGAAAAATAGGATTTGAATTTTTGATTAAAATAATAAGTGTATATGATATGACGTTTGATTTGAAAATTGATAATCTAAATGCGTTCTTGAGTTTATAAATTAGTGAGATTAATTGAAGGAAATATTTAAAAACAAAAATTTTTTTGTTGTAAATTTTTTTATTTTTCTTAATTTTTGGTTATCCTTATTTTTCTTTTATTTATTCCTAAATTTATTTTCTTCATGAATTTCGTGGGTATATTACTGCAAATCCTCATGAGACAACACTCGTCCACTAAGATAACCTAGGGGTTTAAAGGCTTGTTGCACGTGCTAAGTGCAATTGTGATTCCTCCGAAAGTGAATTATGATTTTTCTTTTCCTTTTTAGGGTTAGCTTTTGCTCGAGAACTAGCAAAAGATAGGTGTGGGGGTGTGATTGGTATCATATATTGTATTTTTTCTCCCATATTTTATCTATTTTTTTGTATATAAATAATTGCTACTCTAGTATTTTTAGTTTATTTTTCAGGTAATCCGATTAATACAAGGCGATGACATGAAATCAGAGCCCGATTAGAAAATCAAACCCGGAAAAGAATTTAAAAAGAGCAAAACTACAAGATAGTGATGCTTCAGAGAGTCAAAATCCAATATAGTCATTCATATCAAATGAAAAGGATTATAACTTCATGCGGAAGAAATTTCAAGCTAATTTATCAAAATAGTACCTCTACTTGTGGCATTTTGCCGCCATTTGGTGGCAAAAAGAAGGGTTCACGACTTGATTTTTCTTCAGGGGCTTTGACTTAATTTTGTAGTTTTTCAATTATATCAAAATTAGGATTTGATTTCCAAAGCCTATATATTGGCTGTATCTTTGTTTTCTAGGGTTTCATGTAATTGATTAATCATAGAGGAAGTAGGATATAGTTTGTACTCGGATTTTATTAATAAAAATTAGGGTTTTGCTGAAGGGGTGACGACCATAATACTGTGCTTTAGATGTACGCCATTATTTTCAAGTCTTTATTTGTTTTTTAGATAAAATTAATTGCTTTCTAGTATAGATTTATTTTCTTTCTAGATTAGATTTAATTGCTTTCATGAATAAAATATGATTTTTCTTACTAGAATTATGAGTAGCTAATTTAGCTTAGTTTTATTATGTAGATGAAACTAGAATCCACCATGTAATTGCTCTCTAGTATTTTCTTCCTAAATAAAATAGTAAAGATAGGATTTTTCTATAAAAAGATTAAAGTACATGAACTCGTAGATTAATATTTTGATAGGTTATATTTGAGTTAAGTTTCTTGATAGCCTATACTTAGTAAGGGTTTTGAGTTATTGATTTTTATCTCCTTTATCGAATTATCTAATGATTTAGTTTACTTTCATGAAAAGTAATATTTTTGATGAGTTATACTTGCACACCACTTGATAGCTCATACTTAAAGCACTTTAATAAAGATTAAAACTAAAAGATCAAATTTTTATGATAGAAGAAAATAATAGAAGTAAATAAATGGTTGGAAACTAGTGGATTCTAAATTTTAGTCTAATTAAATAATATCAAGTTCAACTTAGAATTTTTGGTTAGTCCGTTAGAATAATAGGAATAGCAAAACTCGCAAAACACCTAAGATTTTTGTAGAACGACCTGTAAAGCATTACAACCTATATTGTACGCTCATAGTTCAATTATCACATAAAGTTTTTGGCGTCGTTGTCGGGGATGGACGGTATTTTTCTTACTTTTCTAACGTTTTACTGGTTAATAGTGTGTGTTGAGTGTGCGGAGACCTATAAGTTTAGATACAGGAAGAAAAAAAGAACTAAAGAAGAATCATAGATACACCACAAAAACCAGGGAGCTAAACTCCCTGGTTTTGCCGCCAAATAGTGGCATTTGCCGCTATTTAGCGGCAATTTGTGTGAATCTCACCCACGTTTTTCTCTAGTATTCTGTATTTTGGGTCTCTAGTTCTGTAAAAAAAAAATACAAAAAGAAATTTCAATTTTTTTATTTTTTTCTTTTCCATCTCTTTCCCTCTCCAACTTTTTAAAAAAAATTAAAAAAAAATTTCAAAATCCTACTGGTTGCTATCATTGTCGTGATCCATATCATAATTATCATTAGTGTTTATGGATAGGAAATTCGTTAGGACTAGGTTATAATCAAATTCACACCACATATCATGAGCCTACGAGTGCTTCCTATACACAAAATTATAATTGTGAATGGATGAATCAATCTAATTTTACATATAATCAAGAGCCGTACCAAGAGAGTTCTCATCTAATCCTTTCTTTATAGACTATTTATCTTCATGTTTTAAATACAATTATGAACAAGATGTTCAATTGAACATATTAGATGAAAAATTAAAAAGATTAGAAGTGAGGTATACATATCATGAGAATTTACCTTCAACCACTTCATATATGTCATCAAATATGTACATGGATCCATCATATCATTCTTCAAATTTCACTCATGATCTCGAGATGCAATCATTTGAGGAAAATGAGAAAAATTATAATCATGAAACTGAGGAGCGAGCACGTACAATAGAAGAAGATAATAGAAGTAAATACATGGTTATAAACTAGTATATTCTAAATCCTAGGCTAATTAGAATAACTCTCAAATTCGACTTAGAATCCTTTGTTAGTCTTTTAGACTATAGAATTAATAAGAATCGCAAAATACATGAGATCTCTGTGGGATGACCTGTATAGCGCTACAACTGACACTGTATGCTTGCAGTAAATTATCACATCAATAGGTATAGATGTCAAGCTCTTTCAAGGAAAATAATTTTGTATAGATTCATCTTTGCAAAGTGCGCTTTCCTCCTAGGCTATATGGCAAGCTCTAAGATAGATCCAATAGTCCTTTTTGAGTTCTCAAGAAGATTAGAGAAAATACTTATTAAGTTTACTTGCTGTGTGACTATAGTCTTTTGGCTACTTTTAATGTTTCCTACCTTATTATGTATCATGCAGAAGAGACTGATAAGTTGAGGACGAGTTGAGCTTTAACCAGGGAAGAATGATACAGATACATGCATTCTTTGAATTAAAATCTTTGAGAAGTTTAAATGTTTTTTAAATTATTTTGTTATCTCGAATTATGTATAAGAATCTAAGTAAACTATAATGACTTTTAGATTATTGTATAATTTAGAATTATGTTGAAAGCTCCTAGCAACTTGTAATCACTCATACAATTTTGAGTTGTCATTTACATCTTCATAACCTATATATAAGGATGAAATTTATGTATTGTGAAAAATATTTTCTATCTATAAAAATCTCTTCTTGTTTATCTCCACTCTCTTTATAGGATTTATTTGATCCGAACCGTATCACTTCTTGATGTCATAATAAACTTTATTATTTTTACTCCTGAAGTCCACATATGCTTGTATAGATGAAGTAGCAGTAGAACAAACGTATACTTCTGCTGTGAAAGAAACAATCTATTCTTCTGATATGCCACTTCTATCCCATGGAAGTACCTTGGCTTTCATACGTATTTGGTACAAAATATTTCTTAAGATGGTCTTTCATCTTAGTCAAAAATTCACATCCATTCAACAAAATATCATCCGCATACACAGAAGCTGTTTGTCAAACAACTAGAGAGTCATCCTAATAACACCTTTGAAAGTTAATGCAGACAATTACTATTGAGAACTTCTCAAGCCATGCTCTGAAGACTATGCCTAAAACCCATAAATAACTTTTATGTTTGCAAACCATATTCTTCCTCTAACTAGCATACTCCAGAGGTTGCTCTATAAAAACTTCCTAATTTAAATCACCATAGACGAGGGTATTTTTAACATCCAACTAGAACATGATCCATTCCATATTGACAACAATAGAGAATATAATATGAAAGGAGTTGAGGCGAGAAAAGAAGGCCAATGTCCCAAAGTAATCAACAATAGAGGTTTGATAGAACTATTTCGCAACAAAACAAGCCTTAAATTTGTGCACGAAACCATCTTCATTGTATTTTCCAACATAGATCCAGCAACAACCAACCATTATAGTGCCTTGTGAGGCACAAAATAAAAGTCCTAGGTCCCTCGAGAGATTAGTATTTGTATCTCCTCATGCATAGCCAGCTATCATGCATATATCTGCCTATCATGGTAGTGACGACTACATGATCTTCATGAGAAACTTTGACTCCTTCCAAATCCTTGGCAATGTAAGCAATATCTTGACTTTATAGTCATTTGGAAATTTTCTGAGTGGTGTTTATTATCTTGGCATACGTTTTGCCAACAAAGTAGAAGGCTCCCCCAGTGGCGGATCTCTTGAAATGGTTAAAACCATAGAGTCTAGTTTGCCACTTTTTTGGTCTCTGTCTTGATTTAAAGTCGCCACCTCATTTGTTTCAGAAGAGTTTTCGTGTGACTTCCTTACAATACTCTTGGGATAACCTTTTCTTTGAGGTTCTCAATGTCTCTTTTGTGCTAGTAACATTTTTTTGAAGTGTGGCTAATATCCTAGGGATATTTGTAGTAATATTAGGCATTTCACTTCTTGCAACGACATCAATAAAGCCGACTTGGAGAGTAATTCTTCCTTTCGAACTTGAGTGGGGATATGTGTATGACACATATTAAGAGGAGTGAATTCATCTTTGGGGCCAAGTCTTCAATCTCCCAACTTCTTATTTGTCTAGTGATAAGTATCATATTTTGCATTTTTCCTCCCATATTTTATCTATTTTTGTATATAAATAATTGCTACTCGGGTATATTTAGTGTGTTTTTATAAATAACAAAGGTTTCACAAGGAAAAGAAGAAGAAGATGCAAATTTATCAAGAATATGAGCAAAGAAAGTTACTAAGACGAAAACCAACACTCAAGTGTGGCAGCAGCAATTTCAAGAGTATTTTTGACAAAGATAAATCTTGAATTGAAAATTTTCATTAGGGAAAATTTGTAGAGCTTGGAATTATCTTTGAAACGAGTCCAAGAACAGCTTAATCTGAGTTCGTATGAAAACGTTATGGCCATTTAACTGAAGCGCTGCAGAGTGAAAAATCCGATCCAACGGGCTACGGGTTTATTGAACTTAATTTCAGATTTTGGACCTGAAAATTAGTATTTTTTGCCATCTAATCTCAACCATTAGTTTCTAATGCTTATGGATTGGATTAACATTATATATCTTGAGATTAGTTTGTATTGGATTAGAATCATATGTTTTGTATTGAGTTTGAGTAGGAGTAGGATTGTATTTGAGCTATAAATATCCTATGAATCTTTATAAATTAAGGAGAGTTTTATAGGTGTAATTTTAAATGTACTTTTTATTAATAAAATTAGGATTTTTCTGAAGGGATGACGGCTACAATACCGGACTCCAGAGGTAATTCTCTTTGTTCTTCAATTTTCCTTAGTTAATTTATTTTAATTGCTTTCTACTTTAGATTTATTTGCTTTCTAGATTAGTGCTTTCTATGAATAAAAATTTGATTTTGCTTGTTAGAAATATGAGTAGTTAATTTCGCTTAGCTCTGAGATGTAGATGAAGCTAGGATTCACCATGTAATTACTCTCTAATATTTTCTTCTTAATTAAAATAAATAAAGATATATTTTTCCATGAAAAGATTAAAATACAAGAACTCGTAGATTAATACTTTGATAGGTTATACTTGAGTTAAATTTCTTGATAGCCTATACTTAGTTAGGGTTTGGAGTTGTTGTTTTTCATCTTATTCAAAGAATTATCTAATAATTTAATTTGTTTTTATGAAAAGTAATATTTTTGATGAGTTATACTTGCACACCACTTGATAGCTCATACTTAAGGCATTTAAAATAAAGATTAAATTAAAAGATTAAATTTTTATGATAGAAGAAGATAATAGAAGTAAATATATGGTTGGAAATTAGTGGATTCTAAATTCTAGACTAATTAGAATAACTCTCAACTTCAATTTAGAAACTCTTAGTTAATCCTAAGACTATAAAATTAGTAAGAATCAGAAAACACCTGAGATCTCTGTAGGACGACCTGTATAGCGCTACAACCGACACTGTACGCTTGCAGTAAATTATCACATCAAGTTTTTGGCACAGTTACCAGGGATAGACGGTATTTTTCTTGCTATTTCTAGCATTTTACTAGATAAACAGTGTGTGTTGAGTATGCAGATAATAGTAATTACAGATATAGGAAGACGAAAGGGATCAAAATAGTCTCTGGACTAAGCAGCAGAAAGCAAAGAGTCAGACCCTCTTCTCCTACCGTTATTTGGCGGCAACCACTGCCATTTGGCGGCCGTACAGGTACTATCTGAACCCAAATTTTCTCCAGTTCTGTATTTTGGTTCTGTGATCCTGTAAAAAATACAAAAAAATATTAGGACTGTAGGAGTCACATTTGCTATTTGATCACATCTATTCCACCGTTTTATCTCTCCACCACTTCCACTTCTTGCATTAGTTTAGGAAATTCACGCATACACTCACGGTCGCTGGTTCATGCCACATTGGACCCGTGATCAATTTGGTCGACTAGTGAGATCATATTTTCTCATGGATGCCAAGATGGATCAACCGATCCCGATCTTTCAGGATCGATATTACCCGTTGTGCACATCACTTCCTTCATGCATAAAACTTCCACATGCAGCGGATAATCACTATGAGTTGAAGCCGCAGTACATCAGTATGCTTCCTAAATTCACTGGTTCTGATTCAGAGGATGCATATCTCTTTATCAGTGAATTTCAGGAAGTATGTGTAATGATAAAACTGCAGCACTTATCGGAGGACATAATTAAGCTCCACTTCATATGCTTTGCACTTAAGGATAATGCCAAGAAGAGGTTGTACAATATGCCTACTGATTCAATCACTACTTGGGATGAATTCGTTACGATATTTCTTAAAAAGTATTATCTCACGCATAAGACGACAAGGATACGAAATCAAATCAATCAATTTCGTCAAGTGTCGGGAGAACCCTTCTGAAAATAGTTGGAACGGTTCAAAAATCTTTTAGCTCAGTACCCCCACCATGCAATAGAAAAGTGGCGGTTGTGTCAAATCGTGTACAAAGGACTCGATTATACATCCAAAACTCTTCTTGAGTCTATGTGTCAGGGGGAGTTCATGAGGAAAAACAAAGATGAAGCATGGGACTTTCTTGAGGACCTATCATGAAAGACTATGCAGTGGGAGAGTCCCGCTGAGAAGCCCAGTGCATCAACTTCTTCTTATAAGGGTGGGATTCATAGCGTCGACAACTTAATAGCTACTGAAGCTAAGATCGCAGTCTTTATGAGGAGAATTGAGACACTGGAGACTCCTAGTGTTCCACCAGTGGGTCAAGTGAATCAAATCCAGAGTCTCACGTGCTTTAATTGCGGAACTCCCAATCACATTATGGAGGAGTGTCCTTTATTAGTGAATCCTATGGGTCCCACTTTTAAGCAGGCTAACGCCTTATATCAAAGACCCATTAATAATCCATACGCTTCGACATACAATCCTGGCTGGAGGAACCATCCGAATCTCTCATGGGGTCAAGGGCAATATCAAGGAGCCCCGAGCCCCAATATGTAATCTCCAGCCATTGGTCAGTTCTTAAGATCAAATATTAGTGCTTATCAACACCCAAATGCTTCAAATCATGGGAACAACCAGAATACACCACCTGTACAAAACTACTCATATCCACAACAGGGGTCTAATAATGATCAAGAAAAGCGACTTCAGTCACTTGAGATGATTGTTGAAAATCTTCTCAAGTCTCAGTCCAACCTTGCAAAATCTTATGAAAGTGTCAACTGATTTTATTCAAAAAACAGATCAGCACCTGCTCGTGAACTCTCAATCTATTAAGAATGTGGAGTAGCAGGTTGGACAATTAGCAAATCAAATGAGTGAACGTAGCAAGGGTACTTTTCCAAGTCAACCCATAACAAATCCTAATGCCAGTTCCTCAAATTCTAATCAGTCGCATGTCAACCAAGTTAATACCATCCACACACTTAGATCTTGCAAACTGGATCATACGTCGATACATATCCGATGATGAGATACAAAGTGTCCTATCTTTTTGTCATGATTTTGCTTGTGGAGGACACTTTGATTCGAGGAAAACGGCTGAAAAAGTGTTGCAGAGTGGTTTTTATTGGCCAGCTCTTTTCAAAGATGCTGTGGAGTATTGCAAAACTTGCACACGATGCCAATTCTTAGGCAAAATTTCACGGTGCAATATGATACCTCTGCAATATTTTCTTGAGGTCGAAATATTTGATGTATGGGGTATAGATTTTATGAGACTGTTACCTAACTCATTTGGAAACCAATATATATTGGTCGCTGTTGATTATGTTTCCAAATGGGTAGAGGCAATTGCTGCAAAATTGAATTATAATAAAGTCATTGTCAAGTTCTTGAAAGAGAATATGTTTTCTCGATTTGGCATTCCTTGAGCTATCATTAGCAATAACGGTACTCATTTTACTAACCGGTTATTTGAGGCGCTTATGCGAAAATATTCCATTACCCACAAGTTAGCTACAACGTATCATCCGCAAACTAGTGGGCAAGTGAAAGTTTTCAATTGCCAAATCAAACTGATTTTGAAAAAGACAGTGAATCACAATAGAAAAGATTGGTCTTGTAAATTAGCGGATGCATTATGGGCATACCGTACCACCTACGAGACTAATCTAGGTATGTCTCTATATCGGTTGATATTTGAAAAATCGTGTCATTTATCGGTGGAGCTTGAGCATAAGGCTTTATGGGCCATCAAATTTTTAAATTTTGAGCTTGAAAACCCGGCGAGCAGCGGAGGCTGCAACTTAATGAGCTAGATTAGATTAGACGGGATGCATATGATAGTGCTAAGATTTATAAAGCGAAAACTAAAGTGTTTCATGATAAAGCGATCATTCGCAAGTCATTTACACCCGGACAAAAAAGTTCTCTTATATAATTCGAGGCTACATTTATTTTCGAGAAAATTGAGGTCGAGATGGAGTGGACCATACATAGTACGAACGGTGCACCATCACAATACAATTGATCTCGAGAATCCTAAAAATGGTAATTTATTCAAACTGAATGGTCAACGATTAAAACTATTTTTAGAGACTCGAGCAAGCAATAATGTAGAGGTCCTGACACTTCATGACCCGATTTATGCATAGAGGCATGTATTTATTTGTATAATAACTTATATATTATGTATATTGTTATTAACATGATGCAGGGTTTAAAAACAAAATTGAGGGAAGATGAGGGGCTGATTGAAATTCTCCATCTCTATATAAATCCAACCAGCCACCTTCTTCCCCAAATCTTATCTACCCAAAACCCTAGCTGCCTCCCCTATTCACCCAAAATCCTCCTTTGCCTCTTGATTTTTTTTTCTTGCAAGACAGTGCCGAATCCTCAATTCTTGCGCCAGCCAGTGGTGACTGATGTGATAAATTACTACAAGCGTACAGTGTCAGTTGTAGCGCTATACAGGTCGTCTCACAGAGATCTCAGGTGTTTTGCAATTCTTACTATTTCTTTTGTTCTAGTGGATTAACAAAGAATTCTAACTTGAGGAAAGATTGGTTCTAAGTTCTAGAGATTAGCCTAGGATTTCGAATCCATTAGAATAATAACCTAACAATAAATTATCTCTTTCTTTCTATCTTTTAATTATGCACGGTTAAGTAACATATTAAAAAGGTGATCTTTTTAATTTGATTTTAATCAAGAGCCCCTAAGTATGACCTATCAAGTGATGTGCAAGTATAAACTATCAAAGATAACACATTTCTTAAAAACAAATCATATCAAGTAAAAAATCTCATAAATAAAAGAAAAGAAGTAAACTTCAAACCCTAATCTAAGTATAGGCTATCAAAAGACCAAACTTAAGTATAACCTATCAAAGAAATTTGATTTACAAGTTTATCCAATTCAATTTATTTATAAGAAAATCTTTATTAATAATTTTAAAAATAAACAAAGAATAATAATTCCAAACTTCATCTAAGTATAGATTATCAAAATATTAATTAAGCATAATCTATCAAAGAATTATGATTTGTAAACTCTATCTTTTATTTATTTATAGAAAAATCATAACTTTATTTCTTTTAGAAAGAAGATGAGATAAATCCATGTTAGATATATTAAACTAACTTCATCTACATCCTAGGGCTAAAAAAAATTAGCTATCCATAATTCTAATAAGCAAAATTCTATTTTTATTCATGAATGCAATTAAATTTAATCTAGAAAGTTATAAAACCTAAACTAGAAAGCAATTAACTCTATCTAAAAAGTAAATAAATAATTAAAAATAATGGCTTACCTCTGGAGCACAGTATTGTGGCCGTCATCCCTTCAGCAAAATCCTAATTTTATTAAATTAAAAATGAGTACAAAAACTTACAGGATTCTATTTTTAGAATACAAGGATACAACCAATATATAGGTTTTGAAAAACCAAACCCAATTATAATACAATTGTGAAACTACAAGACTAAAATAAAGCCATGGGAGAAAACTCGTGTTGTGGGGCCCACTTTTGGCTGCTAATTAGCGGTAACTACCGCTAATTAGCGGTAAAATTAGGTAGGTAATTTACGATTTTTTTTCTTCTCGAGTATTTTCTCCTTTTGAGTTTATTTTGATGACTGTATTGCACTTTGATTCTCTAAAGCATCGTGGTCTCGTAGTCTTTCCCACTTTAGAAACTTTTCAAATTTTGATTTTCTACTCCAATTCTGATTTCATGCCATCTCCTTATATGAATCGGATTATCTGAAAAACACACTAAAATACCCGAATAGCATTTATTTATATACAAAAATAGATAAAGTATGAGAGGAAAAATACAATATATGATACTCATCACACCTCCACACCTATCTTTTGCTAATCCTCGAGCAAAATCTAATCCTAAAAAGAAAAAGAAAAATCCTAACTCACTTTCACAGGAATCGCGATTGCACTTAGCATGTGCAAAAAGCCTTTAAGGTTAGCTTAGTGGACGGGTGTTGTCTCGTAAGGGTTTGCAATGAATATACCCACAAAATTCATGAAGACAATAGATTAAGAAATAAATAAAAGAAAAATAAGGATAACCGAAAATCAAGAAAAATAAAAATTTTATACAAAAGAAAGAAAAATATTTTTTTTAAAATATTTTCATCAATTAGTCTCACTAATATACAAACTCAAGAACGCATTTAGATTATCAATTTTCAAATCGAGCGTTATATCAGATACACTTATCATTTTAATCAAAAATTTAAATCCTATCTTTCAATACCCACTGACAGATAATCTATTGGCTCCTATACATCTATATGCACGTGTGATAGTTTACTTCGGTTTTGGACTCAAACTCTAACTCATGATTCATCTCCTCTCTCATAACAATTTTTTTCTTTTTTTCTCTTTTTTTTCTTTTTTTAAATTTTTTTAAGAATATTTCACCTTTCATGCGAATATTCACGCTTGTTTAGGCGCAACGTACCCGATTACTTGGTTCATACTCTTTTTTTTCTTTTTCTTTTTTAGAATATTTCACCTTTCATGCGAATATTCATGCTTACTTAGGCGCAAAGACCCAGTTATTTGGATCATACTCTTTTTTCACTCTTGAGACTATTGCCTTAATACCAAGCTCACCCCATTATTTTATCACTCTCGAAACTATTGCTTTAATATCAGCCTCACCCCATTATTTTATTCACTTTTTTTTGTTTAGAGAGAGAAGACTTACTCATTCGTTATCCTCTTTGTCCTTAACCTAATAAACTATTGTGAAGTGAAAAATAGATATATACTTGCCTCAAAACAACTATTAGCGATATTTATTTTTCGGATTTTAATTTTTTTCAAAAAATTCAAAGTGTATCGTCCAATCTACTTCAAATCTAAATTTGTTCATTTATCTGTAATTAGGTTGATCTATTGATAAAAATATATAAATTTATTGTTAAATTTTTTTTATTAATTTTTTTCATTTTTTTCATTTTTTTTATTTTTTTCAATTAGTTACCATAAAAACTACCCAAAGTGTAAAATAAAGAAATCCAAAAATCATCTAAAAATAAAATAAAAACTCTAAAAAACTAAAATCACAAAAAAAAAAATATATATATATACCCTAACCCACTCCCCCACACCTAAACTCGTATATGCCCTCGTACACAAACCAAGTGTGGTAAAATAAATAAGAAAACTATGATATACATATTGTACATTTACTAGAAAATTCAAACCGGTTACGACCTCTTGATCGCTTTCCACTCTCATAGTGTGTTTTTTTATATTTTGATATGGATGAACTTAATCTTTTTGTCAGTTTTGCCTTTCATCTCTCTATCTTGTTTTTGATTTTTCTCAATTTATTTCTACATTTCTTTTTTTATTCAATAATAAAATTTTGAAGTTGGAAATCATACCTTTATCGTCGATATTTGACCCACGAGCATTTTTCATAGCAGTAAGTATTTTGGTTTTATCAACTTGTGAAATAACATACTCATTTTGATGTTGCGGAATCATGAGCTCGATTTTGGATCGTCCTTCTAAATCATTAGGTATCATAATCTCTTCCTTTTGTAGTTCCTTCCAATTTTCAAGTATTATAGGTTTGTCATGCAAATTTTTTTCAATCCTGCCATCAAAATTCTCAAAAAAAAAATACTATACTAGTGGACTTATCATTAGTCAAGTTATTATGAAGGGATAAAAATTCTTTTTCACAAATTTCTTCACAATTTCCATCAAAAGAATCAAATGATAATGTGTCACTAGGAAGCTCATTACCATGCAAATTTTTTTTCTTTATCACCAATTTCTTCATAATTATTTTCACAATGGTCTAAAATAGGTTGATCACAATGTTGAATTATAGGCTCATCATGCACAAAATTATTTAATTCATTTTGAATTATATCTACTTCAAAAGATGACTGGAGTGGTTGCTCGTTGGAGTCAGATATATTCAAACTATTAGATGGTTAATATCCAAAAAGTTTAGTTTGAGAAATCGCTTTGAGAGGATCTTCCATACAAGCTGCAGTTTGAGAGGATAATTGTGGCAAAGTTTGTATACCTTCCTCTATTCTACGTCTTCGTTCCTCGGACTCATGATTGTAATTTTTCTCATTTTGTTCAAATGATTGCATCTCAAGATCATGAGTGAAATTTGATGGTGCATATGATAGATCTGTGTATATATTTGATGACAGATATGAAGTGGTTGAAGGTTTATTCTCATAACATTCATAGCTTGCTTATAATATTTTTAATCTTTCATCTAACATATTCAATTGAATATCTTGTTCATGATTGAATGTAGAACATGAAGATGAATAGCCCATAAAGAAAGGATCAGATGGAAGGCTCTCTTGACATGACTCTTGATTATATGCAAAATTAGAATTATTCATCCATTCATAATTGTAATTTTGTGTATAAGAAGCGCTTGTAAGTTCATTATATGTGTTGTGAATTTGATTATGACCTAGTCCTAGCGAACTTCCTATCCATGGACACTGATAATAATTATGAGATGGATCACGGCAATGATAGCAACCAATTTGATTTTGAAATAATTTTTTTAATTAATTTTTTTTGAAAAAGGTGGAGAGGGAGAGAGATGGAAAAGAAAATAAAAAAAAATTGATTGTTTTTTTTTTGAATTTTTTTTACAGAACCAGGGAACCAAATCACAGAACAGGAGGAAATTTGGATTCAGAATCACCTTTATTTGCCGCTAATTGGTGGTTTTGGCCGCTAAATAGCGGCTAAACCAGAGAGTTTGACTCTCTGATTTCTGCTACTTAGTCCAGAGGCTCTTTTAATCCTTTTAGTCTTCCTGTATCTGCAATTTCTATTCCCTGCACACTCAACACACACTGTTAACCTGTAAAACTTTAGAAAAAGCAAGAAGAATACCGTCGATCCCCGGTAATGGCGCCAAAAACTTGATGTGATAAATTACTGCAAGCATACAGTGTCAGTTGTAGCGCTATACAGGTCGTCCCACAGAGATCTCAGGTGTTTTGCGATTCTTATTATTTCTTTAGTTCTAGTGGATTAACAAAGAATTCTAAGTTGAGAAAAGATTGGTTCTAAGTTCTAGAGATTAGCCTAGAATTTCGAATCCATTAGAATAATAGCCTAACAATAAATTATCTCTTTCTTCCTATCTTTTTAATTATGCACGGTTAAATAACATATTAAAATGGTGATCCTTTTAATTTGATTTTAATCAAGAGCCCCTAAGTATGACCTATCAAGTGATGTGCAAGTATAGACCATCAAAAATAACATATTTCTTAAAAACAAATCATATCAAGTAGAAAATCTTATAAACAAAAGAAAAGAAATAAATTTCAAACCCTAATCTAAGCATAGGCTATCAAAAGACCAAAGTTAAGTATAACCTATCAAAAAAATTAGATTTACAAGTTTATCCAATTCAATTTATTTATAAAATTTTTTTTATTGATAATTCTAAAAATAAAAAAAGAATAATAATTCCAAACTTCATCTAAGCATAGATTATCAAAATATTAATTAAGCATAATCTATCAAAGAATTATGATTTGTAAACTATATCTTTGTTTATTTATAGAAAAATCATAACTTTATTTCTTTTTAGAAAGAAGATGAGATAAATCCATGTTAGATCTATTAAACTAACTTCATCTACATCCTAGGGCTAAAGAAAATTAGCTATCCATAATTCTAATAAGCAAAATCCTATTTTTATTCATGAACGCAATTAAATCTAATCTAGAAAGCAATAAAACCTAAATTAGAAAGCAATTAACTCTATCTAAAATACAAATAAATAATTAAAAGCAATGGTTTACCTCTGGAGCATGGTATTATGGACGTCACCCCTTCAGCAAAACCCTAATTTTATTAAATTAAAAACGTGTACAAAACTTACAGGATTCTTTTTTTAGAATACAAGGTTACGGCCAATATATAGGCTTCGGAAAACTAAATCCAATTATAATACAATTGGGAAACTAAAAGACTAAAACGAAGCCGCGGGTGAAAATTCGGGTTGTGGGGCCCACGTTTGGCCGCTAATTAGCGGTAACTACGTCTAATTAGGGATAAAATTAGGTAGGTAATTTATGAAGTTTTTTCCCTCGAGTATTTTCTCCTTTTGAGTTTGTTTTGATAACTGTATTGCACTTTGACTCTCTGTAGCATCGTGGTCTCATAGTCTTGCCAACTTTAGAAACTTTTCGGACTTTGATTTCCTACTCTAATTCTGATTTCATGTCATCTTTTTGTATGAATCGGATTATCTGAAAAACACACTAAAAATATCCAAGTAGCATTTATTTATATACAAAAATAGATAAAGTATGGGAGGAAAAATACAATACATGATACTCATCAGTGACCAAAGAGCTAGAATCACCACCATCGTTATCATCCTCCGAGCTGCCAGCTAACAGAGGCTTCTCAGCCGCCAATCAATGACCAACTTTGGGAGTTTCCCATGAAACTTTAGGGGAGGTAATATATATCTGGTCTCTATTTAACAGTTTTATTAGAATATTTTCTGGTGATTACTATTAAAAGATAATGGCTAGATTTGTTTGTGAAAAGTTTTTTGGCAAAATTTTCACTGCATTTAGTGTCTATTTTGTCACTGCAATCGAAACTCTGGGATGGAATCATCTTATTTATACACCTAATTCATTCTATATCCCTGAGCTAGTAGAGGAATTTTATGCTAGTTTTGCGAAATCCAATATTTTGGAAGATCGCAAAACCATAAACCTTCATTGGCGCGGCCAAATATACGATGTGCATGCAGCGGCCGTCTCAGCTTCTACGGGTATCCTCCTTCACACGGGGAATCACACTCCCAGTAGGATTGAGAATTATTTTATACGGATGGGCCTTAATTGCAAAGTAACATGCGATAAAAGGATAAACAGCAAGACACTCTATCGCAATATCCATGTAATATGCCGCTAGATCAACACTAATGTTATGGGCATTACACATATGTCATTTTTTAACACACCCACACTTTATGTTGTTGATTGTATTATGCATAAGATACTCACTTCTGTATGTGTACACAGCTACTCGACACTATTATTGATGCTAAGATGCGGTCGAGAGCTAGTTTGCCTCTGCTATGCTTAATTACACAGTTGTGTCACGGGTTTCTGTTTAGTGCCGAATTTGATGCATATGCACCCTCACGCGTGTTTATCGCTGCCGAATATATTTCAGTGACATATCACGCTGTTGTTCAAGAAGATTGGAATAGAAATACTGATGACGAAAATATATATGCCACTAACCTAACACAAGAGGAGGAGAATGACGCCTTCTTTGACCAAAACTTGCCAGCTGATCCCACTGAGCAAATAAATGTAGTCTGGCAATGTCTTGAAAAAATTTAGCACCGGTTGAAACAAATTGATAGGAGTGAGTCTTCTACGACATGAACACGTCCTGTACCCGGTGAGTCTAGTAAGAGGCAAAGAGGACGACACCAATGATTTGTGTATGAGAGCATACACAAGTTTAGGTGTGGGGGAGTGGATTAGGAGATTTTTATTTTTTTAGGATTTTTAGGATTTTATTTTTATTTTTAGAATTTTTATTTTTAGATTTTTGGGTTTCTATATTTTGCACTTTGGTTAGTTTTTAGAGTAACTAATTAAAAAAACTGAAAAAAACCTTTGATTTTATATATTTTCATCAATAGATCAACCTAATTACAGATAAATGGACAAATTTAGATTTGAAATTAGATAGGAGAGTAGATTGGACGATACACTTTGAATTTTATAAAAATAATTAAAATATGAAAAATAAATACCACTAACAGTAGTTTTGAGATAAGTATATATCTATTTTTCAATTCACAATAGTTTATTAGGTTAAGGACAAAGATGATAACGATTGAGTAAGTCTTCTCTCTCTAAACAAAGAAAAAAGTGAGAATAAAATAATATGGTGAGTCTGGTATTAAGGCAATAGTCTCAAGAGTGATAAAATTATAGGGTGCGTCTGGTATTAAGGCAATAGGTTTAAGAGTGGAAAAAAGAGTATGATCTAAGTAATCGGGTACTTGTGCCTAAGCAAGCGTGAATATTCACATGAAAGGTGAAATATTCTTAAAAAAATGAAAGAAAAGAGAGAAAGAATATGATCTGAGTAATCGAGTACTTTGCGCCTAAGTAAGCATGAATATTCGCATGAGAGGTGAAATATTCTTAAAAAAAAGAAAAAAAGAAAAAAAAATTGTTATGAGAGGGAGATGAATCATGAGTTAGAGTTGGAGTCCAAGGATCACATGTGCATGTAGATGTATAGGAACCAATGGATTATCTGTTAGTGGGTATTGAAAGATAGAATTTAAATTTTTGATTAAAATGATAAGCGTATCTGATATGACGCTCGATTTGAAAATTGATAATCTAAATGCATGCATTCTTGAGTTTGTATATTAGTAAGATTAATTGATGAAAATATTATAAAAAAAGATTTTTCTTTCATTTGTACAAAATTTATATTTTTCTTGATTTTTGGTTATCCTTATTTTCTTTATTCCTTAATCTTTTTTCTTTACGAATTTTGTGAGTATATTCACTTGAAACCCTCACAAGACAACACTCATCTATTAGGGTAACCTAGGGGTTTAAAGGTTTGTTACACATGCTAAGTGCAATAGTGATTCCTACGAAAGTGAGTTAAGATTTTTTTCCTTTTTAGCTTTAGGTTTTGCTCGAGGACTAGCAAAAGATAGGTATGGGGTGTGATAAGTATCATATTTTGCATTTTTTCTCTCATAATATATCTATTTTTGTATATAAATAATTGCTACTCGGGTATATTTAATGTGTTTTTATAGATAATAAAGGTTTCGCAAGGAAAAGAAGAAGAAGATGCAAATTTATCAAGAATATGAGTAAAGAAAATTAACTAAGATGAAAACCGATACTCAAGTGTAGCTGTAACAACTTCAAGAGTATTTTCGGCAAAGATAAAGCTTGAACTAAAAATTTTCATTAGGAAAAATTTGTAGAGCTCGGAATTATCTTCGAAACGAGTCCAAGAATAGCTTAATACGAGTTCGTATGAAAATGTTATGGCCATTTAACTGAAGCGCTGTAGAGTGAAAAATCCGATCCAATGGGCTACGAGTTTGTTGAACTTAATTTTGTATTTTGGACCCGAAAATTAGTATTTTATGCCATCTAATCTCAACCATTGGTTTCTAATACCTATGGGTTGGATTAAGATTATATATCTTGAGATTAGTTTGTGTTGGATTAGTATTATATCTTTTGTATTGAGTTTGAATAGGAGTAGGATTGTATTTGGGTTATAAATACTCTATGAATCCTTGTGAATTAAGGAGAGCTTTATATGTGTAATTTTAAATGTACATTTTATTAATAAAATTATGGTTTTTCTGAAGGGGTGATAGCCACAATACCTGACTCCAGAGGTAATTCTTTTTGTTCTTCGATTTTTTCTTAGTTAATTTATTTTAATTGCTTTCTAGTTTAGATTTATTTGCTTTCTAGATTAGATTTAATTGCTTTCTATGAATAAAAATTTGATTTTACTTGTTAGAAATATGAGTAGCTAATTTCGCTTAGCTCTAGAATGTAGATGAAACTCTCTAATCTTTTCTTCTTAATTAAAATAATAAAGATATGATTTTTCCATGAAAAGATTAAAATACAAGAATTCGTAGATTAATACTTTGATAGGTTATACTTGAGTTAAGTTTCTTGATAGCTTATAATTAGTTAGGGTTTGAAGTTATTGGTTTTCATCTTATTCAAAGAATTATCTAATGATTTAATTTGTTTTTATGAAAAGTAGTATTTTTTATGAGTTATACTTGCACACCACTTGATAGCTCATGCTTAGGGCACTTTAAATAAAGATTAAACTAAAAGATCAAATTTTTATGATAGAAGAAGATAATAGAAGTAAATATATGGTTGGAAACTAGTGGATTCTAGATTCTAGACTAATTAGAATAACTCTAAACTTCAATTTAGAAACTCTTAGTTATTCCGTTATATTATAGAATTAGTAAGAATCGCAAAACACCTGAGATTTTTGTGGGACGACCTGTATAGAGCTTCAACCGACACTGTATACTTGCAGTGAATTATCACATCATCTAGCATCCTCCATTTTCATTTTTGGGACTTGTCATACTTTCTATATTTCAGATTTTTAGACTGGCATAAGTTCTTGAGTAGCAACTCTGAGTCTTCCGCGATGACATACTTGTTAAACTAGTCAAGTAGGTCATTGAAAGAATTTGGCTTCCTCTTGGTAACAAAAATTTAGTCCTGGGGGCTGGATGCCATTCATCGAGCCCACTAGGGCCATATCATAGGATTGCTTCTCAATTTTGAGTCTAGTCTCTGTGAATCTCTTGCCCACTAGAGTTTCCTTGCTTTTTTGTTCAATTGTAAGGAGAGATGTCAAATTCATTTGTGTAGCTTTACTTGCCATGAATTGTTGAAAAAACAGATAGTGGAGTTGGCAAAAGCGTCAATTGACCCAAGAGGTAGCCTATTGTACCAGCTTCAGGTATCCTTCTCTAGGTCATAGAGAATGCAAGATACATAACTTCTTTGGATGCATCCTAGAGATACATAGTCTATTTGGCGATATGATTACTGAGACTGGTAATCCCATCATATTTTTCAAGACTTTGAACTTTGAACTTCGAACCAAGCTTCAAGATCGAACTACTAAGAAGATAGATGTCTTTTGATTCAGTATTCAAGTACATAGATGGAACAGACCTCCTTCTTAGAGGAAAAGAGGACCCATGGTCATTATCCTCATATTGCTTCTTTAAACTTTTTCCTAATGGGGTTGATGATTGATGAAGATCGTCCATCCAAACCCCTGGGGTTCTTAACGGTAAGTTATAAGGAGGAGGAGGTGGAGGAGCACCACTATCTTGTTGGTGAGTTGCTAGCACTTGGGCCAACATGGAGATTTAATTGGTGAGCTGGAGAGATATCTCTTCGATTTAAGCTCTGGTCCTGAGAATATTTCAAGCTACTCTGTTATGTATAGTATCAGTGAAGAACACAGATACTCTAGAACCTAGTTTTAAAGAAAGAGGGGATCAAATTTTCCTCATCTTCTGCATACTGCTTGCGTTTCTACTAACTGCTACTATTGATGACACCAACAAGTCACCATCTTGGGAACTCGAACTCCAATCATAAATCTTACACCAATTTGATAACAATGGCTTGAGATAAAATATATAAATGGTGAAATATGAAGAGAGAAAATATATATTTGTTGAACTCTTCGCCCTGAAACACAATTGAAATCATTCATATATATGGTAGTTAGAAGTACCCTTAGATTTGCTAATAAATTTAAATACATCCACCTATTAGTCACTTCATGATTGAGATGTCACACCCTTTAGACTTGTAAGAGAAATACGATGAATATAGTGACTTTTATTTTGGAACGTGACATCTTTCCGAGTCCCAAAGGACATACAATGAATCAAGATTTATTATTATTTAGATAATTAATTTAAATAGTTTTGTTTCCAAAAATGAATTGTCCAATCCTGGAAGACTAAAAGGGCCCATGGAGTAATTTGGTTTACAAAGATGCTAAAGCCCACGAAAATATATCAAATGATAACTCAATCCAACCCTAACACCAAAGGGCCACAAGCCCTCCAGATGATATCTCGAGAACTACCGTCTAAATTTAGCTAAATTTTATCATCTCTGATTTAAGATTCTCCACTCTTGTTGGTGAGTTGCTAGCACTTGGGCCAGCATGGAGATTTAATTGGTGAGCTGGAGAGATATTTCTTGGATTTTAGCTCAAGTCCTTAGAATATTTCTAGCTACTTTGTTATGTAAAGTATCGGTGCCCACCTAGTTGGTGGGAGGCTCATCTCATGGAGACGGAATTCAGAATTGAGTGGCCTGAGCCTTTGAGCATGTTCCAGCTATGGTTTAATTGCATTTCCACAGACCATGCTAGTTATTGTCTCCAACTAAAAGTTCTGAAGAATCACATAGGAAATGATTAGAATCTAGTCCCTATCCCTTGGTGGAGAGCTATATTTATAGTTTTCTAGGTAGTAATCAATTACCATCCGATAGATTTTAAAATCATGAAGTTTTTCTTGTGCAGGTAGAAGAAGAAATCTTAAATCAGAGATGGTAAAATTCAGCTAAATTTAGATGGTAGTTCTCGAGATATCCTCTGGAGGGCTTGTGGCCCTTTGGTGTTAGACTTGGATTGAATTATCATTTGATAGATCTTCGTGGGTTTTAGCATCTTTGTAAACCAAATTACTCCCTGGGCCCTTTTAGTATTCCAGGATTGGACAATTCATTTTTAGAAACAAAACTATTTAAAGTAATTATCTAAATAATAATCAATCTTGATTCATTGTATGTCCCTTGAGACTCGAAAAGATGTCACGTTCCAAAATAAGAGTCACTATATTCATCGTATTTCTCTTACGAGTCTAAAGGGTGTGACATCTCAATCATGAAGTGACTAATATGTGGATGTATTTAATTTTATTAGCAAATCATCGGGTACTTCTAATAACCATATGTATGAATGATTTCAATTGTGTTTCAGGGCGAAGAGTTCAACAAAGATATATTTTTTCTCTTCATATTTCACCATTTATATATTTTATCTCGAGCCATTGTTATCAAAGTGGTGTAAGATTTATGATTGGAGTTCGAGTTCCCAAGATGGTGGACTTGTTGGTGTCATCAGTAGTAGAGTTAGTAGAGATGCAAACAGTATGCAGAAGATGAAGAAAGATTTTAAACTAATGAAAACGAACATAAAGAGACACAATGATGCATGGATAAGAATGACTATTAGGCTAGCAATGGTAAGGATGCAAGGGACGCTGGAGGTGGAATCACAATAGTTGATATGCTTGTATGCATGAGCAAGCAAGGCATGTCAGTGGATGTCGAATTATAATGGTTATTGGACTTATAATGGTGAGTAGTGAGTATGCTTGTGGTGGCAACTACAATGACTGTTGAACTTACAGTGGTGAGTACGCAATTTGCACCCGAGATGGTCACATAACAAGTGGTCTTGGTTAAATCCAAATCAAGATAGAAACCTTGTGAAGTTAAGTGACGAATAAGTTAGGAACCTGGTAGTGCTTGAGGAGAATGCATGGAGATGCACAAGATGTGCGTGATGGTTACGAATAGCTGGATGGTACAAAGCTCTTTGTGATATAGCGCTACACATGGTTGTATATTATTATTGGTTTTTTATTTTTGGAGACGGTCATGATTTTGGAATAAACTTGTAGTACAACATACCAATCTCGTTTGTCTGGTACAAAACATGAAAAGTGATTGTGAGTGATCAAGTAGTTCCGGTATTCTCTGCCAAGGAGTAATCTTGGAATGATGAATTAAGTTTAGGGGAATATTGAAATTAGTTATCGAAATAATAATTAATCTTAATTCATTGTATATTCCATAAGACTCTAAAGGGTGTGATGTTCACTTTACGTGTAACTAGATTTATTGTATGTCATTAAAGACTCTAAAGAGTGTAATGATTCAATCTAAGGGTCATTAGTAAGAAGATATTTTTAAACTAATTAGGGAGTCGACTGGTCACTAGTTATTAATCTATATATGGATATTCCGTATTATGTTTCAGGATGCCATGAGTAAAATAAAGATATATTTTCCTCAATTCATATTTGTCCACTTATATATTTTATCTTCGGCCATTGCTATAAAAACTACAACTCTTTTTTTTCCTTGAGAAATGCGACAATGTGTCAAACGTTCATTTCAATAAAAGTTGAAATAGTATACAATGGAGTGTATATAGATGCAATGAGATGGGGCATATAGCATATACAAAATGGGAGAAAAGGAAAAAGAGAAGAAGGGGAAGAACTAATTTCTACAGTGAAGCCATGAACTGCTGAAGTATATTTTTTTTGACTAAAATGGCAGGTGGAAGCCCTTTGTGTTTCATTAACAAGTAGATAATAGAATTACAATAAACTTCGGATTACATGTATAGGTGAACCTCCAAAAATACAAAATATAAAACAACAAGATTGTTAAAGAAAGGGTACATTAAAAGTAAAAGTCAATTCCCTCCTATAACAACAACAGAAACCTCAAGGCTCACCATTCTACTCCATGAAGTGATATGTGTCTTCCAATCATGTCTGGTCCGGGGAGGGATGATGGTCTTCAAAGTCCTCTTCTGACATCCCTCATGAGATCTGCACACGCTCCTCATCTGAGGGTACATTTGTCCAAAGAATAACATTGTGAACAATCACGCACATACATGTATGTAAAAAACGTGCAGTAGAATTAAAAATTCTATTATGTCTCTCTCCATACATTCTAGCATAATGCTGCGGTTAGGATCCTAACCAGATGTGATGTATTGCCAATGACACATAACTTGTTCTCTAAACTCGTGTAGGTTCCTATGTTGATGTTAACCCTAAAAAATTCCTACACAATTTTTCTAGAGATTATTGGTAAAGTGGCAATTCAGTAATAAATGATCAGTGGATTTCCCATCCCTGTTACAGAGTAAACAGAAGTTCAGTCCTATCACCCTCTTTTTTGTAAGGCTGACCAGGTAAGTAAAGCATTTTTAATAACTAGCCATAAAAATACCCTTACTTTAGGCGGGCAAACAGTCTTCCAAATCCATAATGAATCAGTCAACGCTACTCCGCTATCCACAAAATGATTATATGTAGATTTGACAAAAAAGTCTCCATCTTTGCTCCACCTCCAGTGGGGTTGGTCATCTAACATGTGACTTGGTCTGAAGTCGCTTAATAGATATAGGATGTCATACGTTCAAACTCCATCTTAATCTATCCCAATATCTGCTTACCTTGGCATTCTTGTCCCAGGAAAGTTGGTAAGCCTTGGGAAATAAAATTTTTAGAGGTACTTGTGAGCACTATCTATGATACCAGAATGCTATATTGTGACCATTTTCCAGTTTAAACTCCAAGCTTGGCCATATGATGTGTCTAGACAACATAATGCCTTTCCAAAATCTAGATGTATTGCACGAACGCCGTGATTCTGTGAACCAAGTACCATTTCTCGAACAATATTTCACAGGCATAAGTTTTGGAAAGAGCCATGAGGGTGTGATACCAAGTACCACTACCATTTCGCCATTAATGATAAATTAAAGGTTATAAGATCAAGAACACCAAGTCTTCTAGTCCTTTTTGGTCTACAGATCTGTTCCCATGAGATTAAATGATACTTCTTGAAATTAATCGTACCATTCCACAGAAAGTTCTTCCTGGTATGATTAATTATGTTTCTCACCCAGCAAAGCAGTAGGAAAAAGGACATATAGTACAAGTGTAGTGTGGATAATACAGTATTTAGAAATATCATGCTTCCTCTCAAAGAGAGAAAATTACTTCTCCAACCTTCCAATCTCTTTTCGAAGGCATTAAGTAGAGGGTCCCAATTCTGTTTGGATAGTTTTCCTGGGTTAATGGGAACATCTAAGTATTTAATTGAGAACATAGCCTCTTTACATTTGAAGATGTCTAATGTAAGATAAAGAGAGAGGTTTTTAGGCCCCAGTCTAATGAAAGAGCTCTTAGAAAAATTAATTCTTAGACCTGACTATGTTTGAAAGTAGCAAAGATCCACTTGATATATATTGCCTTTCTCACATTACTCCTTCTAAAGATAAGCGTATCATCTGCATATTGAAGGTTAGTGAAAGTGATTGAGGAGAAACCTGCCAAGCCGTGAATTAAGCCCGTTCTCTCTATTTTTCTGCACAAGCTATTTAATCCATTAGCAACTAGTACAAAGGGTAGGGGAGTCAGAGGATTTCCCTGTCGAAAGCCTTGTCTTAGTACTATTTCCTTGTCGACTTCTCCATTAATTATGAGTTGCGTTTTGGCTGAGATTAGCCACTGCTCAATCCATGAAACCCATCTTTCCCTAAAGCCACTAGGTGCAATACCCACAATAAGCAATCCCAATCTATCATGTCATATTCATTTTCAAAGTCCAATTTAAGTAACTCCAGACCTAGTTTTCTTACAGTGATGAATCACCTCATATGCTGTCGCGACCCCTTCTAAGATGTTTCTACCTGTAATAAAACCTATCTGATAGTCTCCTATCATCTCCTGAAGTATTGGTGTAAGATAGTTTGCTAATATCTTGGCAATAATTTTGAGGGTTCTATTAAGTAGAGCAGTTGGTCTATATTCTCTAATGCATTCTGCATGTTCCTTCTTGGGGATGAATGTGATCATCGAGTAATTGATCATGTCAAGTCTAGCCTCACCTTTAAAAACGTCATTGAGTATCCGCTTCAAATCCTTCTTAACTTTCAACTAGAAGATCCTACAGAAAAATAGTGGGAATCCATCCGAATCTAGTGCCTTATCAGGACCAAGATCCCATATGGCCTTCTTAAATTCCTCTTCTCGGAATTCTTCTTCCAAATTCCCTAAATTTACGATGGTGGTCCATGTGCCCTCCTTCATTTGAAGCCTGGATTTTTTCCCCCCAAACAGCCGCTTAGAATGGTGATAGATGTGCTCTTTAATTATGGGGCCCTGTATACTTTCTTGCTCTATCCTCAAGGTGTGTATCTTATTCATCTTATACCGCATGCAAGTGGATCTGTGGAAGAAAGTCGTATTGGCATCTCGTTCTTTCAACCATTTACAATGGGCCCTTTGTTTCCAAATCAGTTCCCCCTTCCTATAAAACCCCTCTATAGTTTTTCTCAGCCTAAAAAGACTGATATTTTCCTCCATGCTAAGTTGTCTTACCTCTTCCTGCTTTTCTAGTGTTTCTATTTGTCTTAAAATATCGTCTTTTTTTTCCGAGACTGAAAACGATGTCAATATTCCCATCTACATAGAACCCTTCGAAGATGACACAGTTTAATGCAAATGTTAGTAGCAGTGTCCACTGCTGAAGTTGGTTGGGACCAACTTTTCTTGAGCAGATTGTGAACCTCAACATGGTCCAGACACCATTTTTCAAGACGAAAGCACCTATGAAACTTATACTCCTTTGTCAAGTCCAAGCATATCGGGATGTGATCTGAAGTTGTTCACTGAAGAGATTTGAGTTTTGCAAGTGGGAACTTGCTATCCCATCTATGCAGACTAGAACTCTATCTAGTCTCGCTAGGTTAGGGTCTTTTCTCATATCTGACCAGGTTAAAAGTCGATTGCAAAGAGACAAGTCTGTGAGTCGAAATTGGGTGATAACTTCGTTGAATCCCTCCCGATCTCTGGAGTTACGGTCTGCCCTCTTTCTTTCGTAGGTGAACCTTGTTATATTAAAATTCCCACCTATAACCTATGGAGTACCCCATCTATTCTTTATGTTCCTAATCTCATCCTAGAAACTAGGTCTTAAATATGTGTCATTCGGGCCATGCACTGCTATGACTGTTTGTACCCATCTATCGGACAATTTCTTTAGGTTGATTGAAAGGGAAAACTCCCCTTCCCAAACATCTAATATATCAAATTTTTTACTAACTCCAATAATGATTCTACCCTAGCCCCCCTAGCATTCTTATGTCTATAAGAGAAAGAATTATTGGGACCAATAGTTCTAAGTACCATGTGGCTTGGGTCCGTGAGTTTGGTCTCTTCTAGACATTCTATGTCAACTTTGTTGGTCTGAATGACTTCCGTAACCATACATCGATTGGCTGGTTTACCCAGCCCTCGAATATTCCAAAATAAACAATTCATAGAACCATGTCTAAACATTTCTCCATATATAAGAGGTGGTCTTAATCCACCATCTTTTATGTCTCCTCCCCTCCTAAGGCTTCTATAGCTCTTAGTTATGATAGATTATTGTTGTGATTAATATCATTTACACCCATATCAATATCATGTCTGTGCTAAAGAAAGTAACATATCATTAGGAATTAAATTCAGAATATCAAAACAACCTTGTGAGATACCTGGGGTCAGCTCTGTGAGGAGTGTCTTGCATCTCATGGATAAGCCTGCAACTTGATCAAACTGGTAGTACTGTTTGTTTGCCCAAAAATTAAATCTTTGATTCCATTGCAAAATTGATTGATTACAAGGAAATTGAGATTACAAAAAATATCGAGAAATAAAAAGAACGGGAATATTAATGGATTCCCTTTTTTATGTGGGTTCGGGTGGCGGTGGAGTCTCGTTGCTGCCTCCGTTGACTGTCCAACCAGGAGAAGATGGCTTTGCTCTTTTCTTTGATCTCACGAGCTCGCCCGAAATCTTCCCAAAGTCCAAGAATCCAAAAAAAAGTCCTCTCTCCGGTTAAATTCCTGTATTTTATAGACCGAAGAAGCTCCAAATCCGGCTCAATTCTCTCCTGAAAAATCGGATCACGGATTATCAGTCCAAAAATAGGAAATAAAACAACGGAAAACAACCCGCGGGTGCTCCCGCGGGTGGCAACCCGCGGGATCGCCCCCGCAGGTTGCCACCCCGGGGTGGCAACCCGCGGGATCGCCCCCGCAGGTTGCCACCCCCGGGTGGCAACCCGCGGGGGCTCCCGCGGGTTGCAACCTGCGGGAATTCTCCCGCGGGTTGCAACCCGCGGGTGCTCCTGCGGGGGCTCCCGCGGGTTGCAACCCGCGGGTGTGCCTACTTAGCAAATTTGGATTTTTTTTTTTTGGTATCTACATAACCCCCTCCAAAGTTTTTGAAGTTCTGTATTGAACCGTACTGAATTTCGAAATACTTTGGATTTTTTAATTTTGGTTATAGACCTTTTAAAAGATTTGGTCGATAGAGATAACTGTTAATATATTTATTTATTCCATAACAAGCAGATGTATGATTTTAACGTACTCATTAGAGGACAAGCAGAGGTATAATGTTAACGTGCTTATTTTAGGTCAAGCAGAGGTATAATATTAACGTGCTTATTTTAATCCTAACCGTTCAGTGACATCTAGTATGACGAATCAGGAAAAGACAGAGCTGACATTAAACGTGTCTTGGAGCTTAACCTATTCAGAGGATCTGGTCGTGATAGGGACAAGCTGACTAAACAGAGGTGACGGTTAACGTATTTAGTTTTGGAATCGGACTATCAGAGGTAACTGTTAACTTGATAGGGAGATGATTTTCGTCAGAGGTGATTTTCAACTTAACGATATCAAAAGCACGTTCATCAGAGGTTGTAATGTTGGACTTGATGAAGTGTGAATTTTCTTTTCTGTCAGAGGTGAAATCTTAACGTGACAGGGGATCGATTTAATTAGGATTTTATCTCTTTTGATTTTGAATTATGATGTCAGAGGTATGATTTTAACTTGACAAATATTTTGGAGTCTCGCTTGCTCTGTTAGAGCAAAATGACAAGAAAAGTTTTGCTGTCAGAGGTGAAATCTTAACGTGACAGGAGATTTATCTGATTAGGATTTTTAGCAAACCCCCAGCTATCAACGGATTTGATTAGCCTTTACCAACTACCGTTTAAGTTGGGCTAGCCATGCTATTCCCCTCAGCATGGTGAGTTGTCAAGGATTTCGTTTGGGCTTAAATGCCAAACTTTTCCTCTTCCCTTTGCCTTAGCAGCTTAGGGCAGTGATGTATTCTTATATTCGGATAAGAATACTGTTGTGACAGATTTATCGTGGGATTTTTAGCAAACCCCCAGCTATCAACGGGTTTGATTTTGCCTTTACCAACTACCGTTTGAGTTGGGCTAGTCATGCTATTCTCCTCAGCATAGTGAGTTGTCGAGAATTTCATTTGGGCTTAAATGCCAAACTTTTCCTCTTCCCTTTGCCTTAGCGGTGTTGGGTGATTCATACTTTTTACCCCCAGTATGGTGGGGTTGGCGAGAATTTTATTCTCTTCCCGTAGCCTTGTCGGCGTTGGATAATTCATACTTATTACCCCCAGCATGGTGGGGTTGGCGAGAATCTTATTCTCTTCCCGTAGCCTTGTCGGCGTTGGGTAATTTATACTTTTTACCCCCAGTATGGTGGGGTTGGCGAGAAATTTATTCTCTTTCCGTAGCCTTGTCGGCGTTGGGTAATTCATGCTTTTACCCCCAGCATGGTGGGGTTGGCGAGAATTTTATTCTCTTCCCGTAGCCTTGTCGGCATTGGGTAATTCATGCTTTTTACCCCCAGCATGGTGGGGTTGGCGAGAAATTTATTCTCTTCCCGTAACCTTGTCGGCGTTGGGTAATTCATGCTTTTTACCCCCAGCATGGTGGGGTTGGCGAGAAATTTATTCTCTTCCTGTAGCCTTGTCGGCGTTGGGTGATTCATTTTTTTTTTTGATGTTTTTTTTTTATTTTTTTATATATATATATATGGGGGTTTAAATTAACCGCCCTGAGCCCATTTTTTGGGAATTATTGTGAGCCCAAGTGGTACATTTAGACCACACACATTAGATGTGTCGGAGTTAGCTCTAACTCCTTTTTTATTCAGCTTTGAGCTGAACTGCTCCAGCATCAATCAACGCTTGAATTTTATCTTTTAAGATAAAATAATTTTTTGTGGGGTGACCTACAATCCGATGGTACAGGCAGTAATTCGGATCGTTAGTCTTCCCTACTTCTTCAGGCCTCTTGCTCTCCGGCAACTTGAGCATCTTGCGCTTGCTGAGCAGATTGAACATAGTAGCAGTATGTTCATCCTTGAACGAATACTGCTTTTGAAGTCTGGGCGACTTTGCTGTGTTGCTTGTAGTTGGCCATGGTTTCTGCTTCGGTGTACTTTCTACCGCCATTGCCGTTATGTCTTTCCCTTTTGAACGGGAAAAATGGAATGGAGATTCGTTTGTATCGTCTCCGGTTGCAGACTGTTGCATTTCGAGACGTCGAAGTATTTCTTCGGCCTGTTCACCCTGCTTAAGCAGATCCTTCCATGACTTGGATTCGACCGAACACATCTTGTCTAGGATATCGGTCAACAAGTTATGTATGCAGGTTTCCACAAGCGTATCCTGCGTCATGCCATGTGGGCATCGAACAGAAAGTTCTCGGAACCGCTCGACATAAGTTTTGACAGTTTCGCCTTCTTCTTGCTTCGCCGCTAGCAAGGATAATATAGAGACTTCTGTATCATCTTCAAAAAATCGGGCTAAGAACTCACGTTCTACATCGGCCCATGATTTAATTGTTCCCTGGGGTAGCTGCATGAACCAGGTAAATGCGGGCCCCCGTAAAGTGCTCGCAAATATCCTAGTCATAGTTGGATCATTCCCCATGAGATGTCCTGTCTGTGAGAGGAAATAGAAGATGTGTTGCTGCGGCGAACTTTTACCGTCGAATGATTGAAGATTCAACGGTTTATATTTTGCAGGATATGGTACGGTCTCCCATTCTATGGGATATGGACAGACTACCCCCACCTCTTGTAGCTTTTTGCGATGAAGAAGAGCTTGTAATTGGTTCTCCATCTTCTCTATTTTCTCTACTTGAGGATTGATGATAACTTTCACTTCCTCTTCCTCTCTTGAATGAGGAGGCACTTCTTCATCTTCGTCTTCGCTGTCTTCATTTATTTGGACAGGCCGTTTTCCTTTCTGCCGACTAGAAATGGATGGCGATGATTGGTTCTTTCTAGTTTGAGCCAGGAACTCAATCAAAAGTTGTTTCATTTCTTCTATGGTCTCCACGTGCTGTTCGAGACGTTTTTCTTGTCTCTCAAGCCTTTCAGAGACTTCTTCTAGAAGCGCGCCCTCTGGTTCGATAGAAACTCCTTTTGACCCTGGAGTAATTTCCTTATCCAAAGGGTTATTTCCAACCACCTTTTTGCCTTTATTAACCATATGCGATGTGGCAGCAGGCAGATCGGTTTCCGAGCACACCCTTTTCACCATTCGCATTCTTTTAGGTTCGGTGATCCGCTCAAAAACTGATCGTTTTGAGTTGCACTGGCAGTTTGATAGAACAGTTGAGATCAGCTGTTCGCATTGGCAGTGAGGGATATTTTGTGAGGAGTTCTTCTTCCAATTGAGATACTCTCTCAAATCTTGAGGTATCTTCTCCTCTCTATTAGCATCTTGACGCATTTTGCGTCGCAAATTTGGTTCATAATACTGGAGAGTTTGTAATATTTCAGGGCTGAGCTCTTTTCCAGCATTAGATTGTTCTCCAACCCTTCTGTGAATTCTTCTGGAGTGTGTGCTGGCCTGCGCAGTTGTACGGGCCTCGCACGCATCTGACTTGTTCTTCGGGATTTGGAGGATTCTATCATGAATATGTTCATCCGAAGAGAAATTTGAAGACCTATCCTCAGGTGAGTTCATGAACACATCCTTATATTTGTTTGTAGAGGAACGGGATGGTACACCTGAGAGGGTAACCAAAAAGTTAGATGTGCGCTGTGTGCTCACTACGCGTGTGCCCGAATAGACATCAGAACCAACCCCTGATTTTTCCTGCGGAGTGCAACCCGAGGGTTGCAACTTGCGGTGTGCAACCCGCGGTTGGAACCGCGGGTTTGCACCCGCAGTTGCAGCCGCGGGGTAGCACCCGCGAGGTGCAACCCGCGGTTGGAACCGTGGGTTTCCACCCGCGGTTGCAACCGCGGGGTTGCCCCCGCGGGGTGCAACCCGCGGTTGGAACCGCGGGTTTCCACCCGCGGTTGCAACCGCGGGGTTGCCCCCGTGCGGTGCAACCCGCACTTCTGCCTGCGGATTTTTATTTTTGGAATTTTTCTTCTCTGATGTTTCCTGATCTGGATTTTCTGACCGCAATTTTCCAGAGGCACTGTTGAGGCGGGCCCGCTGGGCCTTACGCCTCAGGTTTCTCTTCTGAGAGCGGGTCAGGGACTGGTTTGACTTTTGGCTTGACTTTGGAATGGGCGATAACGCCGTGTTCTTGACAGACGATGACGTCCTGTCAGTTCGAACGGGCGATGACGCCTCATAAATTCTCATAGGCGATGACGCCTTTACGGTGGGCGATGACGCCTCACCTTTTTTCATCGTCACCCGGCGATGACGCCTAAGCTCCGAATCAGAGGAAGAAAGAAATTCCTCATATTTTTGCTGGTCAACTTCTATGACCAGCGTCTCAACCATTGAGCCAATCGGCACCCGGTCGGACTGCGCCACCAGATTCTCTGTGGTAAACAGAGGGGCTCCCACTGTGGTCGCCAGTTCTTGTTTGCCCAAAAATTGAATCTTTGATTCCATTACAAAATTGATTGATTACAAGGAAATTGAGATTACAAAAAATATCGAGAAATAACAAGAACGGGAATATTAATGGATTCCCTTTTTTATGTGGGTTCGGGTGGCGGTGGAGTCTCGTTGCTGCCTCCGTTGACCGTCCGACAAGGAGAAGATGGCTTTGCTCTTTTCTTTGATCTCACGAGCTCGCCCGAAATCTTCCCAAAGTCCAAGAATCCAAAAAAAAGTCCTCTCTCCGGTTAAATTCCTGTATTTTATAGACCGAAGAAGCTCCAAATCCGGCTCAATTCTCTCCTGAAAAATCAGATCACGAATTATCAGTCCAAAAATAGGAAATAAAACAACGGAAAATAACCCGCGGGTTGGCACCCGCGGGATTGCAACCCGCGGGTGTGCCCACTTAGCAAATTTGGATTTTTTTTTTTTTTTGTGGTATCTGCACTGTTTACCCCTCTTCTTTTCTAATCTCTTGTTACGCCTACTGGGAGTAATGAGTGGGAGGGCCTGTCTGCATCCGAAAGCCTTCACTGTCTCTAAAGAAGTTATCTTTTGTGAGTCAGCCATAATATCCTCATTCCTTAGAGTAAGCTCCGGAATTTTTCCAGTCTTTGTATTTGGAGTAATATATATACTTGGCAGGATAGCCTCTGGGGTGTCATAGGTGCCCTGCTTTACCTCCTGAAGGGCACTGTCTTTTGGCTTGATCAATAGCTTGCTCTTTTCGTGAATACGCTTTGGTAAATGGGAAACCTGTTTTCTTCGGGATCTAGGGGCTAATTTGGTTTGTTCCTCTCTCATGATATTCTTTAATAGTTTAGTTATAGTGTCTCAAGCGAAGACTTTGTTAAATTTTTTTAGAGTAGTAAAAAGTTTCATATAATCATTGTATACTACTTGATGGCTGAAGCATCATTCTCCTTCAAAATTAGACAATTTTGAGTTTCGTGGATTAATGGGCTTAGAAAGAGGAGGGTCAGGGGCTAGATGGGTTTCCTTGCAATCCTTCAGCATCTGGGTTTCTAAATTAGTGAAAAGGGCCGGCCCATACTCCTCATTATAGTCTTCAGAGAAATTGTTAAGTGGTGGGCTCCACTAGAGGGATGAGTAAACCCCTCTTGAGTCTCCAACTCCATTTCAATTAGCCCATCTCGAGGTGGGCAACAACCGCCGCTAAGTTGAAGCGGCGTAAACACTTCCCTCGAGGAGTTGCCTTCTATTGTCTCAACAATTAAAACCCCCCCAATCTTATCCTCCTTTTTCTCCGCCCCTATCCATTCTTCCTCTTCCAAGACCTTCCATTTCCCTCTTCCATCTCTGGAAAGATCAACTACTCTATCCCATTTTGAAAGATCGAAAATCAGACAACCCTTTTCGTCCCGACAGATGGAGCCTTATTGATCTATGTTATAGGTTTGTTTTGTTGTGTCTGATAGGTCTTCCTGCAATGGTGATTTTCCTTTCCTTTCATGGTAGAGGCATTTTGGAGAGGCAGTCTTCAAAGGAGGAAAAGTGAGCGGGTCTTGTTCCAACAAAGGTCTTCGATTGCCAGATCCCTCTTTTCCCATGGAGGCTGATACTTTGGTCTCCCCCAAAATAACCTTTGTTTTGTTACCTCTTTCACCCCTGAGACCAGTCACTACCAACCCGCTCTATCCGGGTCTGACAGGGTCTGTAGCCCTCTCTTGACTGCTGGGTCTTTGTTGGTCAACAATCCATTTCCATGTGTAGTTCCTTGGAGGACCAGTGGGAAGGAGGATGACGTCGTGCGAAGGCCGATCGGAGATACCGATCTTGCCTAAACCGGTTGTCGTCCCCTCTCCCACCGAGGCTGAGGTGTCTACTTTGGACAGTAGAATCGCGATCTCCAGTGAAAGAGAGACCCTCTCTGAAGTATCAATTTTGCAGATAATCTCTATCTTGATGTTGCACAATTGATCTCCGATAACGACATGGAATTGCCATGGGATCATTGATAAGTTTTCACAACCTACATATACTCTAGCAAAATTCATACTTAGTTTTTTTGCTTGTTTGTTCACTGATATAAATTATATGAGCAAATTCGACTAACAATTTACTAATGTCAATTTGATTCCAGTGATGAAGGGGAATTCCATGAATGGCAATCCATGTGGTTCTGGGAAAAAGATAGGTCTGATTATCTTTATCCCCCCTCTAAATACAAACCTTGAATCCTGCATTGAAATCACATCACGCTAACGGAGAATTGTTTACTTCCAATGTTAGGATTTCCTTAGAGGGGAACTGTATAAGAAATTTTTCTCTATTCTTGTCCAGTCTCCAGCTATGATCTGTAGCCACTGGAGAAAGTGTTTTCAAAGCACTAATCATCTCCTCTACTGTTGGATTGTCGTGGCTTGAGTAAATAATCCCCAAGGTTTTAGCAAGACGTTGCTGCTCCATGATCGCTGACTCAGAGGTCGGGATGAAGGCCACCGGTTTTATCTTTGGTGCATGTCTAATAGGTCCCATTGAAGAATCTATATTAGGGGTTAGCTGCCCCCCTGCTTGCTTTGGGCCTTGTATAGCTGGGGTGGTCCTTTTCGTGGAGTTCTCCTTCTTTGCCGGTGCCACTAGGCATTCTCCAATGTGGTGGCCCAGAACTTTACAAAACTGGTACCTAACAAAGGGGCATTCATTCTTGAAATGGCCAGAATTCCCATAAATCTAGCATGTCTCTGGACTCCTCCTGGCCAGTCTCCTCACTAGAGCGAACTTTCTTTTTTTGCCCCGAAGGTAATTGGTGCTATGGTAGCGGCACGCTCTTTCTTCAATGTGGTTCTCGATTTAACTGTTCTCCATGCCTCTTCCTTTCTCTTACCCGGGGCTATATATTCGCCACCTCTGGCCGCAGTGAGGACGGTGAGAACCACTTCTCCAATGTAAGATGTCCTGGTAGGAGAGAACACCGAGGATGTGGGGGTTGCACCTCCTTGACCGGCGATTCTCTGACCACTTCAAACCAACATTTTCTCCTATGTTGTGGGTTGTTGTCCTCATCGCTGGTGTTATCCTTCCTACTTTTGCCTTTGCCCAGCATACTCCAGGCCAATTCCATCGGAGAGGTGAGCGGTAGAAGGTTGGAAAACGGCCTCCCAATTTGCCCCCGAAAGGATAACGGCTGAAGTATAGTTGAGGAGGCTATCTTGCGTTGTCTTGCTTCGCTTCGAAGAGCCTATAGTTCAGTTCCATCCATGGACATCAGAGTGCTAGTCGGGCCATAACATCCCAAGATTTAACAATTGGTACATATACACATCTTCTAGGGTAATGTTGACATAGGGCTCTGATGCTGGAGCGGAAGTGGTGAAGGTTAATGACAGCGGACGGAGTGTTTATGGCATGCGGTTTCATGAATGACAGTGGACAGAGTGTTTATGGCATGCGGTTTCATGAATGACAGTGGACAGAGTGTTTATGGCGTGCAGGTTCCGACGTAGACCAGCAGAAGACGCAATTGAACACAACTGATATATATGTTGCATCATTGTAAAATCTTGGTAGTTAGCATCCAATTATATAGTGCAATACGTGTACCCGTCTTAATTTGGTGGGTGCAACAGTTTTGTACTTTGGGTTTTAGACTTATGCTTAAACTTTTGCTAAGTTCGGCTCCTATATAGGGCTCAAACCTGAATATATGAGAAACTTCTTTGTACAGTATATAAACCAAAATTACGCATAATTTTGTACTAAAATTTAGATAGCCCATTTGCTCATGTGATTAAACTTGTTATTTTTGTATCATGTATTCATTTGTATATATTCTGGTCAAATACAAAAAAATATAATAAGTCAAATACAAAAAAATATAATAAGTTGAATTTTTATGCCAATTCCATCTCTTTTATGGTGTCAGAGTTGCTCTTTAATGAGTCCTTGATCATAAACACCAGTCCATAGGCACTGTTTCATGCTCCACCTCAATTATTGTTGCCACCATCACTTTCAAAAGCTCTACTATATAAATGTTATCTCTCAAATTTTTGACTGCTAACCCCTTCTTATTACCTCTAGTAGCATGCTCAACTCGGTATTATCACCATTGGTTATGACCTTCAAGGCTATATCGATGCCATATATCAGTGCCTTACATCTTTACAGCTTCAACTCCTTTTTTGCCATATTTCAGCTTCAACTCCTTTGTTGGCATTGTCGCTATAGCTCCTGCCATTATCCACCGCTGGACCTAATAGGGTAAGCTAATCTTATTAGCCATATTCTCTTCGATCAGCACAAATATTAAACCACCGATTGATGCATCGATGATATCAAGTGATGTTCGAGACAAAGTAAAGTGTTTCTGTACTAGAAAATCAATGACTAGAATACTCCAATTAAAATTGTCACAATCTAATGAGGCTCATTCTCTACTTTCCATTTTCATCACGCCATCAAACTCTTCGCAAATGCACTTGCTCATATTGATTGTCTCCTATCAGATGATAATTTTACTTAGTATGTCTTTCAAGGCCTTGGTTCTTAGTTCAAAGAGATTGTTGTTCAGATTTGCATTTAGGAAATCTCACTCACATCTGAAGAACTGTCATGACTCAGTCGCTCACTCTCTGCTTGCAACTGCGTATTATATAAATAAGAACACCTGCAACAATTCTGGCCCTAACAACTCTTGCACTTATAATAATTCTGGTTAAATCAAGTCCTCAAGCCCATTTCATTCCTTGATTTAAAAGAATACTCTAGCTCAACCTCGTTCAACACCAATGCCAACACCGGTCCTGGATCTCGTTCGGGCCCAACTGGTTTATAGGCAAGTATCAGTTTTGTGAGCAAGTGAACCATTTGGCTATAAGTGTTCAAAGTTTATATTTTCAGAAGAAGTGACCAATTATACTTCAGCTTCCTCCAAAAAATATGCAACACGGCTAGTAGACTTGACAACATCGAACAACGTATCTTCATACTTCCTCAATTTACTCAGGTATGATGGTACCGTCAGAGCAATTATTTGGAATGGTTCAAGTTTACCTATCTCGAATACTGAGTCCTTAACTTTTAAATCTACTACTCAATTTTTTCCATTTTCATGATATTTTTTATGTTCCTACCATTAAAAAAATTATACATAATTTTACCAAACAAAATAATATAATGATTGAATTTCATTTTAATCAATATTTTGTGAAGGATCGGAGTCTACGGGTGACACTACTGCAAGGGGAATATGGAAATGGGGGTCTACTCTATAACGGAACCACTAGCATCCACACAACCAAAAGTGTACATATATATATATATATATATATATATATATATATATATATATATATATATATATATATATGGATTATTGTAGAAGAGCCGCCAACTCAGGAAAAGTTACGTGAACTAACGGCAAAACTATAATCATCTAATGATTTTTTTTCAATTTTTTTTAATAATTACTATCTCTACCTTCTTAACTTTTTTAGGATTAAATTTCATAAATTTTGGAGTTCTTTTACCTTTTCATCAAGTGCATACAAAATGTTTTATTCATTGAAAACCGTTAATTTTATGTTAACTTGATGGAGGACCAAATCAAAACTAAAACACAAGAAATTGGGTATGGGAGAACCCTAAGGGGTCAAGATCATAATCCAAAAGAAAATTTTAAAATTTTTTTTTTGGAGATATTGGAAATGAACTGCAGCTCAGATAACTTACGTGAGCTGTCAGCTCATTTTCATTTTTCTCATATATATATATATATAACGCACCACAATTGACTGTTACCACAAGTGACTTTGCAACCCATCACACCGTATTCTTCCATCTTGTTATCTCATTCAACTTACCAGTCAACATAAATAAATTTTGTCAATTATGTGCTTCATATTCCTTAAATAAAGTACATAAGAAATATTTTCTTTTTACCAGTCTTAATTACTAGTGAGTCTTCTTTATAGTTGATTTATACGGACGTTTGAGATCCTTCCCTACTGTTGATAATAATGGATCTAAATACTATCTCAGTTTGTTGATACTACACAAGTATATATGGTTTATCTAATGGCCCAAAAGTCCAATGTAAGTTGCAATTTCACAATTCAAACAGTTAGTGGTAAAAGACTCTAAAATCCCATCAATAGGCTATATTCAGATTATGAGAGGGAATATATTACTCTAAAAAATTATTTATCTTATCATAGGATTAGGTACTATACAATTGCCCTGCACATTCCGCAATAAAATGGAGTATTGGAATGTTGCTATCGCTACCTAGTTGAAACTAGCCCGATATTCCACTGATACTTCCCTTCCTCATTCATACTGGCTCAAACCCTCCAAACTATAGCATATCTAATTGATCGAATGACTACTAATTTACTTCAAAAGAAATCACTATTCGAGCCACTAATTGGTACGCAATCAAATTACCACAATCTCCGCCAATTTTATTGTATATATTTTTCCTTCAAAAAGCTCTATAACACTAATAAATTGTTGTCCAATTCGGTTGCTTTGGTTTGCTTAGGCTACCCAGCCTGCTTTTGTGAGGCCCTATCCACACGAATTGTATCTCTCTCATCATATGCTCTCTAATAAGATCAAATTTTCCTGTCACAAACTAGACAAATATGACTTACCAACGATAGTGCCACCGTCAATACCTACAGCGCAACAATATGAGGTCATCTCAACTCATCACCATTCCAATTGCTGTCACTACCCGTAAAGCTTTGATGCTGGAACCAACCTCATCTTCACCTTCCCCAAGTGATTTATTCTCTTGATTTCTACATCATATCCTATAGTTAAGGAAGCCCAAATTATTCCAATGCTCAAATTGAACAAAATCTTAATCCACGTGTTTCTGAACAATTAATTACCATTAAAAATCATCATGTACACTGTTGGTGCATGACTGTCGCTAACTCGTGCTGTAAGGCTTCTGAGGAGCTCCAGCCTAGGCGATTTCCGGCGGACGTTCTCTGGCGACCAGGTAAGGAAATTCCGGCGACAACCTGAAAAAAAAAAAAGAAGAAGAAAAAAAAAAACAAGCTTGCTAAGAGCCTGGTTCCAGAAGGAGATCATAATTCGCCTCAGAGAGTTCTCATCATAGGCAATCTCTCTTCGGGGGCAAGGTGGGAGGCCAATTCCTTGACCTTCGACCACTCACCTCACCGATGGAGTTAGCATGGAACTGGCTGGGCAAAGGAAAAAATAGGGAAGATAATGCAAGTGATGAGGATAGAAATCCAAAACATCGGAGGAAGAGTTGGTCAGAAGTGATTAGGGACTCGCCGGTCAGGCAGGTTCAACCTCCCGCATCCTCGGTGCTCCCTACCACCAAGTCCTCCTACTCCGGTGAGGATGTCCTCAGTCTCTTGGCTGCGGCAAGAGATAGAGAGTATATTGTCCCAAGTATAGGTAAGGAGGAGGAGTGGAAACAGGTGAAATCAAAATTCACAGTGAGGAAGGAACGGAATATCAGGACAGGACCTACCCATGGAGGAATAAAGAGAAAATTTTCTCCGGTCAGGCGACCGGCGCTAGGAAGCCCTGAAGCTTGTTGGATTTGTGACAAGACAGGCCATTAAAAGGATGAATGCCCATTCATTCGTTGTAGATATTGCAAAGTGTTGGGTCACTGTATTGGGGAGTGCCGAGTAGCTCCGGCCAAAAAAGAGATCAATATAAATAGGATCTCCCCTAACATGGTTATCAAAAAACCGGAAGGACAACTCAACCAAAGCATGGATTCATTCTCAGTCAAAAACATCACAAAGAAACCTACAATTTTCATCTCCTCATCAGAGGTAGCACTACTAGAACAACAATATCTGACCAATACCTTAGGAGTAGTTTTCCCTACTCATGGAAATCCAATACCAGATGAAATAACTGGTATATTGAAGACTCTCAACCAGGCTGCTGCAAAGCACAAATGGAGACTGGACAAGAACGGGGACAAATTCATCACTCTATTCCCATCTAAAGAAACACTTACCATAGCAACAAAATACTCCCCTTTTACTTGCTGTGATACCAAGTCAGGATTCCGAATTGGGGTTTGGAGAGGAGATGAAGATTCAGAGACTTACCCTTTCCCAACTACTGCATGGATTGCTATTCATGGAGTTCACCTCCATCATTGGTACCGCACTGATATTGGTAAATTGCTAGCAAAATTTGCGCATTTAATCGACATCAGTGAACAAACTAGCAAAAAATTAAGTATGAATCATGCTAGGGTTTATGTGGGTTGTGAAAACTTGTCAGTGATTCCAAGACACTTGCAGGCCGTTTTCGGCGATCAACTTTGTGATATCAGAATAGAGATCACCTGCAAGACAGAATCTCCGGCTTCCAGGTCATCAGAGAGCAAGGCTCCAAAGCTCATAGTTCCGACTTCGACTGCGGTGGGAGAGGGCATGATGTCCGGCTTAGCCAGGATCGGAGTATCCAACCGACTGAAGCACGGTACCGTACTCCTCCCCGCCGGTCATCGGAGGAGCTACACCTGGAGAAGGAGCAGCGACCAACAAGGATCCAGTGGTCAAAAGCAAGTACCTGACACAGACAGTATGGGGGAATTCCAAGAGGTGGCAGAACCAGAGGGCAGAGATCAAAGAGGAAAGAGTTTCAACCCAATTTTGGGAAAATCAGACTTAGGTATTTCTTTAGGGAAAGTCAGATCGACAGATTTAAAACGGGAAGAAAAGAACTCCGCTTTCCCCCCGTTGAAATTAGCTTCACCAAAAATGGTAGAGAAAGAAGGGACAGTCATACCTTTGGAGCAAAAAAACCCATCGGAAACACAACCCTACCCCATTGACCAGTAGGGCTCAAATCTTGGCTTCATCTGTAGAGATGATAAGGGAAGTCTGATCCTCAATCTTTCGCAGTGGAACAGATCGGAGGACGTCGACGGAGATGGAAGAGGAAAAGAGATACAAAGCGTAGAAGGAGAATCGGAGGAGACGACAGAAGTATGGAGAAAGGGGAAAGAAAAATTTATGAGCACACCAACCAATGCTAAAGCCTCGGGTGGAGATCCACCCGCCCATTGTTTTCAAAAGAAACCAGGGGCGGTCTCGGGGAAAAGAATACCCGCATCGAAAAAGGGTAAGGAGATTTGTGCGGGTTTGGGTGAAAATATAGACTCGGTCCAATCCATTCTTGCAGCAAAAGCCCACTCTAGCCCACAAGCTTCTATTTTCAAGCCCCAAGTTGATATTGGCCCAGTTCAAAATCAATTGGATTTCATGGGCTTATTCTCTAATCTGAGAAATTTAGACAAAGAATTCGCTCGAGATACTATAGAAAAATTATTGGAAAATGTCATGCGTGGAGAACAGAGTAAAGGTCCACCAAGACTACGGAGAAGACAGGCCTCCCGTCTACCGAAATGAATTCGGGATAAGAACTAGTTCCTCACAAAATCTGCGACCATTAATACACAAATAATAGAGCAAGCCCCAGAGATGGTACCACAAGATCCCCAGAATACCCCTACGAGGGTGCCTGAAGAAACAATGGAGATTACCACTACAGTTGCAGATATTGTTCGGGACTCTCAACCGAAGACATCTATAGATGATGTGGTGGAACCAGTGATCAGACAACCTCTTCCTGCTGTTACACCATCTAGACGAAGCAGGAGATTGGAAGAAAAAAGGGGGGACAGTTATATCAGTTAGGCCAAGTTGCAGACGCAGTATCAAGGCGTAAGGCCCTCGTCACTGATTTAACTACAGGTACTACTCGACTTAATATCTTGAATTTAATTCCTGATGATTTATTATTAGCTTTAGCAGAAACTTGTGATATTAATATGAGGGTCACTGACAATGAACACAAGAAAAATCTATCTCACTTAAGAGTTATAGAAGACTGCGGTGGGGAGGAGTCCCTTAGGAGATTGGATTAAGTCCATCTACTATATTGTGGAGAGGGGTGTAGGAGTTGATTTATGAATTATTTATTCTGGAATATCCGTGGGTTGGGTAACCCATCTAAACATCGTATAGTGACGGAGGTGATTCGTACCAATAAACTTGATATAGTTTGCCTTGAAGAAACTAAACTCATAGACCTGAACCACAGGGTGCTTAGATCTTTGGGCCCAAATTCATTTACTTTTAAAGTTAAAAATTCTAAGGGGGCTTCGGGGGATCATCATTGGAGTGAGTAACAGATTTATTATTTTAGATGTCTTTGAAGGTGAATTTTCCCTCTCCGTCAATGTGAAGAGGCTATCTGATGGGTGGATCCAATCAATTACGGCAGTGTATGGTCCTAACAATACACAACTGCGACTTAATTTTTGGGACGAGATTAGGAGTATCAAAGATAAATGGGATAGCCTGTGGATCATAGGGGGAGATTTTAACATCACGAGATTCGCCCATGAAAGAAAGGGTATCGATCGTAATCCCCGAGATCGGGCAACTTTTAATCAAGTCATTGCCCAACTTGGCCTGATCGATCTATCTCTTGGCAGCCGTCTTTTTACGTAGTCGGATATGAGAGAAGTCCCTAATTTAGTAAAATTAGATAGAGTTCTAGTTTGTAATAAATGGGATAACAAGTTTCCATTAGCAGAACTCAAATCACTTCAGAGGACAACCTCTGACCATGTACCAATATGTTTAGAAACGAGAGAGGGGATAAAAATGTTGTGAAGATTTATATTTGAGAAATGGTGGTTGGAGCATATGGAGGTCCACAACCTAATTAAGGAAAGTTGGGCTCAACCGACGTCAGCAATGGATGCCACCGTAACATCTGCATTAAACTGCGATGCCTTAGAAGACTACTATGGAGATGGGAATATAGATATCGATTCCAATCGAGGAAACACAAAGAGGAGATTCTTCGTCAAATGGAGCTGCTAGAAAAACAGGAAGAGGTGAGACAACTAAATATGAAGGAGAACTCCAAGCTACTGGAGTTGAGAAGTTATTTAGAAGAGATGTATAGAAAGGAGGAAATAATGTGGAAGCAGAGGGCCCGATGTAAATGGTTGAAAGAGGGAGATGCCAACACTGCTTTTTTCCATAAATCTGCTTCTATGAGATTTAAAAGCAATAAAATACAATATCTCAAGACAGATTGAGGCGAAATACAAGGCTCACAGATTCAAAAACATGCCTACCGTCACTTTAAGCAGTTGCTTGGAAGAAAACACTCATTCAGACTTCAAATGAAAGATGATGCTTGGAAAGCCACTTAAAACTTAATGGAGCTAGAGGATGAATTCCGAGAAGAGGAAATTAAGAAAGCTGTTTGGGATTTGGGCCCTGACAAGGCACCCAGTCCGGATGGTTTCCCGCTATTCTTCTATAGGACTTTTTGGCAGGAAGTTAAAGAAAATTTAAAGCGGATGCTTGATGAGGTATATACGGGTGAGGCAAGACTTGATAGGATCAATTACTCGTGGATCACTCTGATCTGCAAGAAGAAACAGGCAGCCACATTGGGGATTATAGACCAATTGCTTTATTGAATAGTACTATCAAAATAATCTCCAAGCTGTTAGCTAATCGTATTGCAGAAAAACTCTAGCCGATGATAGGAGATTATCAGACCAATTTTCTAGCAGGAAGAAACATTCTGGAAGGAGTCGCGACCGCATATGAGGTCATCCATTATTGCAAAAAACTTAAGTTGGGGGATTTCCTACTCAAATTGGATTTTGAAAAAGCCTATGATATGGTTGATTGGGATTGTCTACTAGAGATTCTACGATTGCGTGGATTTGGAGTTAGATGGATCTCCTGGATTGAAAGTTGGCTTTATTCCACCAAGACACAGATTATAGTTAATGGAGAAGTAGGCAAGGAGATATTATTGAGACGTGGTCTGCGCCAGGGTGATCCTCTATCACCTCTACTCTTTGCTTTAGTGGCGGATGGTTTAAATGTAATGGGTAGAAAGTTGATAAGAGCGGGTTTGCTACACGGCCTTACTGGGGCCCCATCTATCCCCATCACTAAGCTTCAATATGCAGATGATACACTTATATTTGGAGAGGGTACCATTAAGGAGGCTATATATATCAAAGGGTTGCTATGCTGTTTTCAAGCCTGGTCAGGTCTTCGAATTAACTTCTCTAAAAGTGCTCTTATTAAGTTGGGGACAAGAAATCTCTCACACACTCTTATATTAGAGATTCTTGGTTGTGTAGAGGGGGAATTCCCGATCAAATATTTAGGCATCCCCATTAAACCAGGAAAGCTTTCTAAGCAAGGTTGGAGCCCGTTACTTGATACATTCGAGAAGAGTTTGGAAGGATGGGGAAGTAATTTACTATCCTTGGGTGGGAGGGTGGTGCTACTTAATTCAGTACTAACAACATTACCTCTGTATTATATGTCCTTCTTCCTACTGCCGGGTTGGGTAAGAAAAATAATAGACAGTATAAGAAAGAATTTCTTGTGGAACGGGGCCGCCAATATTAAGAAATATCATTGGATCTCTTGAGATCACATCTGTAGACCAAAAAAGTCGGGAGGACTTGGTGTATTGGACTTAAAACTCTTTAATTTATCTTTAGTGGCAAAGTGGTGGTGGTACTTAATCTCTCAACCACAGGGTTCTTTTCAAAAACTGATGACAACAAAGTATTGCCCTAAGCAGACTACCTGGCTCTCAAATTTGCGAAGGTCGTGCTCTACTTCTAGATTCTGGAAGGGGGTTATGTTGTCTCGAATTATTGCCTGGCCAAACGTGGAGTTTAAACTGGGGAATGGATACAATATAGCATTCTGGCATGATACGTGGTGCTCTAAGATTCCCTTAAAATTATTATTCCTACGAGCTTACCTACTTTCTTGGGAAAAGGAAGCCAGGGTAAGTAGGTTGTGAGGCAGAACTAGGTGGCACCTGAATCTTCGGCAGCCACTGTCTGTCAGTGAGAAACTTCAATGCAGAGAGTTACGATCCCTCTTGAGTGAATTTACGCCTAATCAAATGAATGAGGATCAACCTCAATGGAGATGGAGCAAAGATGGGAACTTTTCAGTCAAAAGCACATATAATCATTTTAATGATAGTGGTATTGTCCAGAATGAATCCACTTGGATTTGGAAGACTGTTTGCCCATCCAAAATTAAAGTGTTTCTCTGGTTGGCGGTTAAAAAAGCTCTGCTCACCTGGCCAGCATTATAGAAAAGAGGGTGAAATGGACCAAACATTTGTGTTCTATGTAATAAGGATGGAGAGTCCACCGAACACCTTCTACTGAATTTCCTTTTACAAGCAAATTGTGGTTGAACAGTGCCAATAAGTTTAATATTAGTATCAACATAGGGGTATGTACTAGTTTTGAGGACAAATTAGGTGTTAGAGGCAAAAAATCACATTTGGCTAGAACCCTAGTAGCAGCATTATACTGGAATGTATGGAGTGAAAGAAATAGCAGAATCTTTAACTCTACTGCACGCCCATTGCACTCATGTTTACGTGCGATTATTCATGATACCTTGTTTTGGACAGATATTTCTTCGGAGGAGGACCGAGTTTAGCTCTCAGGTGGGACATCGGGAGAAGATATCAGCGATAAACCCCCATCCCCGATCCAGACTTGATAGACGGTCTCGGAAATTTTATAGTGACTTTGGGTGGACTCTTTGAAGATCATGATGAGTTTATGTTGTACTTTTTAGATTTCCTTATTGTCATTTGAATACTTATTTGTATTAGTCATCTACTTTCTCCTTGCTAGTTTTTTCCGTTTTGTATTTTTGCTTTAAATATTTGTAGTTCTATTATCAACTTGTTAATAGAACGCGGAGGGTTTTTACCCGTCGTCTTTGCTCAAAAAAAAATTACCATTAAAAATCTACATTCTTGGCCCAAGTCCTGAACCCCATTTGTGTGAATAAGTTATAATAATTTATGCACAAACCCATCCAAGATCACTTGACAGTTTACAAATACATTGCTCCGTTATCTGAAAAATATACTGTTTTATGCAATTTAGCTCGTCCGGACAGCTACACCAATCTTAAATGCCTATTTGGATACAGACTGGGCTTGAAACTGGGATTATCGAATTGTACCTCTACATATGTAATTATTTTAGGTTCAAATCCCATATCTTAATTAATGCTCAAAGAAATAATGAATTATTGCTCGCTCCTTAACTGAGACCGAATATGGATCACCATCAATGATGGTATCAAAGACAATGTCGCTGCATAGCTTTCTAAATGAACTCGGATATCCTCTTAAAGCATCACCTACTCTATTATGTGATAATCTTAACCTTAGTTTTAACCTAGTTCATCATTCCATTATGAAGTATATTAATATAGACATTAATTTTGTTCGGAATCTAGTTTAGAAAGGAAAATTGTTGGTTCGGTATGGTCACAATATTGACCAGCTTGCAAACTTGTTGATCAAGCCACTATCATGATAGCACACTGAATTTTTACAAACCAAGAATCGCCTCGTTGATGGAAGCCCAATCTTGTGGGTGTGTATTAGGAATGACTTGGAGCAAATCAAACAAAGAAGCAATAAAAACACAAGAAGTCCTGTCAAAATTGAATATACTATTCAAGATATATTGATCACAGCATATCACATGGATCCATGCACTAAATACAAAAATAAATCCGGCTAAAGTTATGATCATTTTCAAGCCAAATTAAATAGGAAATCAAATGCCGGATCATAATACTTAATTTGTATTAAGTTAGGGATCCCATTTGCTCATGTAATTTCACTTTTTATTTTTCTAGCATGCACTCATTTGTACATATTCTGGTCAAATACATAGAAAAAACGTGAGATGAATTTTTAAGCATATTCCATCTCTTTTAGAATGCATGTCTAGTTTTCAATTATCAAAACAGTTACCACCCCTTGATCTAATTTTGTTGCAATAGCAGTCTAACTAAAATAGTTGGAGTTAAAATACAAGCTATTTTGCTGCAATTAATTCAGGCAAAATTTAAATTTATCGCAGTTATGACATGACATTTACAAGATTTGTTACTGGCGATAAAGAAGTCTATTAGAGTCTAAGAGGACTTATTTTACCTACACCAATCTTTTTCTTCTTCTTATCAAGCATAATTTTGATGAAGGCATGCCATGCACGAAGAGGCTTAGCGTACCATTTGTCATGATGCTTATAGGCTTTTGTTTTTGTTGATTAAACTAATAAGATTGTTCACTTCTGTTAAGTGTGGCCTTCTCCCCCTTAGTCCCACATCGCTAAGAGAGAAGAATGAGAGGGGGGTAGAGGGCTATAAATTGAGCCCTCTCCCCTCATCCAAAATCACACCCAAACCTATTCAAATACCCAAAAATATTTTTGTATTTTATATTTGTATTCTCCACAAATAGTAAAATTTTTGATTCTTCTCCGGCCGTGGACGTAGGTCACATTGACCGAACCACGTAAGTTCTGTGCCTCTTGTCTTATTCAGTTATTTTCTTTATTGTCTTTGTTATATTGTAGTAGTGGCTATTAGTTCTTGTGGGGCTTGTTGCCCAACAAACTGGTATCAGAGCGCTATTTTTTTTTTTGAGGTGCTTATTGTATGCTCTATGACTGCCACTAAACGTGGATCCTCCATATCAGAAAATAAATACTTTCTGGTAGCGGGGCCCATTGTCACTATTCACCTCTTGTGGGGCCCACGTCACTATTCATCACAAAATAAGTGCTTTCTGTTAGCGGGGCCCATTGTCACTATTCACCTCTTGTGGGGCCCACGTCACTATTCATCAAGTGTCATATTTCATAGCCATCATGACAGTAACAAAGATCTCAATTGAAAAGTTTGATCGGAGTGTCAACTTCGGTATGTGGCAACTCAAAATGGAAGCCATCCTTATAAAGGATGGATGTGAGTTAGCACTTGAAGGAGAGGAGAATAAGGCACCAGAGATGATGACAAAAGAATTTGCAGATCTAAATAAAAGGGTTAGATCTGCTATTATTTTGAATCTCTCTAACGAGATTTTGCAGGAAGTCGCCAATGAGAGGACAGCCAAAGGTATGTGGGATCGGTTGAAAACCATGTACATGAAGAAGACGGTGGAGAATTGACTTTATTTGAAACAAAAGTTGTATATATTGAGGATGATAGAAGGTACATCTATACTCTCTCATCTTGATAAATTTGATTCCATTATTATGGATTTGGAGAATGTAGATGCTAAGATTGAGGATGAAGATCAAGCCATTTTATTGTTATGCTCCCTTCCCCAGTCCTTTAAACATTTTCGGGATATTATGATTTATGGAAAAGATTCAGTCTCATATGATAGTATTAAATCTGCATTAAAATCTAAAGAGCAGATTGATAGGGACATCACAGGGGAGACTAGTGGTGTCAAGCAGAGAGATTATTTGTTCGGGGTAGATCTGAAAATAGAAACCATAGTAGTAGCAAATCCAAAGGAAGGTCAAAATCCAGACATAACAATTTGATTTGTAATTATTGTAAGAAAAAGGGGCACATTAAGTCTAACTGCTATAAATTGAAAAATAAGGAGAAACATGTACAAAATAGCAGTGTCACCGCTGAAGCTAGTATAGCAGCAGATGAGAATGAAGGAACTATATTTGTAGCAACAAATAATAAAGTCAGGTCTAATAATGAGTGGATCTTAGATTCGGGTTGTTCTTACGACATGAGTCCCAGTAGGGAATGCTTCTCCACATATGAACCTGTTGATGGTGGAGTTGTTTTGATGGGCAACCATGCTGCCTGTAAAGTTGTTGGTAGAGTTACAGTTCGAATCAAGATGTATGATGGTATTGTCCGAACACTCATTGATGTTAGACATGTTCCAGATTTGAAGAAAAATCTCATCTCTTTAGGCACTCTCGATGTTCTTGGGTGTAGATATTCAGCTGAAGGTGGAGTTTTAAAAATTTGTAAAGGTGCCCTTGTACTGATGAAAGCTAAAAGGTCTGGAAGTTTGTATATTTTGCAGGGATCTACTGTCACAGGTACAGCAGAGGTCTCTACATCCTCAGATGTTGACATTACCAGATTGTGGCACATGCGGTTGGGACACATGGGTGAGAAAGGCTTAACGCTGTTAAGCAAGAAAGGCCTACTTTGTGGTCAAAGTACTGGTAAGATGGACTTTTGTGAGCATTGTATTTTTGGGAAGCAGAAAATGGTTAGCTTCAATTCTCCCGCTATCCATAAAACAAAAGGTACTTTGGACTATATTCATTCTGATATTTAGGGGCCATCTCGTGTTCCTTCTAAGGGTGGTGCCAGGTATATGTTAATTTTTATTGATGATTATTCAAGGAAGATTTGGGTGTATTTTGTTAAGAATAAAAGTGATGTTTTCCTGACCTTTAAACAATGGAAGGTTTTGATTGAAAAGCAGACAGGAAAACATATTAAGCGGCTGCGGACAGATAATGGCTTGGAATTCTGTAGTACAGATTTCAATGAGTTTTGCAAGAGTGAAGGAATTGCTCGGCATTACACTGTCAGAATGACGCCTCAACAGAATGGTGTGGCCGAGCACATGAACCGAATTCTTTTGGAACGAGCTCGGTGTATGATCTCAAATGCTGGGTTGACAAATGATTTCTAGGCAGAAGCCATTGCTACGGCGTGCTACATTGTCAACCGTGCTCCAAGTGCTTCTATTGATTTCAAGACTCCAGAGGAAGTTTGGTCAGGTACTCCTGCTGATTACTCTAATTTAAGAATATTTGGGTGTTCTGCTTATATGCATGTTAATGAGGGAAAGTTAGAGCCTAGGGCTAAGAAATGTATTTTCCTCGGTTATGCTTCTGGAGTGAAAGGATACAGATTATGGTGTCCTGATCCCAAATCACCTAAATTTGTAATTAGCAGAGATGTTACATTTGATGAATCATCTATATTGTATCCTAGAAAAGAGTCTTGTAATTCAGAAAAGGATGATAGTACTCAGAAGCAGGTGGAGTTGGAGATTGGAAATGCAAGTTCTTCACAAAGAGTCTCTACGAGTCAAAGAGATCAAGTTGATGAACAAGATCTTGATGAACCAGTAGAGACATATTTCATAGCCAGAGACAGACCAAGAAGAGAGATTCAACCACCACAAATGTATGAAGATGTTGTTGCATATGCTTTAACAGTGGTACAGGAAACAGGTGGAGACGGTGAACCTTCCACCCATTTGGAGGCAATTCAGAGTGCTGATTCAGAAAAGTGGCTGGAGGCTATGAATGAAGAAATGGAATCTCTCCACAAGAATTGTACTTGGGATCTTATGAAGCCGCCGAAGGGAAAGAAAACAGTTGGTTGCAAATGGGTCTTCAAAAGAAAAGAAGGAACTTCAAGTGTTGAAGATGTAAGGTATAAGGCACGATTGGTTGCAAAGGGCTACAGTCAGGTACAAGGTGTTGACTTTAATGATGTTTTCTCACCCGTTGTAAAACATAGCTCTATTCGTGTATTACTTGCATTGGTTGCCATGTTTGATTTCGAGTTAGAACAGCTTGACGTCAAGACAGCTTTCTACATGGCGATTTAGATGAACAGATCTATATGAAGCAGCCTGAAGGTTTGAAGTTGAAGGTAAGGCAGACCATGTATGTTTGTTGAAGAAATCCTTGTATGGACTGAAGCAGTCTCCAAGACAGTGGTATAAAAGGTTTGATTCTTTTATGTTGGGTCATAGTTTCTTCAGAAGCATGTATGATAGTTGCGTATACTTCCGGAAGTTAAATGATGGTTCATTCATTTATTTGCTATTATATGTTGATGACATGCTCATTGCGGCTAAGAATCTTGCAGAAATTCACCAGTTGAAGGCCTTATTAAATGGTGAATTTGAAATGAAAGATCTGGGAGCAGCTAAGAAGATTCTTGGAATGGAGATAAGACGTGATAGAGGAGTTGGAAAATTGTTCCTGACCCAGGAGAATTATATCAATAAGGTTTTGGAGAGGTTTGGCATGCGAGACGCTAAACCAGTAAGTACTCCTCTTGCTAGTCATTTTAGACTATGTGCTGCTCAATCACCACAGTCAAAGGAAGAGATTGATTATATGGCACAATTTCCTTATTCTAGTGCCGTTGGAATTATCATGTATGCAATGGTTTGTACTCGTCCAGATATTTCACAAGCTATTAGTGTTGTTAGCAGGTATATGGCAAATCCAGGCAAGGAACACTGACAGGCTGTCAAGTGAATTCTCAGATACTTGAAGGGTACTTCAAGCAATTGTTTGGAGTTTGGATGTTCTAATAACACCTTGGTTGGTTTTGTAGATTCAGACTATACCGGTGATCTCGATAAACGAAGGTCTCTCACAGGTTATGTATTTTGCATTGGAGGTTGTGCTATCAACTGGAAAGCTACTCTACAACATGTAGTGGCTTTGTCCACTACTGAGGCAGAATATATGGCAGTTACAGAGGCTATTAAAGAAGCTTTGTGGTTGAGAGGTTTATTCGGCGAGTTATCTCTACAGTAAGGGGTTATTACCATTTACTGTGATAGTCAAAGTGCAATTCACTTGACTAAAGATCAGATGTATCATGAGAGGACAAAGCATATTGATGTGAAGTATCACTTCATTCGTGATATCATTACTGAGAAGAAGGTCCTTATTCAGAAAATCAGTACTAAGGACAATCCTTCCGATATGTTTACAAAGGCTCTTCCTGTTTATAAGTTCAAGCAGTGCTTGGACTTGATTGGCATTCAGAGGTGGTGATTCAGCCCGTTGGGGCATTGCCAGAGAAGATGGAGTAAGCCATAAATTGTTCGGGTCAAGGCCAAGGTGGAGATTTGTTAAGTGTGGCCTTCTCCCCCTTAGTCCCACATCGCCAAGAGAGGAGAATGAGAGAGGGGGAGAGGGCTATAAATTGAGATTTATAGCCCTCTCCCCTCATCCAAAATCACACCCAAACCTATTCAAATACCCAAAAATACTTTTGTATTTTGTATTTGTATTCTCCACAAATAGTGAAATTTTTGATCCTTCTCCGGCCATGAACGTAGGTCACATTGACCGAACCACGTAAGTTCTGTGCCTCTTGTCTTATTCAGTTATTTTCTTTATTGTCTTTGTTATATTGTAGTAGTGGCTATTAGTTCTTGTGGGGCCTGTTGCCCAACAACTTCACTAACAAGGATGATATTGTCATGGACAGGAACCGATGTGGATATGACTAGAGCAGCTGAGATGCTGCTAACTTGGAGATACCGCAGGAGGAACACCAACTGAAAAGAGATGAGGAGGCTCTGTTTGGTTTGAGGGAAAATGAAAGAAAAGAAATAAAAAATAAAGAAAGAAACTTAATTTTATTTATTTAGTTTGGAAGAAAATTTAGAGGAGAAGCAAGTTGGAAGAAAGTAAAAGTATGGTATAAACTTTTCTATCTATTTTCTCTTTCCCAATTTAGAGGAAGTGAGAGAAAATATCACTTGGTATTTCTCTCTCTTGGAAAGATGCTAGAATAATTGATGGAGTTTGTAGCAAGTTTTTCTTAATTTTTTATTTTCTACTTTCTACTTTTTATTTTTTCTTAAATTTTCCCCTTCTCCTTTCTTTGTATACCAAGCAACAAATGTTATGTTTGGTTTGACAAAAAAATGAAAGGAAAAAGAAAGAGGAAAAAAAAAGGAAATGGAAAGGAAATAGGATTCCTTTTATTTTATGGTTTAATGATCTAAAAAAATAAAAAAAAATATAATAAATTAAACATAAATTAAAACTAATTAAGAAAAGACTTTGTGACGCAGGACAAAAGCAAAATTTTGGGTTAGGATTTGAGAATTAGGATTTTTTGAGAAATTGGGGAATAATATGAAGAACTTACAGGGTTTTGGGAATTTACTTAAACGAATCCACGCCCACTCTCCACGAATTCACGATAAAAGATTTTGATTTGAGCGAAATCCAAGCAAGAAGTTTTGAGAAATTTTTCCAAAATTATTCATCTATCTCAATACTTCATGCAAAACCTATATATATATAGGAAAACCCTAACAAACAAAATTCTAATAAAATCTAAAATCCTAACAAATCTAAATCAAACTAAATCAAATTCTGTTAGATCTCAAAATCATCTCAAATAAAAAATCTAATCTCCATTAATTTTACCTGGCTTGGAAACATGAACCTCCGATGAATGACGAAGGTGATAATCATCAAGCAAATCCAGATCGAGCTGTTGGACTTTTTTGGTATGCAACCAAGTGCAATTAGAGTCTGGACGTCTACGTCAACGCACTAAATAACGCTGATATTCACCATCAGCAGTCGAAATAATCTCATCATCCAGAATGTCTTCAATCTGATCTAGATGACGCTTCTGTAGAGCAGGAAGAAGTAGTGTATGAATGAGAAAATGTTGATGTCTTGGCGAAACTGATGATGGTAGATCTGAAATAACTGCTGGATAATCAAATGGAGCACGGTATGGAGTTAGGTCATCGACATTGAAAACTAGATTGATTCCGAGATTGTGGGGAATCGCAAGCTCATAAGTATTAGAACCAATCTCTTTAAAACTCGGTAGGGACCCATACGTCAAGTATGAAGTTTCTTCAAGGTTTTTGGAGGGAATCTCTCTGGATGCACTCTTACCATCACTTCATCATCAACTGCAAATTCCTACAATATTTTGTGTGAATCTGTTGCAGACTTATAGTTATTATTACTAATTGCTATTTGTCGACGAATATGATTATGCAAATCATGCAAATGATGTGCAAAAAACTCGGCTGAGGCACTAGGCCTAACACCTATGGGGAGGGGAAGGTCTTCTAGGTTTATAACCTGTAACTATCTCAAATGGACTCATCTCAGTAGACCTATTGACTGAACTATTACATGCAAACTCTGGTATAGGCAAAACAAGATTCCATGTAGTTAAATGGTCACCCATTAAACATCGAAGCAAGTCTCTTAAGCTACGATTGAAAATTTCTGTCTGACCATCTGTTTGTAAATGATAAACAGTAGAGAACTTAAGTATGATACCCATTTTCTTCCAGAGAGTTCGCCAAAAATAACTACTGAACCGAATATCTCTATCAGAAACAATCGACTTAGGAAGACAATATAAATGGACTACTTCTTTACAGAACAAGTGTGCAACATGCGAAGCATCCGAGGTCTTGTGACAAGAGATAAAATGTGCCATCTTGAAAAATTTATCAACCACAAATAATATAGTGTCATGTTTCCTAAGTGTACAAGAGAGTCCTAAAATGAAATCCAAACTAAAATGCTCCTAAGATATAAAGGGTATAGGTAACGGTGTGCAGAGTCTTATATTCTGATCTACTCTTAACTATCTAACAAACCCGATAATGTGACACAACTCGCATAATATCACGTTTAACACCTGCTCAATAAAATTGATCCTCTACAAGAATGATAGTCTTATCTCGACTGAAATAACCAACGATCCCTCCCGCATTTATCTCCCAAATCAGATGATCACGCAAATCCGTATTTGGAATACATAGATGGGTACCTCGAAACAAAAAACCATAAAAAATAGTAGGAGGATCCTGTGTCAAAGATGCGTAGATGTCACCAAAGTCCTGACTAGTAGGATAGTTTTGGATGATTTGCTCAAATTCGATTACTTTTGTACTTATCACCTGTAAAATGCAAAGTTTCCTACTTAATGCATCAGCAGTTTTATTTTCAGCTCCAGCACAGTGTTTGAGTACAAAATCATATTCCTGAATAAACTCAAGTCACTTCATTTGTCGGTGCCCTACTCTTTTTTGGGAGTTGATATAACATAGAGCTTGATGGCCTGAATATAAAATGAATTCTTTTGGTAGCAAATACTGATGCCAATGACGTAAATATTGTACTACTGCATAAAACTCTCGATCATAAACATCATAACACTGTTTTATCTCATTCAACTTTTCACTAAAAAAGGTGATAAGATAATTTTCTTGACTCAAAACACCACCTATACATATGCCTGATGCGTCACATGCTACCTCAAAAACTTTCGAGAAATCTGGAAGGTGAAAGATCAGAGTAGTAGTCAACTTCTCCTTAATTAGCAGATTTACTCCATTGAAACTCCTCTTTTTTAAGACAATCAGTGATCAGAGTCATGATAGTACTAAATCGCCTAACAAACCTCCTATAAAATGTGTCAGACCATGGAAACTCCTGGCCTCATGATCGTATGTGAAATAGGTCATTCTTTTATGACCTTAACTTTGTCGGGGTCTGCTGCTACTCCAACTTTAAAGACGATGAACCCAAGAATGTGAATAGAGGAAACTAAGAACGCATATTTCTTTAAATTGAGAAACAATTTCTCTTTGCGAAGAGTTTCTAAAACTTGTGTCAAATGAGAAAGATGCTCTTCTTGGATTCGACTAAATACGAGAATGTCATCAAAATAAATAACAACGAACTTGCCTAAAAAATGATGCAATATCCAGCTCTTACTTCTCATAAATGTAATGGGTATATTAGATAAATTAAAAAGCATGACCAACCATTCATACAATCCATCATTAATCTTAAAGACAGTTTTCCATTCATCACTCTCGCGGATACGAATCTGATGATATATTTTTTGAAGATCTATCATCAAAAAGATTTTAGAGCTAACTATCATATCTAATAAGTCATCAAGTATAGGAATGAGAACCTATACTTGACGGTAATTTTGTTGATAGCGTGACTGCAACACACATTCTCCAGCTACCATCCTTCTTAGGTGTGAGTAGAGCGGGAACGACATAAGCACTCAAACTCTCCCTAATAAAGTATTTTCGCAATAACTCATCAACCTGTCTCCTCGACTCAGTGTGCTTAACAAGATTCACTTATAATGAGGTAAATTGGGCAAACTGGATCCTTATACGAAGTCAATGGCATGCTCGATGTTCATAAGGGGAGGAAGTTCATCAAGTAATTCATCGGGTATGATATCCTGAAAATCAATGAGAATATGATGAACCTCAGGAGGGTAAGCGAGAGGTGGACTAAAAGACTCTTCAAGAGCAATTATCGCATATAGTAGTCCTTCCTCTAAACTCTCCTTAAGGAACTGAGATCGGCTTACTAGGTGAAGAGACTTTTTATGCATTTGGCCTGTGACCTTTTCGCTCTTTGGGCTCTCATCACTAGACTTAGGTGGTGCATGTTTCATTATAATTTCGTTCCCATTAAATTTGAATATATATGTGTTTGACTTGTTGAAACTCGTCACATCTAAGTCATACAACCATGGCCTACAAAGCAATATATGTGTGGCGGTCATATCTAACACATCACACCAAAACTTGTCCTGATAGCTGGACATTTAGATAAGCACTAGACAACGCTGGGTAATAGTTTAAGTAGTTTTATCTACTTATATTACGTTATATGGTTGTGGATGGAGTTCAGTTTTGAGAACCATCTTCTCAACAGCTGTTCTTGAGATTATATTCACACAACTACCCCCGTCAATCATCACTCGATAACTCTTCCCTCTGTATGTGATGTACGTAATGAAAACGCTAGATCTACGCCAATCTTCATCTTTCGTTTTAGTGTAATGGCACCTAACGACACCTAAGCACACATTTGAAATGACTATTTCCTCATCTGTTTCACTCGCATTTCCTACTGGCTCATATACTTCTTGCTCAAGATCATTATCATCATTATGTTCTCTTTCTACGAGTAAAACTCTAGTGGGACAATGTGAAGTTATATGACTATACTCGTGGTACATAAAACACTCTACACCTATTGTGCCCTGTTTAGAAAACTAACTCATTATAACTTTTCCCTTAAAATCTTTGTTGGTTTGGGTGTTAGGTTTCATGTTGTCTTTAGACGAGCATCTGGGCTGCTCCCCAGCTCTAAGAGTAAGACGTCGGTTAGTAGACAATTTGAGAGACCGTTCTATATCTTCTACTAATTGACAAGCTTGTGCAAGAGACTTTATATCCCGGGAATGAATATACATAGCTCGTTGTATGTTTGCACGCAGTCTAGAACGAAATCTAGATATCACCTAGTATAGCTCCTCGTGTAAATCACAACGGAGTGTCAACTCATCAAATTGAGTCATGTACTTTTGGATCGACATTCTCCCTTGTCGAAAACTATGCAACCTATCTAAAAAGTGACTTCTAAATGTGTCTAGAAGATACTTCTCTTTAAATCTAACTTTCATATCACTCCAAGTCTCTATCGTGTCTAGATATTTGTCACACTCTCTTTCCACCGAAGTCCAATATAACCTAGCGGGCCTTGTAAGTCTCATCCGAGTAAATCATATTTTATACTCTTCAGGCATGTCATACCAATCGAAATAGTAATCCATGTCTGCGACCCAATCACTAAAGACATTAAGATCATAATTGTCGTTGAATGTAGGAGTTTCTAGTTTTATCTTACGTGTGATATCATTCTCAATGCGTGTAGATCTAGAGACACTCTCATCTCTATACCTTTTATTTCAATCTCTTGGTATTCCATACTGATCGTGATTTTTTTCGTTATATTCATTCCTATAAATTCGATTATTTTGTTCTTCTAGGTCACTCATTTGTTGTTCTAATACACACAATCGTCTATTAACAATTTAAAATTCTTCCAATTATTTGGTGACAGTTTTTAATTGTTTTATCATGGTTTCTATCTTGTCCTCCAAAATACTTGAACTTGGAATGATTATTTTACCGTTGCGAAGAAGCATACAATCAAACAAGTATATACAATGCAATTTTCTAGACTCAGTCAATTCTATATGCGTTCACTGTATGATCAAATAAAATTTTTCTAAAGGTTTAGTCTCTAAAATGTAAGAAAATGGGCCATAAAATGTGTGTATGCACGCAATCAATGAATTGACAAATAATTATTAGTAATTCAAACTAACAATTTTATGCAGAATTTCACAAAAAGAATTGCAAAATTTTGCTAAAGAAAATGGGTTAGTTTAGATATTACCCAAAAACCGAAGAATCGTGCACTTGTAGTGGGCCTTTGGAGCTTCCCGAAGTTGGTTTGCCTACTTAAGAGCTCTATAATCCAGCCACAATTGTTGGAAACAAATTTAGAAATACAACGCTTCGAATCAAGCTCGAATTGGACTCCGAACGGTTTTAAATCACCACTTTTTCCTTTTAATGGGTCTGCACTGTAAATGCATCTACACTGTTGCATTGAACCCAATTTGAAATGGTTGGATCTGAATTCTGGGTGTAGTTGTTGTTGTTGTTGCTGCTACTGTTGTTGTTGCTGCTGCTGCAGATGTTGCTGCTGTTGCTATTTGTTGCCGCTGTTTATTGGTGAAGGAGACGACAACGTCGCTGGCTGGTGTTGAGGGATATGGAGGCGGTCGCAGATCCTAGTAGAGGCGGTGAGGTTGATCGGAGAGACAGCGGGGGTTTTCGGTCGGCGGTGGGGATCTGATGGGCAGCGTGATTGAAGCGGAGAAAGCAGTGGAGAGCTTGGGTTGGAGGAGAAAGAAGAAGGAGATGATGTGGAGATGATCGAGTTGGGATTTTGTTAGGTTCAGTTATTCAGGTTGAAGAAGGAGAAAGAGGAGAAGGGGAGAGAAGAAAGAGAGAATGAGAAGAAAGTAGGTTATTTTTTTTTTTGGTTGGGTTTTGTTGGGTGTTGCAGGTAGAAAAGAAGAAGAAGAGGATGAGGATGAGGAAGAGGGCGGATGCTATTGGAAAGAAGAAGAGGGGAAGAAAATATTTTTTTTCTCTCTCTTTCTGAGATCTGAACGTCTTTCTTCTTCTTTTTTCTTTTCTTTTTTTTCTCACATATTTGATGTCTTTTTTTTTTCACAGATTTGATCTGTCTCTTTTTTTTTTTTGTCACATATCTAATATGCTTTTTTTTTCAGATCTGTTTTTCTCTTTTTTTCAAAATAAAAATAAAAAAACTGAAATAAAAATGAAAGATGATGGAGATGTAGAAAAATAAGATGGTGATGGAGAAGAAAATCTTGGCTCTGATACCATTTTTGTCCCTAGCTTCCTCACTCACCTATAATAATTTCATGTGCTAGAGATACCAAATAAAATTTTCTTTCATTTTCTCTAAGATAAAAGAAAGAAATATGAAGAGAAAATTTTGATCCATATTTTCTCTTATTTTCATCCCACTTTCATTTCTTTTAATTTTTTTTTTCCAAATCAAACAATAGAAAACATTTTCTTTCTCATTTTCTTTTCTTTCCCTTCATTTGCCCTTAAACCAAACAGCCAAAAGAATATATTTATTTTGTTCATTTTCTTTCATTTTCTCTTTCTTTTTTCTTTTCTTTTCCTGTTTTTCATTTTATTTCAAACCAAACATAGCCGAAACGATTGAGGGCATACTTTCCCATTGGCTTCTGGACAATAGCCCATGTACATTTTCTTGGCAGTTGCTTGCAAGTTGCAACACTCAACTGAGAGAATAGCAAAGGAGATTGGATGGGGCAAGGTCCATAGGCATCGAGACATTTTTTTTTCTTTCTGGTTTTGTGTAAACAAGCGCATTAGAGTTTTTAATCTGACTTGGCAGGTTATAGAGGCAAAATATTCACAAAAACAAAACTGTTATTACTCCTGTCTATCAGAAATGAACATAGCTATCTTATCTTAATCCATTAGAGCAGGGGTTGCATGGGTAAGATTCGGTTCATACTCATCTAAAATCCAAACTCGATGAGGAATCATATTTTTATATGCGGGGTATTGGCAAGTTGTAGATTGTAAGTATTAGCTTGTCCATGCACAGACTAGTGACTGCACATAATACCTAGCTACAGAGATGATTCCAAGAACCTACTGATCTAATGGGGTCGCATATAAATTGCTATTTAGGTTCGGGCACCAGAAGAATTAAGTTTAACATCTTTGAGAGGGAAAATGTAGGAAAAGTTATTTCCAAACCCAATTTCCAAAAATTGAATTTTTTTTTTTTTTTAATGTCCCAATCATGTTTTTGCTCAGTATATATCACGAGAGGTATCTATACTTGTTTTTGGTATATACACTTAATGACATAGGGTAAATCTACCTGACTATCCTCCTCAATAAGTCACTTGTGAAATGGATAAAAGGGAATAGTTGGAGATGGGTGGCATCTCGTCTTGCCTTGTCCATGCACGGAGAAAGTGATCATGCTTAATATGCCTAGTTATAAGATGATTCCAAATACTTAATTGTCTAGCAGGGTTGCATGTAAACTGATACTTTGCATCGACAGTCAGTGAGCTAATATTTTCACGGGGGATAACATACAACAACAACTAGGTCTTTTATCTCAAGTATTTGTGGTAGGCTACTTGAACCAAAAAGAATCACACCAGATCGATCACTTTGATAGTCCTTCTCCATTCATTTCTATCAATTAATATCTTCTTATTTAAACCTTTAGAATCTATATCTTTTTGTATCACCTCCATCCATATTTTTTTCGGTTTTCACTTCGTTCTTTTAACTTGTCCTATATTGATAAACTCTCATCGTCGAACTGGTGCATTTGTAGGCCTACGTTGTACATGACCAAACCATCGTAAGCGATTTTCTCGCATCTTCTCATCGTGGGAGCTACACCTAGCTTAGCACGAATATTTTCATTTCTCACTTTATCTCTCCTAATATTGCTGTATATCCAACAGAGCATGCGCATCTTTACTATACTTATCTTCTGTGAATGACATTTCTTTATAGCATAACATTTCGTACCATATAATAAGACTGGCCTAATAGTATTCCTATAAAAATTTTCCTTCAATTTTAACGGAATGTTACGGTCGCATAAAACTCCCGTTGCCCTCCTCCATTTCAACCAGCCAGTTTGCATCCTATACTTAACATCATTATCGATCTCTCCATCATTTTGAATAATAGAACCCAAATACCTAAAAAGACTGCTCATTTGTATCTTCTGCCCATCTAGTTTTACAGCATTATAGTTTATGGTCTGTCGTTTTCTAAATTTATACTCCATATACTCTGTTTTACAGCATTATAGTCACGGTGGATAACATATGGAAAATTATTCCACACCCAATTTCCAAAGTGGAAATTTTTTTTTTTTTTTTTTTGTGCAGGTAGTGAAACTGGGTAAGTTTACCAAACTAATCCCTCTAAATAATAGTTTAAAAAATGGAAAAAAAAAAAAAAAAAAAAAAGAAAGAAAAAGAAAAGGAAGGTGACTAGATTTTTATTCTTTGATAAGGTTTTGGGTGCAAATAGGGCTCTTGGTTCTTGTTTTTATAGCGAAGTCCATGGGGATCATGGAGTTATTCCAATCCTAGTGATGACATTTGCTTTGGTTCTCAACAGTCTAACTTGGTCGGGCTCAAGTGAGGAACAACTTATTGATAGTTTATGTTTAATTATTGATCTTTAAACAATATGAGGTGATCAAGGAAGCATATATGACAAAAATCAAATTATGAATGTATTATTCCAAAAGATTGTTTTTTTTAGCAGCAGCTTACAAAAAATTTGGCATAAATTACGTTGAGCTTAATTTTTTTTTTTTAAACTAACATTACATTGAGTTCTATGGTGGAAAATTTGTCATAAATTGGACATGTTCTGTTTTGCTAGTAAAGCAGGCGCGTTGTTGCATGTAATTAGGAGGTTTTGAGTTGTGATTCAAGGTTATAATTTTTTTTCTACCCCATATCCATTAAAAAAATATTTATTTGAATTATGGGAGAATACTCTTTTGTAGTAAGAATGATCAGCATTTATGGGATGCATCATCTGGCATCATTCTCCTCTAGTTTTGATTTGAGGGAGTGCATCTGTGGTAACACTGATAGCTTTTCTTTCCAAGTTTTAATTCTTACTTCAATAAATTTATATTAGCTGAAAAAAGATTAGAGGATATGAACTATTTAGTCCTGAACAGTTGGATGCTTGATTTTATTTAGAAGAGAGAGAGAGAGAGCGAGAGAGAGAGAGAGAGAGAGAGAAGAGGACTTGGACGTTACTGCTAATGACTTTGTTAGTAACCCTATCACTTTGGATGCTTTTTTTTCCTTACACCCCTCATCTTCAACCTTCACCGTAATGTATTAACCCAACCACTCTCCCCCTTTTTTCTCTCTCTCCCTCTCCATCTCAATCTTATCATGTCTGGACTCCACCCCCTCTCTCTGTCACAATTCTAGGGCCAACGAGAGTGACGCAGGAGAGGGATGGAGTTAGGGCATGAAAAAAATGTAATTACTCTCCTTCTCTCTCGCTCTCCATCACAATTTTTCTTAATCAGAATGCTCCTTCAAGAAATCAAATTGAATGATCAGGACCCTCCAGTAAATCTAACTTCACTTCTTTGAACAATATGAAAAAATCCCTTAAACTTTATATTATCTTTAAGGATGATGTGGAGACTTTCATATGATCATGTTTTTTAAGTACATAACTTGATGTGACATTTCTACTGTAATTGCAACGCAAACCTATAAATACACCAGTTCAACGAGAGGAACTTATTACTGTAGAATAAGTTAAAAGAGCAAAGAAATGGCCGAAAAAATATGGATGGAGGTGATACAAAATTATTTGGATTCTAGATATTTAAATGAGAAGATATTACTTGATAGGAATGAATAGATAATGATTGTTGTTGGTGGTGAAAACTTCCAATTAAAGAGAAAAACCCCATAAAATGTGGAGCTAACTCTGTAGCTCCGTGTCTGGCCATAAAATAGTCTCGCGTTGAGTAAAACGCGGAGCTAAGTCTATAGCTCCGCGTTCTGAGTGATTAACTCCATGTGAGCAGATAATCAGAATTTTAAATTGATTAAGATTTAGGTTTATCCAATATTCGAATTGAGTCCAATCAGAATCCAAAATCAAGATATTTAAATCAAAACTAAGATATTTGATTAGAATATTTAATAAATACAAATACTTTCCAATTCTATTTTATTGGAAACTCTCATATCAAACCAAAGGTATAAATACCCTCTTGAGATAGCCTTTGAAGATCTTGGGATTGGTTTTGGATCTCAAGTTACGCGCGAGAGTCTTGAATTTACAGAGATCAGTAAAGAGAAATCTAGGGCCGGCCATCATCTTCATAAAGAAGAAGACTTCCACATCGGATCGTCAAAAGGTACTACTAGATAGATCCTATCGCCACACTAGAATCCACGTTTTATTGTAAAAGAGAGCAATAAATTATAATCCTCTCGTTTATTTTTTCTATTGTTCATCGTTCATTGTAATTAAGTGATTCAATGGAAGAAAGTAAGATTTTTGCAGAGAACAAACTGGCGACCACAGTGGAAGGCATCTCGTTTACTGAAAAAGAGATCGTGGCGCAATCTGATGTAGAAAGAATCAGATCAATCGTTGATATGCTTGTCGTGGAAATCGACCAGTAAAAGTATGAGGAGTATCTATCCTCTGGATCAGGTAAACTGACCGAAATGCGGCGCTATCGCCGCATGAGTTCCAATACCCGTAAATCGTGTAATAGGAAATCCACCGTTAAATGGGGACCCATGGGAACCATGGCTATAGAGCCGTTGTTTGGGTGGAAAACCCTAGTAGAGAAAGATCTCCTTGCTGCCGAAGAAGGCCCAGGAACTGGTTTGACTAGAACTCAACTCTGTAATCGAAATCTTCGAATAAGGAGGAGAGCCCTCAAAGTCCGTGTTTAACGCGAGGTTGAGGCAGTGACAGAACGCAAGGCTACAATTCTACCTCGCGAACTGGCTTGCGTTAATCGCACGACCAGTGAAAATTGCATTAAGCGCGAACTTAGCTATATGCCAGCGTGTGATGATAGTTCTCCATGTGAGGCTACTGCTTCTGGATTTAAAACCAGAAAAATTAACAACACTCGAGTAAAATGCAAGATTAACTTCATAAATGAGTCGTTGTGTGTTGAAGACTCTCCACGTGAGGCTATCAGACTTCGACATAAAACTGAGCTAAGCGTAAATTGCGAAGCCAGTAAAACTTGCGTTAACTGCAAGGCTTGTTACGATTGCGTAAATCGTGACTTTCAGAATCACATTAATCGCGAGGATAAGCCCGCGTGTGATTTCCCACTCGAAGCTATCGAACTTAAACTTGAGCCCAGCGTTAATCGCAAAGCCAATGATTCTTGTGTAAATCGCAAGGCTAAGAAAAAAATCAGAAGACGAATTTCTTCAGAAACGCCAAGCCAGTGTTAAACGTGAGGCTAGCGTAAAATGCTAAGCTATATCTCAACTTTGTGTAAATGCTTTAAAACGCGAAGCTAACGCTCAGCTCCGTGTAAAACAGCCTGAATAAAGAATTAAGGCTGATAATCGAATTACTCAACAACAATTTAACACCATTAACTCTGAGAAGCTTCAGTGGGCCCCTAGACCTTACAAACAACCAAGTGGGCCCCATGATTCTTCATCATCCAGGGTCACCAATCTCAGAGATTACTTGATAGAGAAAAGAAGTATAACTCAAGCCCAGTCACACTCAACATGCCAATGTGAGTAACTCATAATAGCGGTATCAGCCGTATTAGATAATTGTTGCTGCTGTAAAGAAAAAGTGTCAGTATTTGATAGGATAACCGAATCAGACCAAGGTACTTCAAAAAGACAAAAAATGATCTGAGGAACAAAATCAAAGCAAAAGAATAGAAAGCGGTGATCTCAAATATGGTTAGCAAAGGTCATGGAAAAGGAAAATGGGTCAGATGTAGATGATGAAGAACCTCATCACTTCACCCGGCTTAAATCAGGTGTTGTCGCCCCCCCGAAATTATAAGAAACTTGTAAAAGTTTTTTGTGATGACAATAGTGACAACTCGGCTATAGCCTCACCTCGCTCTTCTGCATCTTCTAGACAGCAAAAATCAGTGTCGCACATGATAGATAGGTCCGACGACATCGATCAGAGGTTAGAAGTTCAAGAACAAATGATTCGAGATCAACAAAAAACAATCAATGATCTCAAGATAATGCACTTGAAAGTAGTTGAAAATACCCAAAAGATAGTCGAAAATAAGGCAAAAACCTCTTCCTCTGAAATGCCACCAAAGAAAGACAAAGAGATACCGTTTAAAACAAACGATGAATTTAAAGAAGAAAAGGCTTATTCGGAGCATGAGGAGGATGACAAATATTCCTTCTATGATCCTCATGAAGAAAAGATCGAAAAACTATAAAGCCAACTGGATATCCTGACGCACAAAAATGAACTAAAGGAGTCGAGGGTTTCAAGACCATACCCACTTCAATGGGACTCCACTCCATATCCGGAAAAATATAAACCCTTCAAATTGGAACCGTATGACGGGAAGGAGTCTCCGAGCCAGCATATATATTATTTCTTGTCTCAAGCAGGACATCTAATAGGAAACAATCCAGTTATGACTTAGGTGTTCGCAGGTACCCTGCGAGGGCCTGCTTTTACATGGTTTATGCAGTTGCCCCCGGAAACTATTAATATCTGGTATGATGTTGAGAAACACTTTTAGCATGTTTCTTTGAGGATGATACTGAGATATCGGTTCATTCTCTCCTTGCGACAAAGCAAGAAGAACATGAACTGGTAAAAGATTTCATAGAGAAATTTCGGGAAAAGTCCGTGCAATGCCGACAAGGAATGACCCATGTACGCCCGAAAATTGCAACTTTGATTCCATTGCAAAATTATTTGATTACAACGAAGATTTGAGATTACAAAAATTCCGAGGAATTACAAGAACGGGAATATTAATTTATTCCCTTTTTTTTTCGTGGGTTCGGGTGGCGATGGAGTCTCGTTGATGCCTCCGTTGACCGTCCGACTGGAAGAGATGGCTCTGCTCTTTTCTTTGATCTCACGAGCTCGCCTGAAATCTTCCCGAAGTCCAAGAATCCAAAAGTCCAAAGTCCCTTCTCCCGTTAAATTCCTGTATTTTATAAACCGAAGAAGCTCCAAATCCGACTCAATTCTCTCCTGAAAAATCGGATCACGGATTATCAGTCCAAAAATAGGAAACAAATCAATGGGAAACAACGGAAAACAACCCGCGGGTGGCAACCCGCGGGGGCTCCCGCGGGTGCAACCCGTGGGTATGCCCACTTAGCAAAAATAATTTTTTTTTTCTACATAACCCCCTCCAAAGTTTTCGAAGTTCTATATTGAACCGTACTGAATTTCGAAATACTTTGGATTCTTTAATTTTGGTTATAGACCTTTTAAAAGATTTGGTCGATAGAGATAACTGTTAATATATTTATTTATTCCATAACAAGCAGAGGTATGATTTTAACGTACTCATTAGAGGACAAGCAGAGGTATAATGTTAACGTGCTTATTTTAAGTCAAGCAGAGGTATAATATTAACGTGCTTATTTTAATCCTAACCGTTCAGTGACATCTAGTATGATGAATCAGGAAAAGACAGAGCTGACATTAAACGTGTCTTGGAGCTTAACCTATTCAGAGGATCTGGTCGTGATAGGGACAAGCTGACTAAACAGAGGTGACGGTTAACGTATTTAGTTTTGGAATCGGACTATCAGAGGTAACTGTTAACTTGATAAGGAGATGATTTTCGTCAGAGGTGATTTTCAACTTAACGATATCAAAAGAACGTTCATCAGAGGTTGTAATGTTGGACTTGATGAAGTGTGAATTTTCTTTTCTATCAGAGGTGAAATCTTAACGTGACAGGGGATCGATTTAATTAGGATTTTATCTCTTTTGATTTTTGAATTATGATGTCAGAGGTATGATTTTAACTTGACAAATATTTTGGAGTGTCGCTTGCTCTGTTAGAGCAAAATGACAAGAAAAGTTTTGCTATCAGAGGTGAAATCTTAACGTGACAGGAGATTTATCTGATTAGGATTTTTAGCAAACCCCCAGTTATCAATGGATTTGATTAGCCTTTACCAACTACCGTTTGAGTTGGGCTAGCCATGCTATTCCCCTCAGCATGGTGAGTTGTCAAGAATTTCGTTTGGGCTTAAATGCCAAACTTTCCTCTTCCCTTTGCCTTAGCAGCTTAGGGCAGTGATGTATTCTTATATTCGGATAAGAATACTGTTGTGACAGATTTGTCGTGGGATTTTTAGCAAACCCCCAGCTATCAACGGGTTTGATTTTGCCTTTACCAACTACCGTTTGAGTTGGGCTAGCCATACTATTCTCCTCAGCATGGTGAGTTGTCAAGGATTTCGTTTGGGCTTAAATGCCAAACTTTCCTCTTCCCTTTGCCTTAGCAGCTTAGGGTGATTCATGCCTTTTACCCCCAGCATGGTGGGGTTGGCGAGAATTTTATTCTCTTCCCGTAGCCTTGTCGGCGTTGGGTAATTCATACTTATTACCCCCAGTATGGTGGGGTTGGCGAGAAATTTATTCTCTCCCCGTAGCCTTGTCGGCGTTGGGTGGTTCATACTTATTACCCCCAGTATGATAGGGTTGGCGAGAAATCTATTCTCTTCCCGTAACTTTAGCGGCGTTGAGCAATTCATACTTTTTACCCCCAATATGGTGGGGTTGGTGAGAAATTTATTCTCTTCCCGTAGCCTTGTCGGTGTTGGGTGGTTTATACTTATTACCCCCAGTATGATGGGGTTGGCGAGAAATTTATTCTCTTCCCGTAGCCTTGTCGGCGTTGGGTGGTTCATACTTATTACCCCCAGTATGGTGGGGTTGGCGAGAAATTTATTCTCTTCCCGTAGCCTTGTCGGCATTGGGTGATTCATTTTTTTTTAATTTATTTTAAATATATATATATATATATGGGGGTTTAAATTAACCGCCTTGAGCCTATTTTTTTTTTTGGAATTGTTGTAAGCCCAAGTGGTACCTTTAGACCTCACGCATTAAATGTATCGGAGTTAGCTCTAACTCCTTTTTTGTTCAGCTTTGAGCTGAACTGCTCCAGCGTCAATCAACGCTTGAATTTTATCTTTTAAGATAAAACAATTTTTTGTGGGGTGACCTACAATCCGATGGTACAGGCAATAATTCGGATCGTTAGTTTTCCCTACTTCTTCAGGTCTCTTACTCTCCGGCAATTTAAGCATCTTGCGTTTGGTGAGCAGATTGAACATAGTAGCAGTATGTTCATCCTTGAACGAATACTGCTCTTGAAGTCTGGGCGACTTTGCTGTGTTGCTTGTAGTTGGCCATGGTTTCTGCTTCAGTGTACTTTCTACCGCCATTGCCGTTATGTCTTTCCCTTTTGAACGGGAAAAATAGAATGGAGATTCGTTTGCACCGTCTCCGGTTGCAGACTGTTGCATTTCGAGACGTCGAAGTATTTCTTCGGCCTGTTCGCCCTGCTTAAGCAGATCCTTCTATGACTTGGATTCGACCGAACCCATCTTGTCTAAAATATCGGTCAACAAGTTATGTCTACAGGTTTCCACAAGCGTATCCTGCGTCATGCCATGTGGGCATCGAACGGAAAGTTCTCGGAACCGCTCGACATAAGTTTTGACCGTTTCGCCTTCTTCTTGCTTCGCTGCTAGCAAAGATAATATGGAGACTTCTGTATCATCTTCAAAGAATCGGGCTAGGAACTCACGTTCTACATCAGCCCAAGATTTAATTGTTCCCTGGGGAAGTTGCATAAACAAGGTAAATGCGGGCCCCCGTAAAGTGCTCGCAAATATCCTAGTCATAGTTGGATCATTCCCCATGAGATGTCCTGTCTGTGAGAGGAAATAGAAGATGTGTTGCTGCAGCGAACTTTTACCGTCAAATGATTGAAGATTCAACGGTTTATATTTTGCAGGATAGGGTACGGTCTCCCATTCTATGGGATATGGACGGACTACCCCCACCTCTTGTAGCTTTTTGCGATGAAGAAGAGCTTGTAATTGGTTCTCCATCTTCTCTATTTTCTCTGCGTGAGGATTGAGGATAACTTTCACTTCCTCTTCCTCTCTTGAATGAGGAGGCACTTCTTCATCTTCGTCTTCGCTGTCTTCGTTTATTTGGACAGGCCGTTTTCCTTTCTGCCGACTAGAAATGGACGGCGATGATTGGTTCTTTCTAGTTTGAGCCAGCAACTCAATCAAAAATTGTTTCATTTCTTCTATGGTCTCCTCGTGCTGTTCGAGACGTTTTTCTTGTCTTTCAAGCCTTTCAGAGACTTCTTCTAGAAGCGCGCCCTCTGGTTCGATAGAAACTCCTTTTGACCCTGGAGTAATTTCCTTATCCGAAAGGTTGTTTCCGACCACCTTTTTGCCTTTATTAACCATATTTGATGAGGCAGCAGGTAGATCGGTTCCAGAGCACACCCTCTTTATTGTCCGTATTCCTTTGGATTCGGTGATCCGCTCAAAAACGGACCGTCTCGGATGGCACTCGCAGTTTGATAGAACAGTTGAGATTAACTGTTCGCATTGGCATTGAGGAGTATTCTGTGCAGAGTTCTTCTTCCAATTGAGGTATTCTCTCAAGTCTTGAGATACTTCTTTATCCCTATTTGCAACCTGACGCCGCTTGCGTTGCAAACTTGGTTCATAATACCGGAGAGTTTGTAATATTTCAGGGCTGAGCTCTTTTCCAGCATTAGATTGTTCTCCAACCCTTCTGCGGATTCTTCTGGAGTGTGTGCTGGCCTGCGCAGTTGTGCGGGCCTCGCACGCATCTGACTTGTTCTTCGGGATCTGGAGGATTCTATCATGAATATGTTCATCCGAAGAGAAATTTGAAGATCTATCCTCAGGTGAGTTCATGAGCACATCCTTATATTTGTTTGTAGAGGAACGGGATGGTACACCTGAGAGAGTAACCAAAAAGTTAGATGTGCGCTGTGTGCTCACTGCGCGTGTGCCCGAATAGACACCAAAACCAACCCTTGATTTTTCCTGCGGAGTGCAACCCACGGGTTGCAACCTGCGGTGTGCAACCCGCGGTTGGAACCGCGGGTTTGCACCCGCGGTTGCAACCGCGGGGTTGCACCCGCGGGGTACAACCCGCGGTTGGAACCGCGGGTGGAACCGCGAGGTTGCACCCGTGGGGTGCAACCCGCGGTTGGAACCGCGGGTTTCCACCCGCGGTTGCAACCTCGGGGTTGCCCCCGTGCGGTGCAACTCGCACTTCTGCCTGCGGATTTTTACTTTTGGAATTTTTCTTCTCTGATGTTTCCTGATCTGGATTTTCTGACCGTAATTTTCCAGAGGCACTGTTGAGGCGGGCCCGCTGGGCCTTACGCCTCAGGTTTCTCTTCTGAGAGCGGGTCAGGGACTGGTTTGACTTTTGGCTTGACTTTGGAATGGGCGATAACGCCGTGTTCTTGACAGACGATGACGTCCTGTCAGTTCGAACGGGCGATGACGCCACATAAATTCTCATAGGCGATGACGCCTTTCCGGTGGGCGATGACGCCTCACCTTTTTTCATCGTCACCCGGCAATGACGCCTAGGCTCCGAATCAGTGGAGGAAAGAAATTCCTCATTTTTTTGCTGGTCAACTTCTATGACCAGCGTCTCAACCATTGAGCCAATCGGCACCCGGTCGGACTGCGCCACCTAATTCTCTGTGGTAAACAGAGGAGCTCCCACTGTGGTCGCCAGTTCTTGTACGCCCGAAAATTGCATCTTTGATTCCATTGCAAAATTATTTGATTACAACGAAGATTTGAGATTACAAAAATTTCGAGGAATTACAAGAACGGGAATATTAATTTATTCCCTTTTTTTTTTGTGGGTTCGGGTGGCGATGGAGTCTCGTTGATGCCTCCGTTGACCGTCTGACTGGAATAGATGGCTCTGCTCTTTTCTTTGATCTCACGAGCTCGCCTGAAATCTTCCCAAAGTCCAAGAATCCAAAAGTCCAAAGTCCCTTCTCCCGTTAAATTCCTGTATTTTATAAACCGAAGAAGCTCCAAATCCGGCTCAATTCTCTCCTGAAAAATCAGATCACTGATTATCAGTCCAAAAATAGGAAACAAATCAAAGGGAAACAACGGAAAACAACCCGCGGGTGGCAACCCGCGGGATTGCCCCCGCGGGTTGCAACCCGCGGGTGCCACCCACGGGTGCTCCCGCGGGTGCAACCCGCGGGTGTGCCCACTTAGCAAAAAATGAATTTTTTTTTTTTGTATCTACAACCCAGGAAACCCTAGTGGAGACCTGTAGGCATAACTTTAAGACTAACGTGCTGCTAAAAATGGGAGCCGTAGAGTCCAAAACCTGGAGAGATTTGCTCAAATAAGGAGGGCAAGCGGAGGATTTAATCCGTCGATTTGAAGAATCTCGTGGTACGAGAAATTTTGAAAATAACAGGCCACACCCGCAAAACTATAAGAATAAGGGGAAGGCTGTAATGACATCTGACATATCTACGAAGCCAACAAATTTTCCTAAGTCAAAGTCTCAAAATCCAAAAGGCGCAAATCAGAATAGGCCCCGATAGGAGAGAACCTATACTTTCAAAACGGAACAGACACCCACTCTATTCCATCTCCTCCTTAGGAAGGGTATGTTAAAACTTCTGAAAAATCAAAAGCCGGAAGATGCCCTAACTACTGCTTATATCACCAGAATGTCGGACATCCGACCAAGAACTGTTATCCTCTCAAGAATAGAATTCAGGCATTAATAGAGGCCGGGGTTCTAACATTAAAAGAACCTTGGTGGTGGGAACCATTGAATTCTTCGCAGGAGTAACTCTAATACCGTCAGGAAAACTTATTGCAAGAAATCATGACCCACATGAGATGGCGCAAAAAGGACTTACTCCTATGACAACACAAAGAGGTAAAGTCATGTGGGTTCATCCCGATTTTCTACAGGACGAGCAATGGATCTCATCTAATGTCCAAAGAAAGAAGCGGACTAGCAACACTATCTCCGCAAAAATTAAAGAAGAATATATAGTTACTAATGCACTCACGGACTCAGAAGAGGAGGCCATAGTGATGGCCACTCATTAAGATGAGGCAGGCCCCTTTGGTACTCGATCCGGCAAGACTTACCTTAAAGAATATTCAAGAGTAGGCCCTACCAAAGAATTATACGGGGAACCTGCGAAGCAAAAAGGACTTCATTTTTAGAAAAACCCAAAGAAGGACGAAGAAACCAAAGACGCCTCGTTCTAGTTTGATATCATAGCTCAGTTGGCAAGATAACTTCTTTGAAGTATCTTCTCGATATTGCGATTATCTAAGTCAACTCGAGAAGCACTGAGAGAGGCTTTGGCAGATTCCGACTCTTTCTTGGCACAGATCATCGAACCATCCAATAAAGAAAGGGATTCCTACCCCGCTGTCACCAAGTGAGGAGGAAAGTCACGCAGATAACTTTCTCGCCAGAGGATATGCAGGTGAGAAATATAAAGTACAATAGACCTTTATATTTCACCGGATTGTCGGATCTACAAAAGTAGACCGCATTCCAATAGATCCAGGGTCTGCGCTAAGCGTCATCCCAAGAAGGCTAATGCAGGTTTTAGGAATCTCACTTCATTGCGTCACACCGACGAATACCACAATATATAGATTCAATGCCAATGACATATGTCCCCTTGGTAAGATTCGACTCTGATGTCAGATTGGAGATCTGAAGACAGAGATTATGTGTTACGTCATCGACGCAGATACGTCCTATAACATCCTCTTGGGGCGACCCTGAATCCATGCCTATATGATAGTCCTGTCAACTCTCCATTAGTGGATGTAATATTGTGATGAGCAAGGAGAAGTTTGGACTTTAATTGTGGATAAACAACCATTGGAGAATTATTACTGACGCAAGGCTATATAAGCCTGCCCATGAGGTTCCCAAAGAGTCTGAGGAACCCGTTGATAGCGGTAACGAAGTAGATACTGAACATGGGTGCTCAGGAGAATATGGGAGTGATTACGAGATAAACCCTAATATAGACTTTAATGGAATTAATGTAACTGAGACTGCCAGTGATGAAGAAGAATGTGTTATCAATGAAAACATAAAAATAGTTTATGAGCCTGCCGTTGCTACAGAGTCTGAACCTTCTTGCATTTCTACCAAGATAGATGGTCTATCCGAACTTGAAGTTCTGGCAGTATATCATTTTCCAATCAGGTCATCCCTCCTCTCTCGGTCCGAAATAACGAAAGGGCGAGATAACTTCTTTGAAGTACCTTCTCGACAAGTACCTCAGAAACCTATTGTCTTTGGTAAAGTGGTTACATCACCAAACCAAAGGCAAAATAGCGAGAGTGATGAACAAACATCACTTCAATTTCACTTCTATGAACAAAAATCCTGACAAATAATGGAGAAAATGGATTATAATTTTACCTAGAAGCCGGCATTGAATTTTGGGAAAGGTCGGTCAAATCTCTTACTCTCTTTTAGACCAAGAGGGAAAAGCCCGGATTATTATCATAAGACTCGAAGAGGGTTATAATATATCCACGCCCTCCACATTACTAAATAAGCTGGAAGAAACTTTTTCAACCGACAGAGACATATATCCATAAGAACATGATTTTGATCCGAGTATCTGTGCTTTGTTCCAGTCACTAGCCGCCAATATGGTTTCGGCCACGCCTGAGAGCGACAAGGAACCAATTAACATTCAAGATGAGTCTTGGGTTAGACACATGGATACTCTCTGGGATGTCCGTTTTGAACATCGTGACCCACCTACAGAAGATAAGATGATGCAAGTTAACATGGGAACATAAGCAAATCCAAAACTCATTTTTATAAGCGAAACACTAACTCCCATAGAGAAGGAGGAGCTTGTATCCCTTATTAGGGAATACATAGATGTGTTTGCATATAGTTATGAGGATATGCCCGGGCTAGACCCCCAAGTTGCTACGCATCGTTTGAATATTAGAGAAGACGCCAAGCCAGTTAAGCAATAGCAAAGGCGCTTTCGACCAGAACTAATGGAGGCCATAGTTGTCGAAGTTAATAAGCTCATAACATCAGGATTCATTCGAGAAGAACAACATCCTGACTGGGTGGTAAATATAGTGCTGGTCTGCAAGAAGAACGGTAAAATTCGGATATGTATTGACTTTCGGGATCTAAACGCCGCCTGTCCCAAGGATGAATTTCTCCTTCCGATCACTGATGTAATAATCGACAATACATGCGGCTATGAGAGGATATTCTTTGTGGATGGCTTTCCTGGTTACAACCAGATTAAGATGCACTCAGATGATGAACAACACAGGTTTCAGAACACCACTGGGGTATACTGTTATATAGTGATGCCCTTCGGACTTAAGAATGTCGGAGCCACTTATTAGCGCGCAATGAGTGTCATATTTAAATAACACCTACGTAAAACCATGGAGTGTTACGTGGATGATCTTACTGTCAAAAGCAGGAATAAAGAGGATCATCTTCAGGACTTAAGGATAGTTTTCAATCTCATGCGAAGACATAGCCTAAAGATGAACCCTACTAAATCCTTCATGGGGGTATCCAGTGGAAAATTCCTTGGATTTGTGGTTACTTTAGAAGGAATTTTCCTTGATATCGACAAAGTGAAGGCGATTAAAGAAATTCCACCGTCCCATAATCTTAAAGAGCTAAGGTGGTTATAAGGAAAGTTGGTTTATATTTGCCGCTTCATTTATAATTTATCAAGGCGATGTCAACCAATCACTGCACTCATGAAAAATGGGGTTTCCTTTATATGGAACGAAGCATGTCAGCAGGCATTTGATCACCTGAAAAAATATCTTACGAAGCCTCCTGTCCTCATGGCCCCCTCCCAGGGAGACCGTTTCTTGTATATGTAAGGGCCATGGATCACACATTAGGTGCGTTGCTCGCTCAACATAATGAGTATGGTCATGAACACGCTTTTCATTATTTGAGTCAAAAAATGATGGGAGCAGAATATCGGTATACTCCAATTGAAAAGGAATATTTAGCCCTAGTGTTCGCTATCCAGAAAATGCGTCACATCTCTCTGGGCAGATAATTCATGTAATATCTTGAGTTAATCCACTAAAAATCCTTATGACAAAACCGGTGTCATTAAATGGCAGGCTAGCAAAATGGGCATTGCTATTATCGCCGTATGACATTCACTTTGTTCCTCAGAAAGCCATGCGATTGCCGACTTCTCGCAGATCACCCGGTCTCGATAAATTCTAAGTTATCAAAGAATATTTCTGATCAGCCGTCAGAAGTAAATACAGTTACCAAAAAATGACCATGGCAAATGTTTTTTAATGACACTGCAAGGCGGTCCGCTGCAGGAGTGGGGTGGTATTTATATCACCACACAAGCAGATAACTTCTAATAGTTACTCATTGACAGAGCCATGCACAAATAATATGGCAGAGCATAATGCACTCATTATTGGTCTAAAAATGGCCTTGCAATGGGGTGAATTGTTTAGAGGCATATGGAGACTCTAAACTCATCGTCAATCAAATGACGGGAGAGTATGAAGTCAAACATGAAGCTCTCATCCCCTATCATCAACTAGCCATTGAATTGGCAAATTATTTTGATCAATTCTACATTAATCATTTACCATGACATGAGAACGTCTACGCAAATACCCTCGCAGTCTTAGCCGCATCATTGGCAATTCCACCAGGTTCAACTAAGAGTATCACTATTGGAAGTAGAGAACTTCTCCACCCAGATGCAATTCTTCAAGCTAAAGAAGTATGCCAAATAGGCCTAACCCTGAAACCCAGTGATTGGTGATTTCCATTCGTGGATTACGCCTTGTATGGGATGCTGCTAGAGAATTCCAAAGAAGCCACTTCAATAAAGAAGACTCAAAGATTCTATTATGATCCTACACTTCAAACATTGTATAGAAAGTTGACAGACGGTCTCTTGCTACGATGAATATCAAAAGGAGAGGCTGATGAGGCACTCAAAGAGACACATAATGGAATGTGCGGTGCTCATCAACCCAGTCCAAAACTTAGAGATCGTATAAGGAGGCTGGGGTACTACTGGCTAAAAATAATTACCGATGCGATGACATACGCTAAACATTGCCATGCATGCCAAGTGCATGCTAACTTCATTCAACAACCTTCGAAATCCTTACATAATACTGTCACCAGTTGGCCCTTTGAGGCATGGAGAATGGACATAGTGGGGTCGATAACTCCCCCGTCATCTAGAGCACATCGGTTTATACTTGCAATAACCGATTATTTTTCAAAATGGGCCGAAGCTGTACCCATGAGGGAGGTAAAGACAGTGGACGTAATTAAATTCATTAAACATCATGTCATCTATCACTTTGGCGTCCCTCGAAGGATTATTCATGACAATGGAACACAATTCATTAGCCAGGGATTTTCGCGATTCTGCGACAAATTCAGAATCAAAGATATTGCTTCAACGTCATATAACCCCGTCGCTAATGGTTTGGCTGAAGCTTTTAATAAAATAATTATTAAGCTTTTTCAAAAATTCGTCTCTGTCAATAAGCAAGACTGGGATGAGAAGTTAGGAGAGTATTTGTGGGCTTATTGCACTACAGTCGCACTCCTACTAAAACTACCCTTTTCTCCTTGGTATATGGGAGCGAAGTTATTTTACCCCTGGAAATTCAAATACTGTCACTAAGGGTAACATTAGATGCAAAAATGACGACAGAGAAACAACATCAATAGAGACTGCAAGAATTAGAGGTGCTAGATGAGAAGCGTCTCCAAGCTCAACAACAGATTGAGTTATACCAGGCTCGAGTCTCACGAGCGTTCAACAAAAATGTCAAATAAAGAACCTTTAAATAAGGGAATTTAGTTTTGGCCATTAAGAGGCTGATAATCATGACCCATAAAAGCAAGGGCAAATTGGAACCTAAATGGGAATGACCATTCGTAGTGGAGACGGTATACTCAAGTGGAGCTTATCGCTTGATGAACTAGAATGGTGACAGGATGATGATGCTTATTAATGGTAAATTTTTGAAGAAATATTATATGTAAGCTTCAGCAAATCTGTCATGTTAAACTCTTATCTCTGATAGTATGATTTGGATTATTACCAGTTCTGTTCAAGTTACACTTGAGAGCACTTGGACTATTCTCCCCTAGTTACCAGGCATGTGCAATTGGGCGCCACTGCTGAAAACGATAATCCTGACCTGAACATCGTAGCGTGTGCAATTAAGCGCCTCCGCCAAAACTACATGCATGTGCAATTAGGTGCCTCTGCCGAAATTAATGATCCTGATCCGATCACCTCGGCATCAACAATCCAAGTTACACGAGCGAGCCTTGGACTATTTTTGTCAAAATTTCAGATTATCTACATTATCATTTGTTGCTCAAGAAAATTTTGAAGTCAACAGATAGAAGAATCAAAGAATTATCTTTATTCATAAAATTGAAAGAATATGGATAAAGTTACAAAAGAATAAAAGAATTCAAAATTTTATATTTCTTTATTACAGCAAAAAGTAGAAAAGAAAAGAAGATACAAGGAGGTCAAAATTCTTCCAGAAAATTCAGCTTATTCTCCGTCTGGTCGATAACTTGACGACGGATTTCTTCTATAGAGTGTAAAACTCGATGACGCAAGTCATCGTCATTGATAACGAGTTGTTAAGTCGACTGTTAATGAACTTCTTCAATGGACCGGCTCCTCATCATGCCCTCTTGTTCGAGTTGTCCTTATTGTAGGATCAACTCCTCCCGTCTCTTTACCGACTCCTGTAGCCTAGACTCACTGGTCTCTAAAATGGCCTAAGATTTGGCGATGGTCTCTCGAGCTCTAAGAATCGCTGTCTGGCTTCCCTCAATTTCAAAATCTACCTTTTCCAATCCTCTGAGAACTGTCTCCTGGCTGGTTCGAACATCCGCTAACTCCCAAGACCAGTTCTCTTCTTGGCACCGCAGCTCTTCCTGACGAGCCATTAACTCTACTCGAAACTGCGCCACCTCAATTTCAGTAATCACTTCTATGTTCGCTTGTTGGAGTGTGTTCAGCGTTTGTACTTGTTCTTCTAAGGTTTCAAGGTGGGCTCGATAAGGAGTTGCTCGTTCACTTCCCCCGATCCTCCCAATGTTGTCCAAATAACTAACCAACATTGGGCAACCAAGTTCGAGGAAGTCCCTCCCATCCAAAATCATGTTGATACATCTCCTCAGCAGCCGCATAAAGTTATTAACACTGTGATTAAAAAATTCCTCAAGAGGATTAGTAGTGTCCAAGTTAAGAGCAGGCAACGCTAAGGGAGAAGTGACTGGAGGAGGTGTAACTTCCGCAGGAGTTGATGAAGAGGGAGCTCGTCCTTGTACCAAGCTCATGATACGCGGGGCTAGTAAAGCCAACAGTGAGCTGGCTGAACTAGGAACTCGGGGTGGAGTTTCACCAGCGCTAGTCGTTTGAGAAACCAGGCCAATAGGAGTAGATTCTGATGGAGTGCCTCCACCTGAAACCCCTCCCATAGCAGAGGTGGCCTCAAAAGAGAATTTCAAGTTATTTTCTTCTCCAACTGGTAATTGGGCTGGAGCAGGAGGGGGAGCAGTTGAAATATCTACAGCCATAATTGTTGAGGGTGTTGATATAGCAGGCTGGGGAGCTGACGGCACGCCAACCACAACCAAATAAGTATCTTCCGAACAAACCGCCGGTGTTGGAGACGGTAAACTTGGAGAAGGAGGAGCTTCTCGGGTCTCAGGTGCAGCAGTATCTGTCCTATCATCACTCCCTAGCTCATTAGTTGGAGGAGTTGAAGTAGGAGCCGGTGTAAAATAATCCGCATCGAATTCCTCTGCATAGCTACCCAGTCTGCCTACTGAGCCAGTAGTCTATGAGTAATCTACTATCTATTCGGACTGTCCTCTGGTAGTTGAATGCATAAGCAAATGAAGTTGACTATCTAGATCTCAAAAGCAGACGAAGGTGCCACACACACACACACACACACACACACACATATAAAGAAGAATAAAATATAAAGTTAAAAGATCAGAATCATACCAGTAGATACAAGTTATGTAGTTGGACTAGAGGGAGGGGCTGCAGCAAATTCTAGAAGTGCACCCGTCTTGCTACCTTGAGGTTGCGTCGCAGTGTGCTCGGTACACCCAGCGGCTGGCAAATCCGCTGCATTAGTAGCACCTGCAGATTCTGCTAGCACATCCTCTTCTGCCAGTGCTGTAGGCAGGGTAGAAGCTAGAAGATCAGCTACAAACTGGACTGTTGCATCTTCAGGAATAACTATCAGCAGGGTCTGTTCAGCTAACATCTTCCTTTTACGGGTTGGTTCTACCCTAGATATCCGACAACATTTTATGCTTGGGCTTCGAGGACGAGTGTTATCATCCCTGATGGGTTGAGGAGCATCTCCAGCACGGTATCATCATCACCGCCAGTGCCATCGTAATTATCCGAGTCATCATCATTTGATGGCTCGGCCTCCACGTCAAGGAGCTCGTCCATTACTTTTACTCTAACTCTCTTGGCCCCCGTTCGGCGAGAGTAGAAGGCTTCTATCTCCTTGTAACATCTATGGTTGATGGAGAAGTTGGGCACATCAGCATTGACAATATTGTACCATGTACAGAAGCTGAGTGCCATGTTAAGGACTGGTGATTTTTGAGGAAGCGTAAATTCCGCTCCAGTTCCCCCGGCAACAAAATGGAACCATCCTCGAGCTCCCTCATACAGATTTCCTTCATACAGCATCTTCTTATTCTGATTTCCTACATAGAGTTGCGTATATCCGAATTGGCGAGCAAAACAACTTGATATATACGGTTCTACGTAGCACATGGTGTCCTGTCGATACACCAGATGCCCGAGGCGAATGTTTAATAACCACTGGAATGCCCCTGAGGATAAGCTAGAAAAGTTGTCTACACCCAAGGCATCTTTGAATTTTGATCCGTACTCTCCTCCTGGAAAATCTGGGAAGCAATGGAAAATCTTATAATTCTGGTGATAACGGAGAGTCTTCTGAATTATTAACATATAATGGCTTTTCCAAGTGGAGCGTTCGTACATCTCCACAAAGAATGACTTATCAATTGGACTATATCTGTAGCACTCATTAAAGAGGAACAGTGCATGATAGGCGATGCCGTTAGGTAAGTATAGGGTATCTCCACCCTGGGGTTCGGTGTTTTCACCATGGCAGTTTCTTTAGCTGTTTTTCCTTTAGCAGCCTTCCCCTTACCCTTATCTGTTGGGATGAAGCCGTTGCAGAGTGCCCGGAACCCGCTCTGGTGGTTGCTCACCATGGCAGGGAGAAGTCTAGTTGGTCGTCCATAAGCCAGTAGTACCGCTGGGTAAACTACATTTATGGCTATGGCATCTTTTGAGAGCGACGGGACGACACATCTCTTCAACCACAACATTAGAAACCCAACAAGTAAATCTCTATATGAAATAGGAAACTGGGGCTGGTAATGAAAGCTCTAGAAGACCGTGTCAGGATCGAACCTTCATTTGACTCTGTAGTATAAGTTGTGACTTTCAATTCTGTAATACACCGTTTGATTTCTTCAACACCAACGGGTTTGAGTCCGCAGACCATAGGCAAGCTCTCCTTCAAAATCAAAAAAATATAGTCGGCCCATTTCTTATGGCTGATACCCTGATTACGCACACCTGCCAAGTCGGTACATATGCGGTAATGGCACATCATTTCACGGTATGTTTCATAGATGCTCTCGTCCTTCGCCTTTAGCATATTCAACTCTTCGGTGGTAGGAATGTACTCTTCGTAGGGAACTTCACCCATTGACAAGCTTGAGACTTTACACATCTCGTGAAGAGCGAGTCCTACCTCACCCATTGGTGTGAAGAAGGTACCTGGTTTCGGGGTTATACATCTCTAAGAGATTGAAGAGATGGTATGAGATCTGCGACAAGCCGAACTAGACGTTCCTGATGGTCTTATAGAGACCAATCTCTTTAAGGACCTGTTCATGGGAGTCCAACACATATTTAACGAGGTGAAACCACTACATGTTACCTGAGGAATGAATCCAGCCAGGCATTTTGAAGTCTTTAGCAGGGTACTGACCACCCTTGGCCACAAACTTGCTGAGGAAGGTCTTCGCTCGAATCGGGACCTCTTGAACTGGATGCTCCTTAGTAATCCTACCAGGAAGGAGTCCAGTACACACTTGGTGGGACCATCTTGATAGGCCTCATGTGCGGCAAATTTTCCTGTGGCAACCCCGTCATACTCTTGAGTTATTTCCCATTCTAACTCGCAATGGGCTAAAAACCTCTGTAGATATACCAGAAGGTAGCTGTGTTCCATGTGGAGCAGGAATATCAGTAGATCGCCGGTCTGGTAGAGCCATTTGCTTTTTTCTTCGAACAAGATTTCGTCTGAGCGCTGCATCGCATCCCCAAACAGAAAAACTAGCTTCTCTAAAACCTCCCGGTTTATCGCTTCAAAGAGAGCATTCGTGATGATTCCCATACGGTGGCAGGGTTGTATCTTAACAGCTTTTTCCTGCATTCCCTAAGGTCTGGCTTGAAGGCAAGGAGATCAGTTGTGAAATGGAATTGGGTTGCTAGGTTTGTGCCTCCAGCAAACCCAAAATGATGCCTGTGGGAGAGAGGATCTACCGAGTAACCAACTGCAGAAGAAGAATCAGAGTTAGAAAAGATTCTAGAGAAAAATTAAAAAATTCTCTAAGTATGGAAATGTGGAGCTAAAGATAGTTTCGCACGAAATTAATCAGTAGCTTCACGTAAAGTTAAAAAGTGAAGCTAAAAAGTTAAAACGCAAAGCTAAATCCATAACTTCGCGTAGTAAACGTGACAGTTAGAAATAACCTCGCGTAATAAGCTAAAATGCGAAGCTAACACAGTAGCTTGGCGTAGAAGAAGACCAGAAATCTTTTCTTCTCCAAGTCATCTGACCGGAGTATGGTGATGATTTCGTCGGTGATGATGGCAATTTGCTGATTAAAACCGAGCCAAATCACCCATAAATGACTCCAAAAAGTCCAAGAAAGGAGAATCTTACCTCCGATCGGCGCGGCGTAGACTGGACTGCCGCTGCGGCCACGACCACTACTGCCGCTGCTTGCGCCGGCAACCAATGGAGAGGTGGCGTGCGAAGTGGTGACCTTCTTGGGTGCCATTGGTCTTGAATTCACAAAAGAAAATCGACGAAAATGGGCAGAAAATCAGTCAAAAACAAGGATTCTTGGGTCGCCTGAATTCTTAGAGTTCTTGAAAATCTCTGAGTGAGGAAGAAGAAGAATGAAGACTCTATTTAAATGAAAAACCCGCCCCTTGATATTCGGTGTGAAAATCGAAGCAGTTAAATGCAAAACGCGAGGCTATTAGGTTCGCGTGGTGAAGTGCAAACACGAAGATAAAGCGTTAGCTAACTCCTAGTTCAGGTACATTAAACCAATAATCCAAAGTATTTTAAAATTTGCTAACTTATAAGTCATTTTGAAAACTTTGGAGGGGGTGCTGTTGGTGGTAAAAATTTCCAATTAAGAAGAAATACCCCATAAAACACTGAGCTAACTCTGTAGCTCTGCGTCTGGCCATTAAATAGCCTCGTGTTGAGTAAGACGCGGAGCTAAGTCTATAGCTCTGCATTCTGAGTGATTAACTCTGCGTGAGAAGATAATAAGAATTTTAAATTGATTGAGATTGAGATTTGGGCTTATCTAATACTCGAATTGAGTCCATTCAGAATCCAAATCAAGATATTTAAATCAAAACTAAGATATTTGATTAGAATCTTTGATAAATATAAACACTTTCCAATTCTATTTTATTGAAAACTCTCATATCCAACCAAAAGTATAAATACCCTCTTGAGGTAGCCTTTGAAGATCTTGGGATCGGTTTTGGAGTTCAAGTTACACGTGAGAGCTTTGAATTTACAGAGATCAGCAGAGAGAGATCTAGGGTCGGCCATCATCTTCATCAAGAAGAAAACATCCACATCGGATCGTCAAAATGTACTATTAGATAGAACCCATCGCCACACTAGAACCGACGTTTTATTGTAAAAAAGAGCGATAAATTATAAATCCTCTCATTTATTTTTTCTATTATTCATCTTTCATTGTAATTAAGTAATTCAATGGAAGAAAGTAAGATTTTTGCGAAGAACAATTATCAACGTGATCGATTCAGCTTGATTCTCTTTTGGTTCATGCAGTCTACCCCAAGTACTTGGGATAAAAGGTTTAGTTGTTGTAGTTGTTGTTTATCTATGTTATGTGTACTATATTTTCATGGAGCATGCTGTATATGAACAATGATTACTATTTTTTCATGTAAAATATATGCCATATCTGACTAAAGGTTACTACATATCCATGTAATAATATGTGAATAGAAGTGTACATGAGTAATACTGGCTATAGATAATATTGGTATTGTTCTGTATCATACACGTCCAAAGGAAGAAACATGTGAAATGGCCACGTCATGACACATTGATTAAGGACGCTTCAAAGGAGACGATAATGTCAAGCTAGGGAAGTACTAGCGCTTTTGGGGATGGACTCCATGACACAAGATAGCACTAGAGAACCTCAATATGCAGTTTCCTGAAAATGCAGGAACTTTTCTATGTGATTTCTCTGAATTATGAAAAATAAAATTTTGCATTTAAGAAAAAAGAATAAATTAGATTAGTTAATTTAATCAAGTAGTGGGGACCAAGACTTAACGCATTGACCTTATAAAACCCTCCACCATAGAGAAGAGATGAAAAATGCAAAAATAGATAGGAGAATGAGAAGAGTTCATGCTAGGAGAATTTGGAGTGTTCATGGAGGTTTTAACGCCTTTTCTTTACAAACAATCAAGATCTGCCTTAGACTGAACCTAAAATGAGTCCAACTCACTAAAAGAACATGCTATTATAGGTTATAAATTATTAATATCTCTGATTTTATTATTAAAGTACGTACAAGAGTTTGATAAAAACATATTTTTTTATTGAAATATGCTTAAACACTTAAATATTGCATGATTTATTAATCAAGTTAGAAATTTTATTGATGAGAGAGCTTTGATCCGCTATGTTAAAGAAACCATGCCTTTATGTTTTATAACTATTGTTCCTATATGATCTATCATTCTAACATGTGTTTATTATAAAGATGGAATTTTATTGGAAAGCGATTGATAAAGAGTAGAATTTGATAGATCAAAGCAAAGCTAAGTTTTTTATAGGCGTGAAAGTTGAAATCATGGTTCTATCAATAAGTTATAATCTATGCTAAGTATATTGCCCAAGATCGTCTCTTGTTATTGAGGAATATCTTTGAATGAGGCGAGAATGCCCATAATGTGCTATTTAGACAGAAAACTATTGACAACCTCTTTGATAGCGACTTCGACAGTGCTGCATTGGGACAGCATATACAAATGGCATTGTTGACAGCCCCTTCAATAGTGACTTCAGCAGTTCGTTGCAGTTCTTGACAATATAGACTGAAATAGGGGGTTGTCGACAACAATTATGGCAGTCGACAGCAGTTGAGGGTTGTCAACAGTTAACCCTAGCTATTGCCTTATATTATATTAATATTTGATCGCGAATAATTGACTGAAACTAATGTAAATGTTATGATGAGTACTAAACCACTATAGTCAACGATTGAACTGTTACTTCAATTATTTTTATAATTTAAACTGAATAAATACTAAAAAAGATATGATAAGACACCAACTAAATTTCAAACTGTTACATCATGTGATTGGTATGAGATCATTAACTACTTCATTATCGTACTGATTTCTCTACTATTTTTATTGTTACTGAACTTTAATGGTAATCACCAATCTATGTACTGAAGTGAATTTAGTAAACAACTGATATTAAATTAGACATACACCCATTTTGGGGTAACTAGGAATTAATGTGATTTGATAGGTATTCAATTTTTAGGAGGATCAAGATAGACTCTTACTTAAACTGTCATTATTTTCATACAAAAAGATCAAGATAGACTCGGATCAAAATTACTGTATTGTTTTTCCAAAAAGTCAATAAGGATGCATTTAGACTAGCAAGTTCATAAATTACAATAATTAAATGATGTCAACTGAAAGTTTAATGTTAAAACATGTAAGTTAATAATGGTATAATTTTTTCTAATTTTTACTTACATATGAATTTATGTCATTAAGTTATTGTTTTCACATATTTTTATTATATTTTATTGAGTCACTTTACTGATAGTCCTAGTTGTGCATGACCAAATATAAATCCTCTAGAGGTTACCTGCCTAAGATAGAATGACTTATCATAATTCTAGGTATACACGCAGTTGCAAGATTAATGGGCTATTTGTTTTTACTACTTTTCTTTTAAATTGGATTTTAGGAGTTTTATTAGAAAGATGTAATAAGTGCTAGTAGTATGTGATATTAGTGATCCGATGCATTCATTTTATTTGAGATGGTATTTTATGGTTTAATGATATTTATGAAGCTATATTTCTTGGATTATATTTCTTTGAACTTTTTTTAATGCAAAATCATATTATTATTTTGACTAGAGATATTATTATGTATTGTCATTTATTGTCATATTTTAGCTGTAATATGACCTGAATGGTTATTGAGGCTCGTCGATTTATCACTCTTCAACGAATGTTCAATTATCCACATTCTATATAGTGGGGCATTATATGTAATATCATAGCTTAGGCTTTAAGTCGGTTCAAGTAATTTATAGGACTTCGATATCATCACAGTCAATAGACTAGGAATCTATTTAATTTGTTAAATCATTTCATGTTAAACACAATTATGTATATATATAATTTTTGCTATGTATATATTTACTTTTCATTACATATAAATAATAAATAGAAACTTACCTTACCCTCTTTTCAAAGAATTGGCATGTCATGCTAACGGGACTAGATCTAACTCCAGCTCGACCGTGAACACTATTGAAGCCAACAAAATATTGGTGGTTGGTGCACAACAATGATGGGCCGCAACTTTTCTATCAGGTGTGATGGTAGCCTTGGATCGTATTGCAACACTAAGCAATCAATGCACCAAAGGAATTTCTGATCTTAGGTGCCTTCATCCATCAACTTTTTTGGGACAACACTAGCACTGGAAGGTGGGCAGTAACTCTTAGAGATGGAAACCGTACTAAGAGCAGGTCAAGTTTCAGATTCGGACAAGATGGATGTCGTTCAAACTCAATTGATGGACACAGCCTAGACATGGTAGCTCACTAAGGGATCAGTGTACTAAAGTAATTTTTGACTTTAGGCGTCTTTATCCATTCACTTTTCTGGGATAGCAGGTAGATGCCCCAAATCACACTAGTGAGCCCGAGTGTGTGTTCGAATAATGGGTAGAGTGGTACCGGCGGACACTCTCAATACCAGAGTGCACGAGTCTATTTTTTAAACAATCACAAGTAAGAGATATAGAAGCACGCAAATATGAGAAATATATCATAGGTCAGAATCTATCTGATCAACGGCATGAATATAGAAATATCTAAAAATAGATATAGAAATGATAAAAAATATGTATATCAAAAGATTGCTCATATAGAATTAAGTACAATATCAGAACTGAGCAATATAAGTACTAAAATATATATAAGTGTATTTGAATACCACGTACAGAATTAGAAAGTAGGAGACATATACACATACAAACCAAAATGATAAACACAAACAAGATAAAGATCCTACAAGAAACTGGCTACTAGTGCTCGAACTACTCTTAGAAATGTGGATCCTCAAGGAGTAGGTCCTCCTCTTCTGCTGCCGTTGTCTCGGCTGGTAGACCTACAATGTGATAATCTCAAGAGTCAGAATCCAAATAAGAATATATATCAAAACACGTGTCATGTTATAGAAACCATATTAGTGTGCCCTGCTAGTAGAAATAATATAAAAGTATGTGAATGAATCATGAAGTACAAACTATACAAAATATAATATGAATCATGCATTACATGTTATGCAAATGTAACATGATCGTACATATAAATCGTGAAGTACAATGTATGCATAATGTAACTGGAATTATGTAGTATATAATATATAATATAATATGATCATGTATGTGGGCTATGAAGTACAATGTATGTATAAGAAACTACAAATCATGAATCAAATAATATAATATGATAAACCAAATGGATGCAAATTTTGCCTTATTAGTTTGGAATTGAATAGTGAGAATATTCATGTATTTTTGAAGTGTATCATGCGTAACTAGTACCATGGCCAAAAGTACTAATCTCCACATAGACCGAATGATGCACCGTTAGGCATACTAGATTTTCTCTGCATACCCAGGATCATAGCTACAGATACTGGTCTTCCCATGAACCGAATTCTGGTCACCACATCGACCGAATAATTGTCGCTAAGCAAACTAAGAAACCATAGTGCCAATACATAGATTGGCAGATGTATCCCAAGTAAGACAAGAGATTCTTACAATATGTATTTTATTCCACTATTCCTTGCTCCATACCCACAATGTAATATTTGCTAAGTATTAATATAACATATATGATAAGGGTATATGTATCAATATCCATGCGAATATGAAATGATACGCATAGCAATATTGGCAACTACAAGAGCTATAGAACAAGTTCACATGGGTGAGGTATCATTTCCAAGCAAAAATAACATATATAAGTAATATCATGATAAACAATGTGTGCATATATATCATATTACTAGTCAAGTTGTATATACACAAATATAATATATATGCCTAAATATGAGTTACCATACGTCTGAACTCACCATGTACAAGAAATAACAAGAGTGATTGAATATGTATACGTGTCTATCATCATATGTCTAGGGGGACATGCACGAACATAATATATTGCCTATGTTGCCGCAATTTGGTTAATAGTTAGAATTTTAGGTCTTGTTTGGCTAGGGTACAAATGGAATTAGAGACTACAATTAGAGACTAAGAAAATTAAATTATTTTTTCAATGAATCATGTATAAGTTTAATTGGAGTTCTAGAACAAAACTTATGGTTATTTTATCATGGACTTACTGCTACTAGGCATAGCAGTAATAAGTGAACTTCAAGATTTGATTTGATAATGAATAAAATAAATTTAGAATCGAAGTTTAATGATACCAGATAGTTGAATTATCTTTCAAACAAATCTTAAATGAGCTAGATTGGAATTCTAAAGTAAAAGTTATGATTATTTTACCATGTACCTGTTGCTAATGAGTTACGACAAGAACAAGTAAATTTTTAGATTAGTTTTGATCCTGATAAGATTTGATTTAGAGCCTAATATCTAAATTACTCCTATAGAATTCAATTATCATTCCAATAAATTTTGAATGAGCTTAGTTGAAGTTCTACAATAAAAGTTATGACTAATTTACTATAGATTTGTTTTACAGAGCTGCTGACCTAGTATAGCAGCCATAGCTAAATTTTAAGGATTTTTTTATAGGTAAATTGCAAATTTAGGCTCCACTGTAGTCAGATCAGTTGTAGCTTAATAAATCATCTTTCTAATGACTCTAAAATGAGGTCAGTCAGAGTTAAGATACAAAAATTATGTTAGTTTTAAGATAAACTCCTGCATATGTCTCGACAGTGAAACGATATGTCCATATATGACATACACGGTGTGATACATGCATGCAATAAAATTCAAAATAAATTCAAGTTAGAGCATGTATAATATAAAAATTGACTTAATACAACTTCTGATATCATATATGAGAGATTACATTAATAAATTATAAGTTTAAAGGATTTGAGAGTGTATTCTTACCTCTTATTGAACCAAAATCTGAAAAAACCGATTTTGATGTGATTGCCCTTCAAAGTAGAGAAATCTCTCAAGAATCATACTAGGGAAGAAGCAAGATGCTGGAGAAGATGTCTCCATCTTAGAGAGGATGTTTAGAGCTTATTTGAAAAAGGAAAACTCAAGAGCAAATCTCATAGAGCAATATAGTGGATTTTCAATATATTCTCAGGCTGATTATTTGGCGGTGTATTTGAGGGAATTTGGGAAGGATTTAGAGGCTAAGGAGAAAATGGAGAGGAACAAGAGAGGAAAAATCTTTATTTTTTTTAGATTTTTTTGAATTTATTTGAGGAGTCAAACTACTGATGGATGATAGTTACGGTGTCATTCCAAAAACCTTTAAATTTTATTTTAATTACAAGTTTTTCATTGGGTAAACTCCTATTCAAAATTGGTCAAATAAAGATGCTAGGCTACTGTTGATAGATATGAGGTGGGAAAAGGGTTAAAGTTGGAATTTTAGATTTAATTTGATTATTTTAATTGGGTATTTCCTCGAAAATCGGTCGATTCAGAATAATTTCAGAAAATTATAAAAACAAATCTAAAATAATAAGATAAGAGGTCATCACTCAACAAAATTTGAAATTAAAAACTAGAAAGAAAGATATAATTTAGTTTACTTAGTATCTACCCGAATCAGTATTCGGGCTCCCGAGCTAATAAGGAATAAACCGAGACAGGAGCTTAAAAATTAGAGTCATTACAGATTATCCACCAAATAAAAAAATTTGTTCTCAAAATTTATATCAAGAAAGGAAGATAACAATAAGATAGATGGTGAGTCTTGATAGTTTACTAATGCGTTTAAATCCTAGTGCAGTCCACATGTCTCTTGAATACTCGGGTATGTAGAGAAAGTCTCCTTAAGTATTACGTGGTTATATCATGCCCGTGGAATATTCAATCACTATGTAGTATAATGTTAACGTTTGATAAAACTGATTGGTGGAGAAATTTACTTATATGGAAGTATCCCTTAAACTCGGGACTATGGCTCCTGTCACAGCAGAAACTGAAATTTCATGTCATAGCATAAACTGAAATATCAAGTCACAGCTCTGACATCATGGTCACGGCTGCAGATCAAATTTGCAATAACAGGAGATTGTGTCGATCGATCAATCTTTAGTATCTCTCATAAGGCATTTACAAATCTGCCTTTTAGAATATCTTTCTTAATTGCTCACAGAGGATAAGAACGGAATCAGAATCGAAAACAAAGAATTTGATATAGAACAAGATAAGGAAACAATGAAATGTTAATAGATATTGCTTGCATGAATATGGCAGAATTCTAAGGTCATGAGTTAAATGATAAAAATAATGGCCATTATGATACCACTATGTGACTCCCTAAATCACATTAGTGGGCCCGATGTGTATCCTAATAATGGGTAGGGCATCAGTGGTTGACACTCTCAATATGGGAGTGCATGATGCCATTTTTATTTTTTTAAACAATCACAGGTAAGAGATAAGGAAGCGTACAAATAGGATATATATATATATATAACACAGGGCTGAATTTATCTGCCACAACATCATAGGCATTAATATAGCAATATTCAAAATAGATATAGAAATGATAAGCAATATATACATTGAAAGGTTTCTCATGTAGACTTAAGTACAATATCAGAACACAGTAATATAAATACTAAATATCTACAAGAGTGTCCGGATATCACAAACAGAAGTAGCAAGTAAGATACATATGCACATAGAAGTAAAAATGATAAACACAAAAAAGATGAAGATCCTACAAGAAACTGGTTGTTAGCACTAGGCCTACTCCAGGAAATGTGAATTCTTGAGGAGTTGGTCCTCCTTTTCTACTATCGCTGTCTCAGTTGGTAGACCTAAAGTGTGATAATATCATGGGTCAAAACCCAAACAAGAATACAAATCTAAACTCATGGTATGTTATAGAAACCATATCAGTGTGGCATTCTAGTAGGAACAATATAAAAGATTTATCTGAATAAATCATGAAGTATAAAGTATGTAAAATATAATATGAATTATGAATTACATAATATGCAAAATGTAACATGATTGTGTATATAAACCATGAAGTATAAGATATGCATAATGTAATAGGAATCATGGAGTATGATATATATAATATATCATTATCATGTATATGGACTATAAAATACAAGGTATGCATAGCAAAATATGAATCATGAAGAAAATTGTATATATAATATAATATGATCAATCAAATTGATGCAAATTATGTCTTATTAGTTTAGAACTGAATGATAAAAATATTCACGTGTCCTAGGAGCGTACTATGCATATCTGATACCATAGCTAAAAGTACGGGTCTCTACATAGGCCGGATGATGCACAATTAGGCGCATTGGATCTTCCGTGCATACTTAGGATAACGATAAGAAATACTGATCTCCACATAGACTGAATTCCAGTCTCACACGGGCCGAATAATCACTACTAGGTAAACTAAGAAACCGATAATGCCAGTACACAGATTAGGTTATGTACCCCAAGCAAAACAAGAGACTCTTACAATATGTGTTTCATTCCACCATTCATTTTCTTCATACCTACAATGTTATATATGTTAAGTATCAGTATGATATATGCAATAAGGGTACATGTATCAATAATCATGTGAATATGAAACGAAACGCACAAAAATACTAGAAAGTACAAGGATTATAAACGTACATGAGGTATCATTTCAAAGCAGGAATAACATGTACAAATACTATCATGCGTAAATAAATATGTATGTACGAATATCATATCAATAGTTAAGTGGTATATGCACAAATATGGTATGTATGCCTAAACATGAGCTATGATAGTTTGAACTCATCATGTACAAGTAATAATAAGAGTAATTAAATGTATGTATGTATTATATCATATGTCAAGTGGGAATTCATGGGCATAACATATATGCCTATATTGCCAAACTTTAGCAGATAGTCGGACTTTCAAGTCTTGTTTGATTAGAGTAGAAATCTAAGTCGAGGCTAAAATTTTATAGAATTGTAGAGAATTCAATCATCTTTTAATAAAATTTTTATTAGTTTAATTGGAGTTTTAGAACAAAAAATATGGTTATTTTATTATATACTTGGTGCTCATGAGCTACAACAATAACAAGTGAATTTTGAGATTTAATTTAAGCATGAATAAAATAAATTTAGAGTCTAAAATTTGAATCACTCCTAGATAATTCAATTATTTTTGCATTAAATCTTGAATGAGCTAAATTGAAGCTCTAGAGTAGAAGTTATGACTATTTTACCATGAACCTACTGCTATTGAGCTAAGCTAACAATAAAAAAAAATTTCATATTGTTTTTAGTCCTGCTAAGATTTGATTTTAGAGCGTAATATCTTCATTATCGTAGATAATTTATTATTTTTCCAATGAATATTGAATGAGCTTAATTGGTATTTTAGAGCAAAAGTTATGACCAATTTACCATATAGGCTTACTCTGCCGAGCTGCTGACCTAGTATAATAGCAATGACTAAATTTCTAGATTAACTTTGGTTAGGCAAGTGGCTAAATTAGGCTCCATTGTAGTTAGATGAATTGTATTTTAGTAAATTATCTTTCTAATGACACTAAAATAAGGACAATAAGAGTTAATATGCAAAATTTATGCCAGTTTTAAGATAGACTATTGCATATGCCTGGGTGACGATACGATATATGCACATATGACATGCACGGTGTGACACATGCAATGAAACTAAAAATAAATGTAAGTTAGAGCATGTATAATTTAGAAATTGGTTTAATACCATAAAGCATGTATAATCTAGAGATTAGTTTAATACCGCTTCGAGTATCATATGTAAAAATATTATATCATGAAATCACAAGTTTAAAAATTTTGTGAGTATATTCTTGCATCTCATTAAATCAAAATCAGAAAAGAACTAATATTGATACGTTTACCCTTCATAATTTGAGAAATCTCCCAAGAATCATATTAGAGAAGAAGCACAAATGTTAGAGACGATATTTCCACGTTGGAGAGGAAGTTTTGGCTTATTTGAAGAAGGAAAGTTAAGAACAAAACTCATAGAGCAATATAATGAATTTCAGCCTATTCTTAGCCTGATTATTTAGCATTTTATTTGAGAGAATTTGAAAAGGATTAAGTTTTGAGGTTTGAGGAGAAAATGGAGAGCAACATGAGGGGCAATAGTTTGATTTTTCTCAATTTGTTTTGAATTTTTTTGAGGGGTCAAATAGCTTCTGGACGATATGTATGTTTCCATGCTAAAAATCCTTAAACTTCATCTTAATTACAAGTTTGCTATTAGGTAAATTCGTATCCAAAATTAGTGAAATAAGAATATTAGGCTACTGGAGATAGATATGATATGGGAAAAGGTTAATTTTATAATTTTCTATTTAATTTGATTGTTTTAATTAGGTATTGCTCGAAAATCAACCGATTCGAAATTATTTTAAAAAGTATTAAAAAAATCTAAAATAATAAGATAAGATATTCCCACTCTGCACAATTTGAAATTAAGGATTAGAAAGAAAGATATAATTCAGTTTACTCGGTATCCACCCATATCAGTGTCCGATCTTCTGAGCTGATACGGAATAAACCGATACAGTGACTTAAGAATTAGGGTTGTTACAACAGGATTATCGAAAGGTGAGTAGTAACTCGTGGTCATGGAGAACTTACTGAGAGTAGCTTAAGTTTTAGATGCAGACAAGGTGAATGTCGTTAAAATTCAATTGATGGACATAAATAGGACTTTGTAGCAATTAGAGGAGAACTAACTACCCTAATCGACCTTATGGAATTCTTACTCAGTATGCTTTCATGCAGGATTCTTCTCGAGAGTAACTGGGAGTGAGGTTGAACAATAGTTTATCAAGCTGAGGCAGACCGGAGGAATAGTGGATGAGTATGCATTTAAGTTCATTTGTCTGAGTAGATTTGCACCCTACATGATTACAGACGATGCAAACTATGCGCATTGTTTCCTACGGAGGTTGAGGGTTGATATCTAGAAATATTAGTAACTTATCAACTAGAGACCTATGTTGAGGTTATTGATGCGGCTCGAGACATAGAGAAAGTCATAAATCATGACATATTGTTAGGCACAACAATCAATTTCTATATTGTTTTACTGTAGCGGACATACCACTCTGGGTAATAATTATCAATTGGTGATCAAGTAATCACTTAGGCCGCTGCAATAAAAATATCTAGATCCTAACATTACAATTATACTTATACGACATTGATCTTATCCATCTTATAATTTATCCCATCCCTGTGTTCGTAATACATTATACACATGAAATTTTTGTTTTACATTTATTGTTTATTTTCCTTTCCCTTCTTTAATAATATTTTTTTTTCATGATAACATACTTGCATTTCCATGACCGCACATGATATGTATCATAGCACATGATTTGTAATATTAAAATACATGACTCATAGCACAATAAATTAGATATCGGTGTCATCTTGAAAATTTTAGGGCACAATTATATCACAATATAATTTATCAAAATTGGTTGAATCATTTGGTCCAGTTCTCAATACCAATTAATATCCAATTTGTAAACTAAGTGCATCATGTAATAATACTGCATTATTTTTAAGCCCAAACTTATAGACTTGTTTCATTTTCAGGTTCAATCATTTATATTTATATATTTTTCTTTAATAAATTTTTGATTAAAATCTAAGCCCAATTTGCCACTTCTTTATTTATCTATTTATTATTATTATTATTATTATTATTATTATTATTATTATTATTGTAATTATTATTATTATTATTATGCTTTATTTCTATCTATCAATCATTTAATCTATCAAGCCCAAGTCCACTAAATTCCTACTTAATCATATCTTTATTTTTAATTTAATTTTTCTTTTCTATCCGGCCCAAGCCTAAAACCATTGTTTTTAAAAAAAATATTCTTTTACTGGACTAGGCTGGCCAGCCCAGTTTCTTTTTTTTTTCTTTTTTTCTTTTTTTTTCTGGCCCAAACCCAATATAAGCCCACTACTCTTTTTTTTCTTTTATTTTACTGGGTTGGGCCAAGCCCAATTCCCCCTTTCTTTTTTTTTTCTTTTTTTTCTTTTTCTTTCTCTTCTCTCTGCCCAGCCCACAAAATCCTCTCCATTCCCTTTCTGTTGCTTGGTGCTCCTTCCTCTTCTTCTTTCCTCTCTTCTTCTTTTTTTTTTTTTTATTTTATTTTATTTGTTTACCTATTTGTAAAATCTATTGTAAAGAACATAATTGTAAATAGGAGCACCCTCATGTTAAAAATAAAATTTCTAATCCAAATCGAAACTTAATTTAACCGAAATAACAAACATTTAAGCAATTTTGCAACAATATAATCAACATAAAAATTATATGATTAAACAGAAATAATCAAGAAGAGATAAAGAGATAATCAAGAAGAGAAGTGTGTTACTTACATTGGGCTCCTTTTAATTTTCTCCGATTTCTCGAATTCTCCCTTCTTCTTTTTTTTCACTGTTGTTATTCAGTTTTGCCAAGAGAAGGAGAAGAAGAGAGTGGGGAAAAGAAAGGGAGTGGCTTTTATCTCTCTGTGTGTGTTTTGTTTTGTTTTTTTGTTTTCTTTATTTTTTGTCTTTATCTTCAAACTTTATTTTGATTGGCCCCCCTTGGCGGCCACTACACTTTCCATCAACCCACATATTCTCTCATTTGTAAATAATTTATTTTATTTTATTTTATTTATTTAATAATTTAATAATTTCAGTTCCGTATGACGTTCTTCAAATGTTATCAAATTAATACAGCTGTAGTGCTCAATGAGAGAAACGCTACAAAGTTATCCGTTTGTCATTTCGATGTTCGGAATAAATGAACCGAAATTTCGAAATAATTAGAAGGATGATTTTAATATTATAAAATTAACAATTTTGGGAGTATTTTTTGGCCTTGTAAGAAAAATCTTAAAAAATCCTAAATATTACAAAACTAATAATCGTGAAAGCTGAATATCATTTGGATTTGTAGATTTAAAGTTACGTTCACCGAAAGTTATTTCGGCATCCAAAATTGATTTCGGTGGACCTATTCGGCACGACTGATCTCAAGAGAGCAATACAGATATCTTGAATTATAGGATATTACATCCTACCAACCTAACAAAAGAATTTCGTTCTTGAAATTCCAAATTGAAAGACATACTTGTATTCACGGGTACCTACTGATATATATATATAAATAAATTCAATTGACATACATGATCATGAAATGTATGGGTACTTTGTACTGATGTCCTTTTCAAGCTCCCAAATTGAATCTCTTAGTGATTGTGTATCTCAGGAAATAAAAACCAACGGTATCACTTTGTTTTTAAGGACTTTCTCCCGTCGATCGATAATTGCTACGGGCTGCTTCTTATATTTTAGGACTGATTTCAATTCTATCTCGGACAAATTTAATACTTTGTGCTCTTCACCAAAATATTTTCTCAGTTGTGATACATGGAACATATCATGAGCAACTTCCATCTCTAGTGGTAATGATAATCCGTAGGCATGATTTTTAATTCTTTCCATAATCTCAAATGGCCCGATGTATCTTGAACTAAACTTTCCTTTCTTACTAAATCTAATCACACCCTTTATCAGGGATATCTTAACAAATACTTTATCTCCTATTTCAAACTCCAGTGGTTTTCTGCGCTAGTATGTCCATTTTTTTGTCTGTCTTGGGCCGCCTTTATGTATTCTCTGATAATCTTCATTTGCTCTGTTACTTGAGTAATCAACTCAGGTCCCAAAATACTTCGTTCTTCAATCTCTTCCCAACATAATGGATATCTGCATTTTTTTCCCATACAAAGCTTCAAATGGTGCCATTTTGATGCTCTCCTGATAACTATTATTATAAGAAAATTCTACCATATACAAATAGTCTTCCCAAGATCCACCATAATCCAACACACATGCCCTAAACATATCCTCAAGTACTTAGATAGTCTGTTCTGATTGATCGTCAGTTGTGGATGGTAAGATGAAGATAGACCCAAATGTGTCTCCAGACTATCCATTAATTTCTCCCAATAGTGTGATTTAAACCTTGTATCTCGATCTAATATAATCATGACTGGAACTCCATGCAATCTCACTATCTCTTACATAAATTTTCTAGCTAAAATTTCTGTTGACTGACCAACTCTAAATAGAAGGAAATGAGCCGATTTAGTCAGTCGGTCCACAATTACTCAAATTACATTATTATCCTTGGTGCTCCTGGGTAAGCCTGTAACAAAATTCGTCGATATTTGTTCCTACTTCCACTCCGGTATTGCTAGGAGTTGGAGCAATCCAGCTATTTTTTGATGTTCAGCCTTCACTTGCTGGCAAATGAAACATCTAGATACATATATGGCAATCTCTTTCTTCATGCCAAGTCACCAGAAATACCCTTTCATATCCTTATACATCTTATTACTTTCTAAATGAATAGAATACGTTGATTTATGAGTCTCTTCTAAAACTCTATCTCTTACTTCCCCCTTAGGCATCCATAATTTTTCCTTGAACCTAATAGCCTTGTCTGAGAACATTTTCATTTTGGTCTCTTACCTACTTCTATTTTATTCTTTAACCTCTAAAAAATTTCATTTCCAATCTGAGCTTGCTTAATCTACTCTATTAATGGTGACTGTAACTGTATTTCCATAAATTGTTTTGTCTCTCCTAGTAAAATTACTTCCAATTCTATCATTTGCGTCTCTATTAGAATTTTTTTTTTGCTGAGTTAATCTCTCTATTGCAGGCATCCTACTCAGTACGTCTAGCTCTATATTAATCCTTCCTGACTGATACTTAATTTCTAAATCATAATCTGCTATCAACTCCAACCATCGCCTCTGTCTCATATCCAGTTCCTTCTGAGTGAAAATATACTTCAAATTTTTATGATCAGTATACACTTTTGAATCACCGCTGCTATCTCCAAGTTATGAGTTGGATAGTTTCTCTCATGGGGTCTCAACTACCTTGATACAAACAAAATCACTCTTTCATTTTGTATCAACGCACACCCAATCCCTGTTTTGAAGTATCACTATAGACCTTCATTCCCCTAGAATGTTCTGGAATTGCCAATACTAGCGCTGTTGTTAGTCTCCGTTTTAATTCTTCAAATGTCTTATTGCATTCCTTTGTCTAGACATATTCCACTCCTTTCCTAATCAAATTAGTTAGAGGAAATGCGATTTTACAAAGTCTTATACAAACCGCCTATAATATCCAGCCATTTCCAAAAAACTCTGAATCTTCGATACTGATTTCGGTACAGGCCAATCCATTACAACTTCTATTTTCTTAGGATCAGCAGATACACCATCTTCTAAAACTATATGTCCCAAGAAAGCAACCTTATCTAATCAAAATTCACATTTACTTAGTTTTCCATATAAGTTTTGCTCTTTTAGAGTTTGCAAAACTATTCTCAAGTGCTCAACACGCTCTTTTTTATTCTTAGAATAGATTAATATATCATCAACAAACACTATCACAAATTTATCTAGGTACTGAGTAAAAACACGGTTCATCAGATTCATAAACACTGCTGAAGTATTAGTCACTTCAAACGGCATCACCAAATATTCATAATGAACATGTCTGGTTCTAAATGCAGTTTTTAGAATATTTTCTGTGCGAACTCTTACCTGATGGAATCCAGAACGAAGGTTTATCCTCTAAAATACCCTTGCTCCTCCCAATTGATCAAACAGATCAGTTATTCTTAGTAATGGATATTTATTTTTAATTGTTACTGCATTCAAATCTCTATAGTCCACACACAGTTTTTGACTCCCACCATTCTTTCTTGTTAATAACACTGAAGCTCCCGAATGTGAAACACTGGGCCTCACAAGATCCAACTTTAGTAGCTCATCTACTTGTCTCTTAATTTCTTCTAGTTCTGCAACTCTCATTCGATAAGATGGCTTACAAACTAGTTCAGCTCCAGAGATAATATCAATAGTAAATTCTACTACCCTTACTGGTGGTAGTCCAGGTATCTCTTCAGAAAATATATCTAAGAATTCTGATACTACTGGGGTCATTTCTTCTCCTATTTCCATAGCCTCCAAAACTCTTCCTTTTGGGGATACCTTAGATTTAGTTAGTTCTAAACATTGACTTCCACCAATAAATTTAAACTCCGAACAGCTAGAAATCTGAAATATTACCCTTGTTCTCCCACAATCTATCACCGCATGGAAGCTACTCAACCAATCTATGCCTAAGATAACATCATATCCTCCTCCGTTGATAACCAACAAGTTGGCATAAAATTTTCTTCCATTAATCACTAAGAGATATAGTCTACATTTCTTATTAGTCATGATATTACCGTTTCCAGTCTTAATGTCCTACCCCGCAGGTTAGATTGCAAAATTAATAGAATTACGGGAAACAAACATGATAGAGATAAAACAGTGTTAAACTCTAGAATCAAAAAGAACAGTTGTTGATATATTGCCAACTAAAATCATACCTGCTACGACCCCTCCAATGATCTGGACCACTTCAGCATTCATCAGTCTAACCTGTCCCTACATCTGTCCTACTCCTCTTTGAGATGTGGCATAAACTTATTGTTGTGTCTCCAAGGATCTTTTCTGATTTGGTCCTTCAGTCCTCCGATCTGGTGGTCCCACTGCAACCGGTCTCGATACTGGCTGATAAGGAACTCCGCCTACTAGTTGTTGCCTCGATTGTGCCCTTGGACAATTAGTCACCCGATGATCCGCTGACCCATATATCAGACACATCCCTAAAGCTCTTCTACACTGCTTTCGAACATGCCTCAGCATATTGCAGAAATTGCACACTAAGGACCTCCCTTATTAACCACTGTTTGTCGCTTTGCCGGAGGGCCTCCAAACCTCTAGGAAGAATTTGCTCCCTGATTAAATGGCCTTTTAAATGTCGTCGGCCTCCCTACCTTGGCTACTTGCTTCAGGCGACACGCTACTTCAAACATCTTCGAGTAAGTTCTGTAGTTATGACCTACTAGATGCTCCCTTAGATGATATCTCAATTCTTATTGGAATATATGTGCTCGCTCTTCTTCATCATCTACCAGGTTTTGATCGAATCGACTGAGCTTCACGAAATCTGCAGCATAGGCATCTACAGTCCGATCTCCTTACTGCAGTGCCAGAATTTTCTTCCACGTTTCCTGTCTTACTGATGCATGGAAAAATCTAGTAAGAAATACTTTCACTAACTTCTCCCATATTAGGGGTTCTTGGTGCTTTACTTTTTCAGCAAGCCACCACGTTCTGGCTATATCAGTCAACTGAATACATACTATTTCAACTCGATTTTCCTTTGGATTTTTTGCTGCTCTCAGAAAATTCTCCATATCTACAATTCATTGTTCAGCTTTTAGTGATCCTTCTATTCCAGAAAATAGTGGTGACTACAGTTTCCTGAAATCCGACACCATTCTGGTTTTTTTTTGTTCTTTAGATTGCAACATTCTCTGTAATATCATCGTTGTTGTCTCCTGTGTTTGCACTACCCTTTACACTAGGCTCCTAAGGTCAGAAGTCTCATCTATCAGACTCGAACTCGTACTCACAGAATATCGGGTCGACATTATTCTGCAACAGACCAGATAAGAATCAATAAAAGGAATTCAAAATAGATATCTCAAACAAATAGAAAATAATAGGATATGCACGATACTAGATCTGATAGATATCAAAAAATAAGAAATAATTATTATGAATAAGTCACAGGCATGTTCATATGTGGCAGTAGTCCTATGGTCTTCCACCTAAAACTAGGCTCTGATATCACCCTATAACGCTCCCGTTTTTCAGCTGCTTCCCAAACGGAGAATGCTACTTATAATTTATACTAGATAACCCAACAGTCGCAGGATCTTGAAATTACCATAACTACTATCATAATTAGATGAGTAAATAACATATTTGAAACTGAAAGAATTTTATTTATACAAAGAGTTTATTATATAAAATAGCACACTGCTTTAAATATGAATACAAAAGAATCAAAAGAGAAAGCAGTGCCCAGACAAAAGGAAATATAAACAAAATATACAAAGGTTCTCCAGTGAGTACTTCGCTTGCCTATTGTCACTCGATCTGTCCAACAAAATACGGGTCTTCAACTGGGGCTGGCTCCCCTTCTCCGCCTTCCAAATCTAGGTTCAAAATCAAGAGATTAAATCCAGCAAGTAACACTTTTTAAAAGAGAAAATGTGTACTATCATAGTACAGGAATATTAGTGTACGTGAGCATATTTATATCAGTGTTGTTCATGTACATATAAATTAAATATGAAAGTAAGCATAAACAAATATCTAAATAAATAAACAAACATAATAATAACTGCTCTATCTATTTAATCCTATATTCTATTAGTCTCAGTTACCATTCAATTTAATTTTAAAAACTGTATTAATGGATAAGATAATGATATTCTCCATTGTCGTATAAGTGCCCGTGTATACCCGGGACCCTGACTCAATGCTCATGGCGCTGAATCATGACATGCCGCTAGTCACAACAATCAATTTTCGTACTATTTTATAATAGCGGACATACTATTCTGGGTGACAATTATCAATTGGTGATTCAGTAATCACCTAAGTCATTGCAGTAAAAATATCCCGACCCCAACATTACAATTATACTTATACGATATTGCTTTTAACACATAAAATTTTTATTTTACATTTATTGTTTATTTTTCGTTCCCTCCTTTAATAATATATATATATATATATATATATATATATATATATATATATATATATATATATATATATATATATATATATATATTTATTTATTTATTTATTTATTTATATATATTCATGATAACATACTTGCATTTTCATGACCACACATGATATGTATCATAGCACATAATTTGTAATATCAAAATACATGACTTGTAGCACGATGAATTAGATATCCATATCATCTTGAAAATTTTAGGGCACAATTATATCACAATATAATTTATCAAAATTGATTGAATCATTTAGTCTAGTTCTCAATACTAATCAATACCCAATTTGTGAACCAAGTGCATAATGTAATAAAACTGCATTATTTCTAAGCCCAAACTTATAGACTTGTTTTATTTCCTGGTCAATCATATATATATTTATATATTTTTCTTTGAAAAAATTTCGATTAAAATCTAAGCCCAATTTGCCACTTATCTATTTATTTATTACTATTATTTTAATTATTATTATGATTATTATACTTTATTTCAATTTATCAATTATTCCCAATTAAGGTTCAAATCTAATTCATCAATTATTTAATCCATCAAGTCCAAATCTACTAATTTCTAACTTAATCATATCTTTATTTTTATTTTTAATTTTCTTTTTCTTTTCTGTCCGGCCAAGACCCAAGCCCATTGGTTTTAAAAAAATTGTTTACTGAGCTGGGCCGGCCCAGTCTCTTTTTATTTTCTTTTTCTTTTTTTCTGGCCCAAGCCCAATCTAAGCCCACTACGTTTTTTGCTTTTATTTTACTGGACTGGGCCAGGCCCAATACCCCCTTTGTTTTTTTTCTTCTTTTTCTTTTTTTTCTTTTTCTTTCTCTTCTCTTGGCCCAGCCTACAAAATCCTCACCATTCTCTTTTTGTTGCTCGCTGCTTCTACCTTTTCTTCTTTCTTCTCTTCTTCTTTTTCTTATTTTTATTTTATTTTATTTTATTTGTTTACCTATTTACAAAATTTGTGTAAAGAACATAATTGTAAATAGAAGCACCCTCATATCAAAAATAAAATTTCTACTCCAAATTGAAACTTAATTTAACCGAAATAGCAAATATTTAAGAAATTTTGTAACAATATAATCAACATAAAAATTATATGATTAAAAAGAAATAATCAAAGAAAAGACAAAAAATAATCAAAAAGAAAAGTGTGTTAGTTACATTGGTCTCCTTTTAATTTTTTCCATCGAATCCTTCTTTTTTTTTCACTGTTGCAATTCGGTTCTGATGAGAGGAGACGAAGAGAGTGGGGAAAAGAAAGGGAGTGGCTTTTGTCTCTGTGTGTGTGTTTTGTTTTGTATTTTTTTTGTTTTTTTTGTCTTTATTTTGATTGGCACCCCTTGGTGGCCACCGCACTTTCCATCAACCAAAAGATTCTCTCATTTGTAAATAATTTATTTTATTTATTTATTTAATAATTTAATAATTTTGGTTCCATATAGCGTTATTCGAATGCTACCAATGCTACCAAATTAATACACGGCGTAGTGCTCAACGAGAGAAATAGTACAAAATTATCCATTTATCATTTCGATATCTGGAATAAATAAACCAAAATTACGAAGTAATTAGAAGGATAATTTTAATATTATTAAATTAACAATTTTGCAAGTATTTTTCGGCCTCGTAAGAAAAATCTCAAAAAATCCTAAATATTACAAAACTAATAATCACGAAAACCGAATGTCATTTGGCTTTGCGGATTTAAAATTACTTTCACCGAAGATTATCTCGGTGTCCAAAATTGATTTCAGTGAACTTATTCGGCACGATTGATCTCAAGAGAGCAATACAGGTAATTTGAATTTTGGGGTATTACACAATCCCATGTTATCAAAGAAAATATTCGAAAAAAAATCGAGAACAGTCTTACATTTTTTTTTGTACAGAGTGCTAGTGATAGCCTCTTCAATAGTGGCTGCTTCTCTAAAACAATATATACAAAGTGTGCTATTAACAATCCCTTCAACAGTAGCTTTAATAGTCTCTTGCAGTTTCTAATAATGTAGAATGAAATAGGAGGAGGTCTATAATAGTTGTAGGCTATTGATAGTGAACCCCAACTACTGCATTATAGCTTATTTTATTGATTTTTTCCATTTTGAATAATTGACAAAAACTAATATGAATGACATGATGAAAGTGGTAAATTGTTATGGTCAATCAGTAAACTATTAGTTCAGTCGTTTAGACAATTTAAACTCAATGAACACTAAAAAGGAACATGATATGACACCCACTAGATGCTGATTTATTATATTATATGATTGGTGATAAATAATTAATTACTATATTGTCATACTAATTCTACTGTTATGGTTACTGAACTCTAATGATGCACTAATTCACATATTGAACTATATTTATTGAACAACTGATATTGAATTGTACATTCACTAGATTTTGGAGAAAACTAATGGTTTATATGATTTTATAGTTGAGTGTAACTGTGGTATTGTTTTCTTTTTTAGGAGGATCAAAATAGACTCTAAACAAACCTGCAACTATTTCTTATATACGAGAATTGAGATAGGCACCAATTTAAATTATTATACCGTTTTTCTACGAGTCAATAGGAATGCATTCATTCCAGGCAGGTATATATTATCCTAAATTTCCAACAACCATAATTAAAAGATGTTAGCTAAAAAATTAATGTTATGACACATAAATTAATAATGATATGACTTTTTCCGTTGTTTATTACATATGGTTTATATGCTAATGAGTATTGGGTTGCTTTATTGATGATCCATCTCTGTTGTATGTGATCACATACTGATCATTATTTAGAGATAGACCCGCCTGAGATGAAGCATGAGTTGTCATATTTTCAAGAGTAGACATAGTTACTATTGAACTTCAACAATAATAAGTAAACTTCAAGATTATTTTTTATCCTAATAAAATTTAATTTAGAGCCTTATATCTTAATCAATTATAGAATTATCTTTTTAATGAACAATTGGAGTTTTAGAGTCAAAATTACAGCCAATTTACAATGGGCTTGCTCTGTTAAGCTACTGACCTGATATATCCATAGCTGAATTTACAGGTTATTTTTGGGCAGGTAAATGACATAATTAGCTTCATTTGGTTTGATAAATTGTATCTTAATGAATAATCTTTCAAATGGCATTGGAATAAGGTCAATCGGTTTTAAGATGTAAAAGTTATGGTTGTTCTAATATAGACTGCTTCATATATCAGAGTAGCGATATGATATGTACATATATGACATGCACAGTTTGACACATGTAATGCAACTCAAAATAAATGCAAATTAGAATATGTATAATATGAAAATTAATTTAATACAACTTCTGATATCATATGCAAGGATATTATATTAAGAAATCACAAATTTAAAGTATTTGAAAGTGTATTCTTACTTTTTATTGAACCAAATAGGAAAAGATTTGATATTGATGCGATGACTCTTCTAAAGTGGAGAAAGTTCTCAAGAATCACTCTAAGGAATATTGACAAATATTGGGGAAGATTTCTCTATGCTGAAGGAGAAGATTAGAGCTTATTTGGAGTGGTTAAACTCAAAAACAAGGTTTATATCGCTAATTAATGGATTTTCCACCCAATATTAGGCTGATTATTTTGCTATTTAATTAAGGGGATTTGATAAGGAATTAGGGTTGGAGGTTTGAAGAAAATAGAATATGAGAGGAAGAAACATGATTTTTTTTAGATTTTTCTGAATTTATTTTATGGGTTAAACAACTGCTGGAATATAGTTACTTTGCCATATTAAAAGCATTTAAATTTTATCTTAATTATAAAATTGCCATTGAGTCAAATTAAATCCAAAATTAGTCAAGAATGGCTGTTGGCTACGGAGATAAATATGAAGTTTGATAGTTGTTAAAATTAGAATTCTTGATTTAAATAATAATTTTAATCGGGTATTTGAAAATTGGTCATCAGTTCAGAATAATTGAAGAAAATTATGAGAAAATCTAAAACAATAAGATTAGAGATCCCCACTTTGAAGAATATAAAATTGAAGATTAGATTTAAAAATATAACTGACTGCATTCTAAATCCTACACTCCCAAGTAAAAGAGATCAATAAGTAGTACAAGGGTATTAACTCAAGATCATTCTCTCAAAAATCGTTTGTTAATTATGTGACACTAGAATAAATTATGGTAAAAATAACAATAAAGATTGGGCTTTTATTAACTAAACCAAAATTAAAAGATAAAAAATTTACTTATATTAAAAATCAAGCAACGAATGTATCGTCAAACTATAAATCATTAAAGACTCAAAATTATATTTAATCCTTTCAAAGGTAGTGGAGAATCGAAGATATCAATTCCATATAAAATAATTAAAACCAATAAGCATATGAGAATACTTATCAGTCATCATTTAGAGTTTGTTATTCTGATCCAATTCAAGTATTAAACCACTTATACTTATCATAACCATGAATAAAGAGAAAAAAATTCTTTTATTGATTTCTATAAACAAGTATAAAAATTAAATCTTGAATCTAAAACTCTATACTATTCTCTCTCAAACGGTGCTTATAGCATTACAAAACTTGAGATTCATTGGCTATTTATAGTTTTACCAAAACCCTAATAGAAATTTTATTTACAAAAGAACTCTTAATTCCTGTCAAAAATCCCTAAAAATTAAGTCTGTGGTCATTCCCTTCGACGGAACTATCGACAGCTGCTCTTAGATAAGATTCTCAATTGATGCTATCGACAATAATGCTTATGGTTGTCGACGGCTATTCCTGAAAATGTGCAGTTCTAAGTTGATATTTGAGATATGATTTGATACTTCAATTTTCTTGCATATAAAACTTTACAAAGACATTAGAAAACACTAGAAAACATCATAGTAAGGAATTTGATTAATAAAAATAATTTTTTATTATTTTTTTCTATTAATCAATAAAATTAGATTACGCTTGCACAAAATAAACTAAAAATATTATATTTCAAGTGTAATCACACCCCCAACTTGAGTTTTACTTGTCCCTAGCGATTTTATAAACTAAAGAAAATAAACTTAAAATCTAATAAATAAATCTTAACTTACTTTCGTAGGAATTACGATTGCACTTAGCACGTGCAATAAGATATCAAGATATTAAACTCCTAGATTACCCTAGTGGACGAGTGATATCTCATGAGGGTTTCTAGTAATGGTACCCATAAACATCAAGAAATGTTTTAGATTAAAAATAAATAAAATTTAAAAATAAGAAAAGTGTAAAATAAAGAAAATAAAAAATATTAGTATCATAGTATTAACTATACTATTACTATTATTATATATGTTTTTTATTTCCATTTTTTTTCCAAATCAACCTCTATTAGAGATATATACATAGATATTTTTGAAAATGTCAATCTTAATAAATCACTTATAATCTAATACTCTTACATATTTATCTTAATCGCTTAAATCGTATCATAGATATATTTTTACTTTCTATTATTCTCTCCAGATACTCTTGTGAGCATGTAAATAAGCCTTGTCAAGTCTCGAACTTCAATCAAACTTGTATGGGCCCTTTTCATATCTCTCTCTTTTTTTTATAGACACTTGCTTAAACATTCATGCTTACCGATGCACAAATGCCCTGTTACTTAGCTCATGACTATAATAAAAATCCATAAGTATTGTTCATGTGAATACACATGCTTACCGAGGTGTACAAGCCCAACTACTTAACACTTACTTTCTCTTATTTATTTATATATACTTTGTATATCCAAATTATATTGTCTTAAGTACTAGGCTCCCTTTGTATTTTTTAGTGTTTTTATTTACTTTTTTTTACATATATGATTGGTATCCCTTTTAAGTTTTCTCTTTAGCATCAACTTTCCATGACTTTTCGTGTAAGTGTGTAGAGTAAATACTCAATTCTAATCTTAAGTATCCATATATCTTATTGTCGGATTTAAACTCTTAATTAAAATTACATAAATACTATTATCATATAAGTATCAAAATTAAGATACCTATCTCATAAATATGCAATATAAAGTATTTCTAACCTTATTTTTACTTCAAGGAAATAAAAAAATTAAAAATTTAAATTGTTTAGACTAAGTTTTAATATGATAGAGTAAAGTACAGTGTATTTATTACACTCCCAACTTAAATTATGAAATGTCCTCAGTGCATCAAAAAAATATCAGAGGTTAGGTTTAGAATACACCTAGCTTTGTTGGTTCTAAAAAAAACACATTCCATTTTGTAGTTGATATCAATGACATATCTAATGAAGACCTTCTTGTCACTTGCATCTTTGATACCAGCAAAACCCAATGATCCCCTAGCTAGTCCTTTCGACCTCATCTTCAGAAACAAGGGCACTCTCACCAGCCATTTGTCTAAATACTCTAATGAGGAGCTGATAATGACGTTGTTGACGATGCTCGATTTGGGCCCACCTGTCTTCAATTATGCTTATTCACATAGTGAAGGCCTTCGTCATCTTTATGATCGACTTGTTTATAGTATGGAGTGTTACTTCATCTGGTCAGGCCATTGAATCTGCTACCTCTTGTTGTTCTTGTCCTCTTGTTCTCCCTGACTAGCAGGTTGGACAACAACTTGTTGCCCGTGTTGCACATGTTGTTCCTGCTGGGCATGTCAGGCATTCATGCTTCTTCGTACAGTGGTATTCATAAATGGTTGCTTAGGAGGTTCAAATGTATCTCCTCATGATGGATGAACTCCATTATTCATGGAAATTGTGTAATCAAGGAAGGCAAAACTGAGTGAGGGTTCGGTGTTCTCGGATGCTAGATGCACTCATGGACTTGACCCATGTATTGAACTATCACAAGTACATGATGGATGCAACATCAAATGCATTCCTTTCCAAAATCATGTTTAACAATACCATGTCTCTCGAATATAGTTCCGTTATTGAGGAGAATGCTAATATGTTATATTTATTGTAAAGACTTACTAAGACGAACTCTTGTCCGACATAGCCAACCTTCAAAAAAACTCTCATTGAAGGCAATATCACTTAAATTCTCGCAGAGCTTTGTGAACCAGTGAGAACTGCTTGGTATCTTATTCACAATATGTACAAAAGAAGGGTGCTCCTCAGGCACATTGGATATAGAGATTGTCCTTACGATTTCTTCCCTTGTGAGCAATATCTCTCTGCCACTGACAATGGAGTATCAATATTGATATCCCCTTGTTGGTTGCAAGTTAGCATAAAACTTACGACGATCTCATTACATACTAGTGCGTGTTGATATCTTGTATAAGCTTCTAACTCTGAGGCTACCATTTGTGCTCTGAAGGCCAAATTTTCTTTCAATCTTGTATATTCTACTGCACGTTCTAGCCTAATCTTGAAATCATCATACTTCTTCAAGATATTCTTGTTTGCTTTTATTACTCTAGTTTTGTGGAGAAGACGGGCTAAAGAATTCTACTTTTGGCCTTATAGAAATGGTCTACTTCTTTAGTGCTATTCTACAAAACTTAGCCAATCTATTCATGAATTTTGTCACATAATTATTCTATTTATTACTTTTCTTTTTGGCTAATTTCTTTCTCTTTTCTTCTTTTTGTTTTACCTTGTTATATATTATTTTTTATTATTTTAAAATAAATTTTTCCACATAATTCTATATTTTCCCAACTTCTTCTTCAAAAGTTATCAAGTTCCACTTTAATATGATTATTATTGTATGAATTTGATAAAGCATAGTTATACAAGCAACCCATGAAATATAATACTAAAAAGGTGAGATTTTTTACTTTTCCTACCCTTAATTTTAACATATTATGATAATAAATCCCTAAAATTTGACAAAAATCCTCATATCTTTGCTAAACTCTACCAAATCTAGTACAAATTAAGGATCTAACTTTGATGCCCTCAAATTCATCAATATAAATTACAGATCAAGGTTTTAAGAAAAAAATTCACTTTTACTGAGAACAAATCACAGAGAAATCAAAGAGGAGAGAACTTACTTGTTTGTAGATTGACGAAAATTTGAAAAGAATTACACGGAAAGAGATTTGGCAGTCGAAAGAAGGAATTTTTGGCCATGTGTGCTGTTGAAAGAAACTAGGGTTTTGCTTGTAGAGAAAAAATCTATAAAATCTATTTATATTTACCCTTATTTGTCAACGGTTGTCGATAGGCGCACGACGACTATCGACGGTGCGCATCAAAGGTGCCTTCAATGGCTATTCTTGGCTAGAATTTTTCTTTTGCCTTTTATAGTGGCCGTCGTCGATAACGGTTTTGACTGCCGCTTCAAGGACGGTTCTTTGTCTGAGAATTGTCAAGCAAAAGAAAATTATTTTATTTTTTTGTTAGTTGTTGTTAGTTCCTAAACTAAGGTTATTTCTAATATTTAGTTTCTAGTTCCTAATTCTAAAATTAATTTTAAACTAAAATTAGTTCCTAACTCTAAAGTTAATATTAATTAAAGATTTTTTTTTGTTTGTTTTTAAAAAATTTTGAAAATTTTTTTAGATAAGAAAATTTTGAAGATTATTAAAATCATTATAAGTATCAAAACTAAGTTATCTTATTAAGTCATCCCCTAACTTAAAATACACATTGTCAGTAATGAATCGATATATCCATTAATTTAATCAAGAATAAGTAGAAATTTAAGAGAAAAGAGCTTAGAAATTACCTCACTCCGGTACTCATGATATAACAGCCTACAAAACAAATTTGTTAATACATAATATACAATAATATACATAGTCTTCCATTTAGCTTGTATCAATGAGATGTCGGAGGATCCACTAGATCGCTAGATTTCTCCGAGTGCTTTGGAAATTTCAAGTAGTGTTTCAATCGTTTCACATTTACTTTGAACATATGACCATTCTTTGGATTTTCAATGTCAATTGTGCTTGTCGATACATATTTTTAACTATGAATGGTCCTGTCCATTGTGAATGTAATTTTCTTAGAAATAGATGAAGAAATTAATTATATAAAAGCATTTTGTCAGAAGGATGAAAAATATAACGTGTGATATGATGATCATGCCATTTTTTATTTTTTCCTTTAAAATGTGTGAATTTTCAATCTCTTCCAACTCATTTATTTATAGCTTTCGTAATGGGCTAGCTGAATTGAGATCAAGATTTACTGATTTAATTACCCAATATACTTTATGCTCTATCACTATAGGTATATGACAAGCTCTTCCATTGACTAATTTATATAGTGACATACTTAAGAGTGTTTTGTATGTTGTACAGTAAACCTATAAAGCATTGGTCAGTTAAAATAACCAATCTTTATGAGACAAATTAACTGTTTTCTTAAGTATTTGCTTGATTTTCCTATTAATTAGCTCAACTTCTCCATTTGACTGTGGAGAGTATGGTGTAGAAATGTTATGCATGATATGATATTTCATCATTAAATTTTCAAAAGTTTTGTTACAGAAATGTGAGCCCCCATCACTTATTATCGCTTTAGGAACTCCAAATATAGATAATGCGTGTTCCTTTAAAAATTTAATAATAGTTTTTGGTTATTATTTCTACAAGCTGCAGCTTCTACCTATTTTGAGATATAATCTAATAATATGAGGATATAAGCATAACAGTTAGAAATAGGAAACGGTCTCATGAAGTCAATACCCCCAACAATCAAATATCTCAATTGTAAGTATAAGTGTTAGAGGTATATCGTTATTTCTAATTAACGCTCCTAGTTTCTGACAATACTCACATCTTTAATAAAATTCATATACATCTCTAAACATAGTAGGCCAATAAAAGCTATATTGGAATATTTTAACTGCCATTTTTTTGGACAAAAAGTGACTCCCACATGTTTCTGTATGACAAAAAATAAGGATGCATTGAATCTCGTCATCGGGCACACAATCCCTAGTGATTTAATCTGAGTAATATTTAAATAAGTACGGATCATAGAAAAAGAATAGCATACCTCATATATGAATCTTCGCTTGTCTTGTATAATTCAATGACTCGGCATTTCACTTACAATAAGAAAATTAATGATGTCAACATACTAGGAAGTTATTGTGATAGAAAATAGCTACTCATTAGGGAACGAGTCCCTAATTGGTAGCTTATCATTTTTAAAAGTTAATCTAGAGAGGTGGTCTACAATCACGTTCTCTATCCCTTTTTTTCTTTGATTTCAAGATTAAATTCTTAGAGAAATAATATCCATCGAATCAGCCGTGGCTTTACATCTTTCTTTGATAGAAGTTTTTGAACACTGAACGATATGTAAAAACAACTAAATATGAGCCCAAAATATATCAACAAAATTTATCAAGTGCAAAAACTACAGCTACAAGCTCCTTCTCTATAGTAGTATAATTTGTCTGAGTATCATTGAGAGTCTTGCTAGCGTAATAGACCACTAGAGCTTTTTATCTATTTACTGCCCTAGTACAGTTTCAATTGCATAATCGCTTGCATCGCACATGATATCAAATAGAAGTGTCCAATCTAGAGGTTGCATTATTAGTTGGTTATGAGCATCTCCTTGAGAGTTTTGAAAACTATTTGACATACCTGCGTCCATTCAAACTACACATATTGTGTAAGAATGTAAGAAAAGGGTCTAGTAATAATACTAAAATCCTTTATAAATGTTCTATAGAAACCTGCGTGTCTTAAAAATAATTGTATGCCATTCACGTTTTTGGATATTGGTATTTGGAAATAGATTCAACTTTAACCTTATCTACTTCCATCTCTTTCAATGAAACTATGTGGCCCAACATAATATCTTTTGTAACCATGAAATGATATTTTTTTTTTTTCAATTTAGGAGTAAATTTTTCTGCTGACATCTTTCAAGTATAGTTCTTAAATTAGTCAAACAAGAATCAAAATTATTTTCAAATATAATTAAATCATCCATAAATATCTCAAGATAATCTTCCACCATATCGCTAAAAATACTTATCATGCATTTTTGAAATGTTGTGGGTGCATTATATAATCCAAATGGCATTCTCCTAAAAGAAAAAGTGCCAAAGGGACAAGTAAAAGGTTTCTGTTCTTGGTCCTCTAAAGAAATTTCAATTTAACAAGAATAACCATGAAGAAAATAATAAAATTTATGCCCAACAACTCTTTCAAGTATTTGGTCAAGAGATGGTAATGGAAAGTGATCTTCGCATGTTACTTGGTTTAACTTTTGGTAATCGATGCACATGCGCTAACTCATATCAGTATGAGTAGGTATCATATCACCATCCTCATTTTATTTACTATTACCCCACTCTGTTTCTAAACAGTTTGGGTTGAACTTACCCACTTACTATCAAATATGATAGATGATGCCAACATCAAGTAATTTCAACACTTCGGCTTTAACCACTACCTTCATGGTACGGTAAAGCCTTCATTGCATTTACCTAATAGACTTGCCTTCATCTTCCAAATTAATACGGTGTGTGCAAATAGGATGGTCCATACCTTCGATGTCTGTCATATTCCATTCAAGAGCTCCTTTATACTTTCGTAATATCGATAATAGCTGCTCTTTCTGATTCTTATCAAGATGCGCTGAGATGACAACCGGAAAAGTTTTTTTAGATCCCAAAAACACATACTTGAGATCTTCATATAGCGTTTTAGCTCAAGTGTCGGTACTTAGATGGAATCAATTTTTTTGTGATTGGAGGTAACTCTTCATACACTTCTTTTAGTGGAATCCATCATGTAATATTCGAATATTGACTATTAGTTAAGTGTTTTATTATTTCAGTGATATGTTCGGATTGAAGATATTCAAGGAAGTCTTCATTCATTGTTAATACCATCTCCAAAGGATCTGACATGTATAATGATACGATATGTTCTTCATCATACATTTGTTCAATGTAATTAATGTTTTGCAAATCATCATTATTTATGTCTAGTTGTTTGCAAATATTACAAATATTACAAATACTAAATTTAAGGGTCATATTTCCAAATGAAAATTTCACCACACATTCCTCCAATTTATAAATGCATTAGCTGTAGTTAAAAATAGATGTCTGAGGATAACTGGAATATGACGATGTGAACTCTTTACAAGTGCAATATCAATAACTGTAAAATCCCTAGGAAAATAAAAGTTTTCAATTTGCACTAGAATATCTACCACATCACCCTCAGGAAGCCTTTCTGACCTATTAGCTAATTGTAGTGTGACAGATGTAGGTTTAAATTCTCCTAGACCTAGGTATTTGTAAATCAAAAATGGTAAAATATTTACACTAGCCCCCAAATTTAGCAAAGCTTTCTCTATATTATGTTGCCTTATCACACAAGAAATAGTAGGACATCCAGAATCCTTATATTTGAGAGGTATTTCATAACGAAATAATGCACTTAGCTGCTTTATGAGAAATTCTTTCTTCCAAACATTTCGATGTATTTACGGTGCATAAGTCCTTCAAGAACTTTGCATACGATGAGACTTGATTAATTGCTTTCAGTAGAGGTATATTGATCTGCACCTGTTTGAAAATCTCTAAAATATCAGTATAAGATAAATTAATATACTTAGATTTTAATATTTGAGGAAGTAGTACAAGTGGTTTATGATCATTAGAAGGTTCTTTAGAATTATCATCTTTAAATTATTGTGTTAAATTATCGCCCTGTTTCACCTTAGCATGTTCTTTGGAAACGGGCTCATCAAACACTTTACCACTTCTCAAATTTATTGCAGCGGTTATCTCAGATATATCGTTATTTTTAGAAGAAATATTAACATTTATACCTTTGTTTTTACCTGAAAAACTGGTCTCAGATTAAGACGATACCTTACCTTTCTCTTTCGTATGCAATACGAAATTGAGGTGGCTTACCTGTGAGCGAATATCATTGATAGTCATCACATTTTGACTTTTGATCGTTTGCTGCGACTAAATAAATTGCTGTTGCGCTTGGATCATATGCTCCATTCTTTGTTGTATCTGCAAGAAATTATCCTCAAAATTTCTCTTCAGTAGTGGTTGGTACTCTGAAGGTTGATTAGTAGGATTAAATACAATCAAATTTAATTTTAATTCAACTAGGATTAAATGTTTGTAAAAATGGGTTATTTGCTAGTTGAGGAGCAGTATTAATGGTATTAGCTTGTTCATTTAATACTTTTTTAAAAGCAAGAAGAGTTGGATATTTGCGAGTCACATGTCCTTACAATTCATAAATATCACAAACTTCCACAACTTCTTCTATTAGCTTAACTATTTAGTTTGTCTTTGCAAACAAATCTTCAAATTTCTTAATAATGGTAATTAAACGTGTAACTATATTTTTGGTTTCTACCAATTTAAGAAGTTTGTCTCTATTCTGAGGTTTATCCTTTAATTGGTGTTTATCCAAAATATCCTCAGTTTTCTAGCCTTGTGAATTTTCAGCAAGTAAATCAAGATAGTCCCATACTTCTTTAGCATTCTTATTTCACCATTGTACATTATTTCGATGAATTTCTTTGTCACAATGTTTAATCCTTGTGACAAAAAAATACTTGTAGTCCTCCATATTCTAAAACCGTGATGTGGGCATAAGAAAAGCAAATATTTAAATATGTCTCAACACTCAAACAATGGTTCGTCCTTTTATGTCGAAAGTTTAGAATTTGCATTCACATAAAATTTATTTGATGTGAAGGAAAAAATTTCTTTAAGAATTCTCTTTATATCTCATTCCATCTTCCTATTGAATTGGGACGCAAAGAATATAGCCATGTCTTTAATTTATCCTTTAGGAAAAATGGAAGGAGATTAAGTTTACGTTGCCCAATCGCAATATTTTGAAGATTAATATTAGAGCAAACTTCTTCGAATTCTTGAAGATGCAACTATGGGCTCTCAAAATCTATCCCATGAAATTTAAGTAAAAAGTGGACTACTCCTAATTTAATCTCGAAGTGTTCAATTCAATATTTAATGGAAGTGCAATGCATGAAGGTTAGGTTGTCCTATTGGGTTGTAAATAATCTCATAAAGTCCTGTCATTATCTCCATGATGGTTAAGATTATCATTTGTATTTCCAATTACATCATTATTTTTATTGTTGTTATTCATATTGTTTTTATTATTATTAGTGCTTATGTCGTAAAGTGTTTGATGGATTGGAAGTGGCAGCAGATTAGAGTATGACTGAGTTAGTTTTCCGTTTGAAGTTCTTCTCCAATTGGTCATGCAAATTTAGAGTCACAAAAATTAATGATGTAAGAATCATAATCTATACTAAAGTGTAACACAAGAGTATGATCCCCAATAACATCGCCAAAAACTTAACTATGATTGAAATTATACATTCTCAAGTGCGAGATATCGATAAGTAGTACAGTGATAGTAACCATAGATCGTTCTCTCAAGAATCATTTGTTAATTGTGTGACACTAGAATAAATTACGGTACTAAAAGTAAAAGTAAATATTGTAATTTTATTAACTAAACTAAAATTAAAAGATGAAAATTTTACTTATATTAAAATTATTGGTCAAATGGATGTAACTCCCCCTTAAAATAATTTACTAGATATATTCATACTTTTATCTCAGTTGCATAGATCACATGATTTTCTTATAATTGAAAAATAATTCAATTAAGCACAATATATAAAGTTGTGAAATTTGTTATTTTGATTGATTTCTCCCAGTTAATCATATAAGAATTGTGAGTTTATCTAGGCATGTGATATAAATAATAAAAATAAACGTCCAGAGTCTAAGCATACACTGTGTCTAAAGAATCTACGATATATCAAAAACTAAGTAATGAATATGTCGTCAAGCTAGAAACCGTCAAAATCTTAAAATCATATTTAATCCTTTCAATAATAGTAGAGAAGTAAAGATATCAATTCCTAAAACAATTAAAATCAATAAGCATATCAGAATATATAACAGTAAATCACATAAACTTTGTTATTTCATTGGACCCAACTCAAGAATTTAACCACTCATACTTATAATAGCCATGAATATAGAAAAAAGAATTCTATTATTGCTTTTTATAAATGAGTACAAAATCTAAATCTTGAATAAAAAAAACTCTATAATATTCTCTCTCAAATGATGCTTAGCATTACAAAATTTGAGATTCATTGGCTATTTATAGACTTATAAAACCATAATAGGAATTCTATTTACAATAAAACTCTTAATTCTTCTAAAAAATTTCAAGAAATTAAGTCTGTGACTGCTCCCTTCAATAGACCTATTGATGGCTGCTCTGGGGCATGATTCTCAATTGATGGCCATCGACAACAGCGCTTATGTCTATCGATGGCTATTCCTAAATATGCACAGTTCTGAATTGATATTTGAGATATTTTTCGATTCTTTGGTTTTCTTGTATATAAAACCCTACAAAAATATTAGAAAATACTAGAAAACATTATCCTAAGGAATTTGCTTAATAAAATTATATTTCATTAATTTCATATATTAATCAACAAAATTGGATTACGTTTGCACAAAATAAACATAAAATATTACACTTTTCAAGCGTAATCAATAATTCAATTTACTCAGTATCCACCCTTACCAATATCCAGACTCCTAAACTGATACAGATGATATAGAATAAATGGATACAAGGGCTTAGGGATTCAGAATATTACAACTGAATAAATAAAGAGTGTCTAAATACTACAAACAGAATTAGGAAGTACGATACATATACATATATAAACCAAAATAATAAATACACAAAAGAGATGAAGATCTTATAAGAAACGGGCTATTGACTCCTGGTCTGCTTTTGAAAATATGGATCATTGAGGGGTGAGTTCTCCTCCTCGGACATTGCAATTATGATTGGTAAATCTGAGGTGTTACAGTAAATCTGAGGTGTTACAATCTCAAGTGTCAAAATCAAAATAAGAATATAAAACCAAACTCGTACAATTCTATGGAAACCATATAAAGTGTGGGTGTGATATGCTAGAAGAAACAATGTTAAAAATGTGTGCGTATGAGTCATGAAGTAAACAAAAGATAACATAAAATCATGTTGTGCATAGCATATATAGTATAACGTAATCAAGCAATAAGGTATGTAAAATATAACATGAATCATGAAGTATATATTATATACACTATAACATGATTATACATATGAATCATCAAGTACATGGTATGAATAATATAATATAATCAAACAAATAGATGCAAATTCTATCAAATTAGTTTAGAACTGAGTGGTGCGAGTGTTCATGTGTTTTAGAAATGTACCATGCATGCCCAATACTACGGTCCCAATTTCCAGTCCTCACGCAAACCAGATGACACATCACTAGGTGCAATAGAAATAAAACTATTAACTCTGACAACATGTCTTTCATTCCACCATTTATTTTCCTCATACCTATTATATAGCATATGCCAAATATCAATACATCCATGAGATATGTACAATAAGAATTCACGTACTAGTAGTCATGTGAATATGAAATGACAAGATTGGCAAGTACAAAGTTTTATAACATATTTACGTGTATGAGGTATCATTTCCAAGCAAGATAATCATGTACAGATTATAATTTGTGTAAATATACATGTATCCATGTATATTATATCTTAAATAAAATATTATATGCACTATGGAAGGTCTAAATACATCATGTACAAGTAATAATAAACGTGATTAAATATGTGTACATGTGTATCATATCACAAATTTAGAGGTATATACACGGACATAATATATATGGCTATGCTACCATAATTTGCCAGATAGATAGATTTCTAGGTCCTGTTTGACTAGGAAAAAATAGAATTGGAGACTAAGATTTTGTATAGTTATAGAAAATTTAATTATGTTCTCAATGGATTTAAAATGAGCTTAATTAGAGTTTCAGAATAAAACTTATAGTAATTTACCATGGACATGCTGCTATTGAGCTATAAGAACTTCCATATTTTATTTGACCATAAATAAAATAAATTTAGAGTAAAATATTTGAATTAGTTAAAAATAATTTAATTATTTTTCAAATGAATCTTCATTGAGCTAAATTATGGTTCTAAAGCAAAAATTATAATTATTCTACCATGGACCTGCTACTACTAAATTACAGTAGTAACAAGTAAACTTCCAAAATATTTTTGGCCCTAATACGATTTGATTTAGGGCATAATATCTTTATTATTTTATATAATTCAATTATCTTATCAATAAACCTTGAATGAGCTCAATTAGATTTTTAGAGTAAAAGTTATGGCACTTTTACCATGGAATGGTGCTGCTAAGCTGCTAACATGGTACAGCATAAAGCGATGATCCTTCTAGGTTATTTTTGAATAACTAATGACAACATTAGAATCCATTATAGTCAGAAAAATTTTCGGTTAGTAAATCATCTTTCTAATTGACACTAGAATGAGATAACTCGGAAATAACATGCAAAAGTTATAGCAGTTCTAAAATATACTACTGTGTATATCTATACAACAATACAGTGTGTATATATATAACATACACGGTGTGATACATACAATGAAACTTAAGATAAATGTAAGTTTGTGCATGTATAATTTTAAAATTGACTTTAAAAAATATTTGGTATTGTTTGTGAGGAGATTACATTAAGATATTATAAGTTTAGATGATTTGAGAGTGTATTTTTTCCTTTTATTAAACCTAAATAGGAAAATAATAGATAGTGATGTGATTGCTCTTCAAATGTAAAAAAATTCCAAAAAATCTTACTAAAAACTAAGGACTAGAGAGGGCTTTTCCATATTGATGGAGAAGTTAATTGATGTGATATTTTACTGCAAGTGCACAGTATCGGTGTAGCGCTGTACAGGTCGTCCCACAGAGATCTAAAGTGTTTTTACGTTCCTTACTTTTTCTTTAGTCTAACAGATTAACTATGAGTTTCTAGATCGAGAGAAGATTAGTTTTAAGTCTTAAAGATTAGCCTAGGATTTCGATTCCATTAGAATAATAGCCTAACAGTGAATTATCTCTTTCTTCCTATCTTTTTAATTATGCACGGTTAAGTAACATATTAAAAAGGTGATCTTTTTAATTTGATTTTAATCAAGTGCCTCTAAGTATGACCTATCAAGTGATGTGCAAGTATAGACCATCAAAAATAACACTTTTCTTAAAAATAAATCATATCAAGTAGAAAATCTCATAAACAAGAGAAAAGAAATAAACTTCAAACCCTAATCTAAACATAGGCTATCAAAAAACCAAACTTAAGTATAACCTATCAAAGAATTTAGATTTACAAGTTTACACAATTCAATATATTTATAGGAAAATCTCTATTGATAATTCTAAAAATAAACAAAGAGTAAGAATTCCAAACTTTATCTAAACATAAATTATCAAAATATTAATTAAGCTTAATCTAACAAAGAATTATGATTTGTAAACTCTATCTCTTATTTATTTATAGGAAAATCATAACTTTATTTCTTTCTAGGAAGAAAATGAAATAAATCCATGTTAGGTCTATTAAACTAACTTCATCTACATCCTATGGCTAAAGAAAATTAGCTACTCATATTTTTAGTAAGCAGTTAAATCTATTTTTATTTATGAAAGCAAATAAATCTAATATAGAAAGTAATAAAACGTATACTAGAAAGCAATTAACTCTATCTAAAAAGTAAATAAATATTAGAAAGCAATGGCTTACCTCTGGAGCACGGTATTGTAGCCGCCACCCCTTCAGCAAAACTCTAATTTTATTAAATTAAAACGAGTACAAAACTTCAGGATTCTTTCATAATACAAAGATAGGCCAATATATAGGCTTCGGAAATCAAACCCTAATTCTAGCAGAACTGAAAAACTACAAAATTACATCGAAGCCACGGAAAAAATCTCGGCGCATGGAGCCCACAATGGGCCGCTATTTGTCTGTAAAAACCACTAAATAGCGGCTAAATTACGCCAAAAAATCATGAAACGTTTTCCTCGTGAACGTCTTGTCTTTTACATTTAATATTCCTGACAGTATTCGACTTTAGGTCTCTGTAACATCGTAGTCTCGTACCTTTGCTCACTTTAGAAACTTTTCTGGCTTGATTTCCTACTCCAATTTTGATTTCATGTCATCTCCTTGTACGAATCGGATTACCTGAAAAAGACATTAAAAATACCCAAATAGTATTTATTTATATACAAAAATAGATAAAGTATGAGAGGAAAAAATACAATATATGATATTCATCACACCCCCACACCTATCTTTTGCTAGTCCTCGAGCAAAACCTAAACCTAAAAAAAAAATAAAAATCCTAACTCACTTTCGCAAGAATCGCGATTGCACTTAGCACGTGCAATAAGCCTTTAAACCCCTAGGTTACCCTAGTAGACGAGTTGTGTCTCGTGAGGGTTTGTAGTGAATATACCCACAAAATTCAAGAAGAAAATAGATTAAGGAATAAAGAAAAGAAAAATAAGGATAACCGAAAATCAAGAAAAATAGAAATTTTATACAAAGGAAAGAAAAATCTTTTTTTCATGATATTTTCATCAATTAATCTCACTAATATACAAACTCAAGAACACATTTAGATTATCAATTTTCAAATAGAGCGTCATATCAGATACACTTATCATTTTAATCAAAAATTTAAATCTTATCTTTCAATACCCACTAACAGATAATTCATTGGCTCCTATACAACTACGTGCACGTGTGATAGTTTATTTCGGCCATAGACTCCAACTCTAACTCATAATTCATCTCCTCTCTCATAACATTTTTTTTTCTTTTTTTCTTTTTTTTTAAGAATATTTCACCTTTCATGCGAATAATCAGGCTTGCTTAGGCGCAACTTACCCGATTACTCGGTTCATACTCTTTTTTTTTAGAATATTTCACCTTTCATACGAATATTCACACTTAGGCGCAAAGTACCCGATTACTTGGATCATACTCTTTTTTCACTCTTGAAGCTATTGCCTTATACCAAGCGCACCCCATTATTTTATCACTCTCGAGGCTATTGCCTTAATACCAGGCTCACCCTATTATTTTATTCTCACTTTCTTTTTTTTTGTTTAGAGAGAAAAGACTTACATAATCATTATCATCTTTGTCCTTAATCTAATAAACTATTGCGAAGTGAAAAAATAGATGTATACTTGCCTCAAAACTACTATTAGTGATATTTATTTTTTGGATTTTAATCTTTTTCATAAAATTCAAAATGTATCGTCCAATCTACTCTCCTATCCAATTTCAAATCTAAATTTGTTCCTTTATCTGTAATTAGTTTGATCTATTGATGAAAACAAGGTTTTTTTTTTTCAAAATTTTTTTTAAGTTACCATAAAAACTACCTAAAGTGTAAAACAAATAAACCCAAAAATCTAAAAAAAAAAAAAAAATCCTACAAATAAAAAAAAAATCCTAAAAAAAAAAAAAAAATCTCCTAAAAACTACTCCCCCCACAACTAAACTTGTGTATGCCCTCATACACAAACCAGGTGTGGTAAAATAAATATGAAAGCTTTTATACAAATACTATACAAATAATGAGAGTCGCAAAAGTTAAAATCTCAATATCATCACCCTATTAACGCATGTAAAGTGGTTACGACATCTCGATCGCTTCCCACTTTCATAGTGTGTGCGTTTTAAATGTGAAGTGGGTGCATTATTATATCTCATCATCCTCCTACAAGTCACGAGATTACATGTCTGCTTCTTATGTCGTCCTCGCTTTTTCTTTGTCCACATGTAAGCATTAACAATTGGGTTAGAGAATTCTTTATTATAAACCTGCCAATCATCGTACATGTAGAAATATCATGAGATGAGAAGAGTGCAATATGATCAAGTGAATGTGGTTGTGGCTCTTCTAACTCACGAAGTAATGCGAGCTCCTCTGTAAATAAATCCTCAAAAATTTGCTCATAAATTAATGGCACACTTTCACAAGTATCATCATATATAAAATCAGTATGTGCCAATTCTTCTAATAGTATAAGCTCATCTTTGAATAATTGCTCAAATGAGGGTTCATCATCAGTGCAAGAGGTCAAATGAGAGTGCAAATTATGAATCATGTTGACCTCAATGAGGGAGCTCGTTGCGTGCTCATCCATATTAAATATGTTCAATGCCACAGTCATATTCCCAAATGATAACTTCATGAGGCCACTCTTGCAATCAATTAATGTATTTGATGTTGCAAGGAATGGTCTACCCAAGATAACGGGAATTTGATTCCGTGGATTAGAGATTGGCTCAGTTTCTAAGATAATAAAGTCTACAGAAAAGATAAACTCGCCAACCTTAATGATCACATCTTCAACCATACCAAATGGTCTCTTAATTGAACGATCAGCTAGCTGTAATGTGATCTTGGTAGATTGAAGTTTTTCCAACCCCAGTTGCTAATAAACAGTGTAAGGATGCAAGTTGATACTTACCCCTAAATCAAGCAACGCCCTATCAAATGTAGTGTTCCCAATAGTACATGATATTGTAGGGGAACCTGGATCTTTGTACTTGATAGGTAAGGAGTTAGAGAGGATATGTGATATTTGTAGCAAGAAAAACTTTCTCAGGAACGTTTCTTGCTCGTTTCTTAGTACACAAATCCTTGAGAAACTTAGCATAAGTAGGAACCTGTTGTATAATGTCAAGGAGTGGAATATTAATCTTCACATGCTGAAATATTTCAAGAATCTTTTCTACTTGCGGGAAGGCTTCCTAAACCGATTTGGATATGGTGCTTTCCGCTCAGGAACATGTTCTTCCAAATGAGTACGTGACGGTTCTGGAGGTGATGGAGATGATTGTGGGAAAGGGGTGGAAGAGATGATGTAGCCTGCGAGATAGTAGGAGTGGGATCAGGGGGCATGGCTAAATTATTATCCACTTGCTTGCCAGATCTAAGCGTGTGAATGGCATTGCATTGGTGGATATGCGACTGATTGGAGTTTGAGAAACTGGCATTAGGGTTCGTTATGGGTTGACTTGGAAAGGTACCCTGGCCACGTTCACTCATTTGACTCGCTAATTGTCCAACCTGCTGCTCTACATTTTTAATAGATTGAGAGTTCACGAGCAGTTGCTGACCTGTACTTTGAATAAAATCAGCTGACACTTTCATAAGATTTTGCATGTGTGTGTCAAGGTTGGACATTTGCGTGTCAAACTTGGAATGAGACTTGAGAAGATTTTCAACGTTCTTCTCAAGTGACTGGAGTTGTTTTTCTTGATCAATATTAGACCCCTGTTGTGGATGAGAGTGATTTTGTGCAGGTGGTCTATTCAGGTTGTTCCCATAATTTGAAGCGTTTGGGTGTGGGTAGGCACCCACATTTGGTCTTGAGAACTGACCAGTGGCTGGAGACTGCATGTTAGGGTTAGGGCCCCCCTGATATTGCCCTTGACCCCATGATAGATTTGGATGGTTCCTCCAGCCAGGATTGTAAGTAGGAGCGTAAGAATTGTTCATGGGTTGTTGATACGAGGCGTTAGCCTGCTGAAGTGTGGGACCCATGGAATTCATTAATAATGGACACTCCTCCATAACATGATTCGGAGTTCCGCAATTAAAGCATGTGGGAACTTGAATTTGATTTACCTGACTCACCGGTGGAGCACTAGGAGTCTTCAATGCCTCAATTCTTCTCATAAGGGCTGCAATCTTAGCTTCAGCAGCTATAGAGCTGTCGATGCTATGGATCACACACTTATGCGCAGAAGTTGATGCATTGGGCTTCTCAGTGGGACTCTCCCACTGCATAGTCTTCCACGATAGATCCTCAAGAAAGTCCCATGCTTCATCCTCATTCTTTCTCATGAACTCCCCCTGACACATGGATTCAAGAAAAGTTTTGGATGTGTAATCGAGTCCTTCGTACACGATTTGACACAACCGCCACTTTTCTATCGCATGATGGGGGCACTGAGCTAATAAGTCCTTGAATCGTTCCAAATATTTCCAGAAGGGTTCTCCCGGCACTTGACGGAATTGATTAATTTGATTTCGTATCCTTACCGTCTTATGCGTGGGATAATACTTCTTAAGAAACACCGTAACGAATTCATCCCAAGTAGTGATTGAATCAGTAGGCATACTGTACAACCACTTCTTTGCATTATCCTTAAGTGCAAAGGGGATGAAGCGGAGCTTAATTGCGTCCTCCGATAAGTGCTGTAGTTTTATCATTACGCATACTTCCTGAAATTCACTGATAAAAAGATAGGCATCTTCTGAATCAGAACCAGTGAATTTAGAAAGCATACTAATGTACTGCGGCTTCAACTCATAATGATTATCCGCTGCGTGTGGAAGTTTTATGCATGATGGAAGAGATGTGCGCAACGGGTAATATCGATCCATAAGGATCGGGATCGGTTGGTCCATCTTGGCTCCCATGAACAAATCTGATCTCACAAGTCGACCAAATTGATCATGGGTCCAATGTGACATGAACCAACGACCGTGAGTATATGCGTGAATTACCTAAACTAATGCAAGAAGTGGGGTATGGTGGAGAGATAAAACGGTGGGATAGATATGATCAAATAAAAATGTGATTCCTACTGTTCCTAATAAAAAAAAATTTGTATTTTTTTACAAAACTAGAGAACCAAAATACAGAACTGGAGAAAATTTGGGACTCAAATGTACCTCTTTGGCCGCTAAATAGCAATTTTTGCCGCTTAATAGCGGCCAAACCAGAGAATCTGACTCTCTGGTTTCTGCGACGCAGTTCTGAGGCTTCTCCAAACCTTTTTATCTTCATGTATCTGCACTTTATATTCTCTGCACACTCAACACACATTGTTAACCCGTAAAACGTCAGAAAAAGCAAGAAAAACACCGTCGATCCCGGCAACGGCGCCAAAAACTTGATGTGATATTTTACTGCAAGCGCACAGTGTCGGTGTAGCACTGTAAAGGTCGTCCCACAGGGATCTAAGGTATTTTTGCGTTCCTTACTTTTACTTTAGTCTAATAGATTAACTATGAGTTTCTAGATCGAGAGAAGATTAGTTTTAAGTCTTAAATATTAGCCTAGGATTTCGATTCCATTAGAATAATAGCCTAACAGTGAATTATCTCTTTCTTCCTATTTTTTTAATTATGCACGGTTAAGTAACATATTAAAAAGGTGATCTTTTTAATTTGATTTTAATCAAGTGCCTCTAAATATGACCTATCAAGTGATGTGCAAGTATAGACCATCAAAGATAACACTTTTCTTAAAAATAAATCATATCAACTAGAAAATCTCATAAACAAGAGAAAAGAAATAAACTTCAAACCCTAATCTAAGCATAGGCTATCAAAAAACCGAACTTAAGTATAACATATCAAAGAATTTAGATTTACAAGTTTACTCAATTCAATTTATTTATAGGAAAATCTCTATTGATAATTCTAAAAATAAACAAAGAGTAAGAATTTCAAACTTCATCTAAGTATAGATTATCAAAATATTAATTAAGTATAATCTATCAAAGAATTATGATTTGTAAACTCTATCTTTTATTTATTTATAGAAAAATCATAACTTTATTTCTTTCTAGGAAGAAGATGAGATAAATCCATGTTATGTCTATTAAACTAACTTCATCTACATCCTAGGGCTAAAGAAAATTAGCTACTCATATTTTTAGTAAGCAATTAAATCTATTTTTATACATGAAAACAAATAAATCTAATCTAGAAAGTAATAAAACCTATACTAAAAAGCAATTAACTCTATCTAAAAAGCAAATAAATATTAGAAAGCAATGGCTTACCTCTGGAGCACGGTATTGTGGCCGTCATCCCTTCAGTAAAACCCTAATTTTATTAAATTAAAATGAGTACAAAACTTCATGATTCTTTTAGAATACAAGGATATGCCAATATATAGGCTTCGGAAAGCAAACCTTAATTCTACCAGAACTGAAAAACTTAAAAATTACATCGAAGTCATGGGAAAAATTTTGACGCATGGAACCCACAATTTGCCGCTATTTGGCGGTAAACACCGCTAAATAGCGGCTAAATTACACTACAAAATCATGAAACTTTTTATTCATGAAATTCTTGTTTTGTATATTTAATATTACTGACTTTATTATACTTTGGGTCTCTTTAACATCATAGTCTCGTAGTTTTGCTCACTTTAGAAACTTTTCTGGCTTGATTTCCTACAACAACTTTGATTTCATGCCATCTCCTTGTACGAATCGGATTACCTGAAAAAAACACTAAAAATACCTGAGTAGTATTTATTTATATACAAAAATAGATAAAGTATGAGAGGAAAAAATACAATATATGATATTCATCATTAATAGTTGATTTGAAGAGGGTTAAACCCATCAATAAGGTACATATAAGTATATGTGGATTCCAGTCCAACCTCAAACTGATTACTTAGAGAATTATTTGAGAGACTTTGAGAAGGAATAAGGATTGAAGGTTCAAAGAGAAAATGAATAGAAACAAAGTGGAAGAAATTTGATTTTTTTAAGATTTTTTAAAATCATTTTAGGGTTTAAATAACTGTTAGAATATGGTTACTCTTCCATATTAAAAACCCTTAAATTTTATTTTAATTACAAAGTTGTTATTGAGTCAAATTCATTTCAAAATTAGTGAATAAAGACTACAAGGTTGCTGGAGATAAACCTGAGTTTACTGAGGAGGTTAAAATTGGAATTTTTATTTAAATAACTGTTTTAATTTGGTATTTGCCCAAAAATCGACTGATTCGAAATAATTCAAGAAAATATGAAAAAATCTAAAAATAATAACATAAAAGGTCCCCGCTTTGCCGAATTTGAAATTGAATACTAGAAAAAAATATATATAACTCAATTTACTCAATTTCCACCCATTTCATGTCTAGGCTCTCGGGCTGGTATGGATAAGAAATTAACTGATACAAGGGCTTAATGATTAGGGACATTACAAATACCGACCTAACAAAAAATTTTGTTTTAAAATTTAAATCAATAACAGAAGATAATAATTCGGTAGATGGTGAACCTTGATCATTTAATAATAAGTTTATACTCTAGGCTGATCCACATATCTTTTGAATACTCGGGTAAGCAGAGAAAATCTCCATTAAGTATAATGTGATAATATCATTCCCGTAGAGTATTCAATCACCAGGTAATACAATGTTTACATTTGATGAAGCTTATTAGTGGAGAATTTTGCTTAATATTGGAGTATCCTGTAAACTCGGGACTACGGATCATGTTACGAAAAAAACTAAAATTTCATGTCGCAGCATAAGCTAAAATATAATGGTCATGACTACAGACCTGATTAACAGCAACAGGAGGTTGTATTGATAAATCAATCCTTAGTATCCCCATAAGGCGCTAATAAATCCATCTTTAAGAATACCTTTCTTAATTGCTCAAAATGGTTACTAGTATAAGCTTTTATCATAACTACTAAGATTCTAAGTATCAGACGGACAATTATCATATCACATAGCAAGATATTAGACTATATTGGGGATACAAGCCAATGTAGGGTTTTTTTTCTTGATCGTATCGATAGCCCTCCAAAATATTATACCGACGATATTCGTCGCGACTAACATTTAAAATAATATAGATTACATAATCTTTTTTTATTATATATTTTTAATTCAATCCTTTTTGCAGCATCTTAAATTTTCTTTGAACCCAAAATTTCAAATCTTGGACTTCTTCCTAGTGGATGATTAATCGATATCTCTCGTAACTTTAAAATAATATGTTAAATTTTGAACTATGTGTATATCATTGGCACCACATATAGGATTGATACTAAACGACTTAACTTATAAAGACTTTGTGAGCTAATTCATTATCGCCCAAAAGTTTGGTGGTAATTTATGATATTTAATAATGAATATTTTGTTTGATATATATATTTATAACATTTGAGTTCCTACCTGGGTATCATTGGTATAATAGCTCGCATATCCTCATGTGTGCTTATGCTCTATACATTTACTGTTGCATTAAAAATATTATTCCTAATTACTTTCCCTATTTATTCTATGTTATTTCCCATTTTCTTTCATTATAAATCAGACTTAAGTTAATGAAAATGTGATCTCTTATTGAAAAAATTACTTTCACGAGAAATGATATGTATTAGGATTTTAATGTTGGCTTAGTATATTCTATTTAAGTATACTACCGGTATCCTTGATGTACCATTATACTATATTTTGTGAGTAGGGTGTGACTGGGTATTTAAGAGGTAGCAGGGCCATGTTAAGTGTAGTAAGTCGATTCAACGGAGTTGAGTGGACTAAGACAGGGACTTAGGAAATGGTCGTTAGGTGTCACAATAACGTATACAAATAAAATTCAATAAGTTCCTTAGTTGTCCCCACCGCTGATTGCATTTAATCTATAGCTTCCGTCTTTTTGGGACTGCCTCCAAACAAAGTCATGGAATTGCCACTAGTCTCATTCTTGACGCCATGACAGCATGTAAATAAATGTCGTACTAAGTAGGTAGGGTTAGGAGAAGTGGCAGAAATTAAGGCACTACTAATGAATTGGAAGATCATGGATTCATCATACTGTATACTTCACCTTTGTCAAGCACTAGTATTATTGGTGGGGAAGACGGATGGAAGTTGCGTATCATATTGACTATCGAGAAATATATAAAGTCATAATCAATAGTAAGTAATCGAAAGTCCAATCTGCTCGGAGGAGCTAGTGCTTTCTCCATACTAGAATATAGATTGGGCTTTCACCAAGCGAAAGTGAAGAAGGAAGATATCCGTAAGACAATCATAAAAATCTATTGTAGATATAATAAATTCTTAGTTATGCCGTTTGGTAAAATGAATGCACTGTCTATATTCATGGAGTTGATGATTTGAGTGTTCGCCCCGGATCTGGATAAATTCTTGGTGTTATTCAGCAAAGGTATCCAGGTGTATTTAAAAAGTAAAAAGCAGCTTATTGATCCCTCAAGGACGATATTGGACCCTTTAGGGAGGAGAAGTTCTATGGAGGCTAAGAAAATATTGTGAACTTTGGATGAGGAGTGTATCTTTTCTTCAAGGTATCATCATGGGAGTAGTTGATCTCTAGCATGCTATGGCAATGAAACAATGGCCTATTCCAAATTTAGTGATAAGGTGAATTTAGTGTCTAGATACTACTGAAGGTTTGTGCATGATTTCTCCAAGATCGCTAGATGTTTGACGAGGCTGATGAAGAAAGAAGCGAAGTTTGTCTAATCGGAGGATTGTAATATAGCTTTTGAAGTGTGGAAGCATATGCACACCTCGATGCCAGTTTTGGTTAAACCTAACAGATCAGGCAGAATTATTTTTTTAATGATGCAGTCAGAAGAGATTTAGAATGTGTTTAGATGCAGTAAAAATGGATAACTGTTTATGCATCTAGGCTTTTGATGCGTCACAAGAAGAACTATCCACCTCAAGATCTGGAGCTTACAATAGTTATCTTCACAAGGACAACTGTCATACTTTTGATCTGGTTTTAGGGTGTGTTTAGAATGGATATTATAGGATTCTCAAGTACATGACTTAGAAGGAGCTCAACATATGGAAAATAAGGTAGTTAGAACTGATGGTCGATTATGATTTTGATTTGTTATGATTCCCAAACTTGCCAACTGGAATAGTTGGTTCAATCTAGGAATCGAACATGAGATTGGACTCAAGCTGGAGTAAAATATGTGGGATACCGCAACCTGCAGTAGAGCTATTAGCAAATAAACCAGAGAATTAGATAAGATATGCACAGAAATATTGAAGTTTGGCATTGCAACATACAGTAGAGCTATTAGCAAATAAATCAGGAATTAGATATAATATACACAAAACTAATGAGGTTCGTCTAAGAGGATCTCGCACATACGTTCTTCGTAAAATGTCGAAAGATTGACATAATCTTTATACTCATAAGATCTCTCGAAGTACAATCTTTAATCTCTCTGATTTTTACCAATTCTCAATGAAATTTTATTTATTTATTTATTTTTATCCCTTCGCTTACGAAGGAGAGGGTAATTATACAATTATTTAGTAGGTAAAAGTTCAATAAGATTAGAAGTCTTGAGGTTATTTTGTATGGGCTGAGAAGATGGAATTGATTCATGAGGGTTAGAGTTGTATAGTCTTCAAGTTGCCACGTGGTATGATCGTTACCGAAGTCATGGTTAGACTGAGACTAGGTATCTTTGAAAAGTATATGCTTAATGGGCCTCATATCCTCTCGAACTTGGACTGGTTGTATTTTGAAGTAATAAGACATAAAAGTCAATTTGTGAAGTAGAAGCGGAATGGTTTCTTTTGTCAATGAATAGATACATCTAGCCACACGATGTGATCTGATGTCTCTTTCGCAATGTACTACGACTAAATAAATTGCTTATAATTTGCATTGTATTTTAAAGGATATTGAATGTTTCATCTAACTGGAGAAGGATTGACATTAAAGGAGTTTGTTGCAAGTTGAATGTTACGTGCAACTGGAAAAATGAATGACATTGAAGGAGGATGCAACCATCTCTGGTAATGGTAAGCGACAAAATTATCACGTTTTTTTTCCAAGTATTTTCCAAATATTTTTCCATCTCCGGCCGTCTAAATCACACACACAAAGTCATGGAAGTTAGTAGGAGGGGATTAAGAGATAAGGAAGGGGTACAGTAATGTTGTGTCTCATTTTGGTGTCACAGACACAAACGGTGGTCAATAATTGCCAACGCATGCAAAATGTTAAAACATATATACATCATCGAATGGTGAATGATATTAAATGATGGTGTATAAGATGATGATGATGATGATTTATAAGAATTGGAAAGTTATCAAAAAGACCCTACAAAACTTTGTTTACAACAAAATTTACAAGTCAGCATAGAAAAAAAAACCCTAAAAATATATTAGAAAAAACCAAAAAAAAAAAAATCTAGAAAATATGTATATTTACTAAATTTGAAAGTCATTTGAAAGATTATGTACATAAATTTTAAAAAGAATCATTTTGGAGAGATAGAAGGAGAGAGGAAAAAAAAAACTTTTGGGCACTTTGTTTTCATATTTCTAATTTTAATTTTTATTATACAAAGTTAAATTCCAAAAAAAAAATGTATGTACAAAATCTAAAAATTGTTGATAATTAGTGAGAATCATGGAGAACCAACCTTGGAGTCTCACCAAGCTGAGATTCTAGAAACGTTTTCAATGTTTATCCATTAACCTTAAATATACCGTCGTTTTCAAATTCTCAACTTCCACAGCACTATCTGTATACATAACTCGCACAATGAACCGTGCACTCCATCGTGATTGCAACTTCCACGGCACTATCTGCATACATAACTCGCACAATGAACCGTGCACTCCATCGCGATTGCAACTCTCTAGAAATAAATGTAAATAGATTGCAACTCTCTAGAAATAAATGTAAATAAGAATTGTGAAAGAGAACTTTCTGCTCTGGTATAAATAACTTACGAAGAATTGTGTTGTTATGAAACATCTTAGTTTCCTCATTATACACCTCGCACTCTTATAAGTGTTCCTTTTAATCTCGTCCAGCTAATAAAGTTGTGCCTCAAAATTCAAAACTTGATAACCCACAAAGCATGGTGCATGTCCAACTCAATGGGTACATGTCATGCTTTGCCAAATATGAGTTAATATGAAAACATAACTAGATTGGTCTTGTAGGTGCAACGATATATTGCATTTGTTAATTTGATAGGCCAATCCTTACAATTGTTGTTCACAGTCTTCTCTATATCTATTTGACTTGGCAATTAGACCTCTATTTGTCCATAGTCTGAGTAAGATACGGTTGCAAACTTGTGGGTAATAGAGTATTTTCTCATAATCTCTTTAAAAGATCTAATGCAAAAATAGATTTTGTTGTCAATAATGATAACGCAATGAGTGCCAAATCATGTAATATATTCTTTTTTAAGAAGTTAATAAAAACTTTCTTGTCATTCGATGTGCATGCAAATGCCTCAACCTATTCAGAATGAGAATATATTATTTTCAAATGAGTTAGGTAATGGATCCATAAAATGAATCTCCCATACATCAAATATGTCAACTTCAAAGACAACGCTATAGTAGGAAAACATAAATTTAGCTACGAGTATTTAATGACTGAAGTAAAAGCTATTACTAAAGAGGGGTTTTTGGCGACAAATACTTGTCACTGAAAATGAATTGCTTGTGACAGAGATAAAAAATCATCACAAAATCAAAATTTTAGTGACGACACTTTAAAAATCCTCACTAAATATCAGTTCTTAGTAACGATAAATTTTAGTTGTTGGAAAATCCTGTCTTTGATTTTAAAATTTGTGACAAGAATTTATTTAGTTATCATTAAAGAGTTTTTGAAATGAATAAAGTTGTAAAACAAATTACTTTTTTGAGTATTCAATAACATATTGTGGCTCCCTGTAGCTAGGTTTTCTAACATTTTCCTAAGCGATTCTTCTTTAAGCGTCTCGACCGTCTCCACCACTTGGCTCCACTCCGCTTGACTCCAGAGTCGAGATCCTGCAACCCCGCGCCACTTCTCCACAACCTTGCCCCGCCTGCTACTCCGAGCGTGCCTGCCCCATAGTCCAACACATTGCTTACCACCATGACCCAGTGTCCCCTGCTTCCTAAAACCCACTCTGCTCCTTGGAACCCTATGTGGACTGCAACTCAGTGTGCGCCCTGCTAGCAACCCGGCCCGCCTCCTGCAACCATTCGTTCGCACGCACACAAATCTTCTCTTAACCCTAACGTGTTCTAGACTGTACCTAAAAGTTTGGTAGTACTTTTCCATTCTAAGTGAAGCGTTATCCGCGGGTAAAAGTGGGTATTTTATAACAAAGAACTATATAATCAGAGTGTACAAAAAGAAAAAATTAAATTGCTATAATCCAAAATATTGTATTGCATTATCCAAATCAATTTTGAAGAATATTACAGTATAGATAATTACAAGGATTATTGCCCACAATAGAATATAGGGTTAATTACAGTCAGACCCCCTGTAGTATTGGGGGTGTATCACTTAACACCCTGAAGTTTGAAACTCTCAAAAAATCCCCTGGACTTTTAACACTGTTAGTTAGAGTTTGTTATTGTCACCCTTTTTTAACACTAAAGTGCACTCATGACCCTAAATTTCCTATTCTACCCTCACAACTCCCTACACACTCCCTCTCTCTCTCTTTCTCTCCTTCCTCTCTCTCTCTCTCTCTATATTGCACTCCTTGCTAGCAGCTGCAGCAGCACAGCTGCAGCAGCAAGCACATCTGTTGCTGCAGCTTGCACTGCACTGCTCAGTGCAAGCTGCTGCAGCAGCAGCAACAGATGTGCTTGCTGCTGCTGCTGCAGTTGCTAGCACCTAAGAGGATCGGGAGGGAGCCGGGGGGAGGGAGGCGAGCAAGAGAGAGATGGATCGCGCTGGGGGAGGGAAGTGGGTGAGAGAAAAATTGGGCACTACTTTATACCCTAACTTTGGTTAACTATGGGCATTTTGGACTTTTTAAAACACGTGCACATCACGTAGCATACTTATTCACAGTCAATTAACGCCGTTAGGAAGTCCAGGGGGTTTTTTGAGAGTTTCAAAAGTGATACACCTCAAATATTACAGGGGGTCTGACTGTAATTAACTCTAAAATATATTACAATAAGGAAGAATAACTGGTTGAACAACAGGGATACAATTTAAGACTGAATACCAAAGCTGCAAAACAAAAGATGATTACATAAAGAAAAAGTCTCCAACAATCTACTAGATATGTTTACTCATGGAAGGAAGGATTTTTAGTTGGCCGTCATCCTTGAAGTTTCTAACGCCTTAATGTAGAGATGTAACATAAAAGTCAGACCCAACAAGAAATATCACATTCGTGATAAAAATTAATAATAATAGAAAAATATTAAAGAGAATGACATGTGAAAACTGAATATAGCTATATACAAAGTGTGATAAGATGATATAAAAAATAGTATGTCATAAAAAATAAATACATAATATTCATGCATGGTAAGATATAGTTGTCATGTATAACAAGACTAGAATAGCGAGTATATTAAATAAAGGCATGCAAGGTTAAGTCTTAACGTTGTCACATGTCTTCTTAATATTCAAGCAAACAAGACGAAATCTCCATTAAGTATAACATAGTAATATCAACTTGCTAAGTAGTCAATCCCTATGTAATATTGCCAACTAGAGGGTTTTTCACTATCTGAGAAAATAATGTTACAAATGCAGAATGAGAATATATAAACGATTGGGTTGTAACCAACTAATATGGTTAAATACCAGATCCGCAGAAAAATGAATCTAGTTTATAAACTTGAATCTGTTTATTTGGAGAATCACATACGTTTACAATTATAAAATAGTTGACTGTCCATGGAGGCATGCAAGCCACAAATCGTTTTGCATAAACAGAAACGTATTTAAAGTTAGGTATAAGATTCTTTGGTATTTGCGATTTTATGGATTAATTAATATGAAATATCACATTATTTATTTATTTTTTTGTAATAAATAAATAGTAGGAGCCGGTAGTTGGTGGAATGTCATTTTTTGTCATCAATTCATTGACTGGATTGAAAATAGACACATCTACTTGATGATTTTTTGTTGTCATTGAACATACACACTCACACATCATGCACTGTTGCATATCTAAGTATTTCATTATCTGTCAGCTGAATATGGTTCATTCACAGGTTTTTCAGTTAAAATAATAATAAAAAAATTTTCCTTACATTCATTAAAATGTAGTCATATGTACTAATTACATATTTTTTTATAAGAAAGTATTTATTAAAGATATTGTATATTTCATAACTCCACCTACTCTTGAAAATATATTATGTCCTGCTCTGTTTTCGGTGGGGTCTATCTCTAAGTAACAATCTGCATCTAGCCATGCATAATTAGGATCGTGAGTAATGCGATTAAGTAATATATATAATTAAAATATATGAAACAATAATAATATCTCTGTAATAAATAAAATTATGTAGAATTAAAATTAGAATATCTTATGTTGCAACACATTATGTGATTTATCATTACTCTTTCAGTTAATGTATTTTAATTACGGTATTTGGAAATTTAGGAGAATATGAAATTGGCTAGTCTGAACTCATTCTCGTGTACCCCCGAAAAAACGGAACAGTAATTTGATCGGAGTCTATCTCGATCTTTCCATATGGGAAAGAGTGACAGTTTTGTCCGGAGTCTCTCCCTATCCTCTCAAAAAGGAAAACAGTGACGTAGTTACGTTCAGCCATTAAATTATATAAAACCTCAATTTCCTCCATAAAAGTGTATGTCAATTTCAGTCTCAATTGTTCAATTCAGTTCATTATATAGATTTGTGATCATTAATCAGTAACAGTAACATTAATGGATAATATAACAGTACAGTGATTTATAATTTATTACGAATCATATATTATAATATATCGGTGTCTTATCATGCATTGTTTCGTTATTCATTAAGTTTCCAAGTATATAATTCAATCAACAAATAAAATAAAAAATAAAGAAAATAAAGTATAATATTAGCATGTTTATAAGTGAGTTAAACTCACTTGGTATTGATCTATGATGGATCCAATTCTTTGGCTTGAGAGATGAAATCTCAAGGTACTCCAAAATTCCTTTGTTAAGCTATCTACTCCTTCTTCCTCTATTTCTCTTCATTCTCTTATGTTTTGGTCTCTTTATTTATTTTGGAAAAAGAGGGTTTGCTGGGGCTCTTTTTTTATTGGTGATTAAGAGTCATATTTCTACTCATATTATGAAAATCCAATGTGAATTCTAATAAGATTTACTATATTAATTTAAGATAGAATCCCAAAAGATATGGAAACCAAATTTAATTAGGAATCCAAAAAGATATATAAACCAAACTTGAATCCGAATCCTAATATGTATGGAAACCAAATTTAAATTATATCTAATTAATTATTGAATCGCACATTAATTAGGCTAATCTATTTTTCTACCTCAACTAGGATTTGGATTGAGTTTCTATTTAGATAAAATATCTAGTCAAATTGGAATTCTATTTATTAATTAAAGGAAACTAAATAGATTCTTATTTTAATTGTTAGATAAGAATAAATCTAAATTAATTAATCATACTTATTTTCTTAATTATAATTACTTGAATAGACAAATTGGTTGGGATGCGGGTGGGTGCTATAGGGTACAAATATATTTTTAAATAAAAATATTATTTGCTTAATTTATAAAATTAAAAGAATATCAGGGAGAAAAAGTTGAAAAAAGTGCGTGTTAAAGAAGCAAATTAAGCTAATTGGTCGGGATGTTGATGGGGCCTCTCCCCCAATTGGCTAAAAATGCTGTGGGCCAGTGAGGTGGCCAGATCGCTGCCAGTCATTGTTAATATTAATAAGGTGTCTGTGACCTTGAACCAACTAGCTAGCCACTCTTATCTCCATCCTCACTCACGGACTAATCTATAAACCAAACCACCTCCACATTTTCCTAGTGATTCCCATTTCCTCATCAGTCAATAACATCTCTTGCCGAAAAATGCCTGCAGCTTCCCTCTCTCCCCTTTTTTATCTTAATATTCATCACTGAATCCAGCAGCAGCAAAAGAAGAATGGAAATGGCGGAGGAGCGGCCATGGTCTCATCGTGAGAATGAGGAGTTTCTGCGAAGGATCCGAAACATGAAAGAGTGGTATGTTGTCAGTCTATATATACGCGTATCATCACACACACATGTATATATATATATATGTGAATAACTGTAAATAAGCCGTCAGTTCAGTAAAAATTATGTGAACTAGTGGCAAAAATATAGAAATCTAACGAATTTTCTTCAATTTTTTTTCTAAAATTAAAATTTATACCTTCTTAACTTTAATAATATCAAATTTTATGAATTTTGAGTTCATTTACACTTTTATTATGTGGGCAGAAAATATTTATTCATTAGAAACCGTTAAAATTTATGTCAACTTGATGGACAATCAAATCAAAATTAAAACCCAAGAAATTGGGTATGAGTGAACCCTACAGAGATGAGATCATAATCAAAAAGAAATTTTTGAAAAATATTTAATGGAAACAATGGAAATGAACTGCAGCTCAACTAACTTGCATGAGCTATCAGCATATTTTCATTTTTCTCATATATATATATATATATATATATATATATATATATATATATATATATATATATATATATATATATATATATATATATATATATATATATATATATAGAGAGAGAGAGAGAGAGAAAGAGAGAGGAGAGAGAGAGAGAGAATGGGAAATTCACCGGCGGTTAAAAGAATTACTTCACTGTCGCTTAGGTGGCCCAATAAAATTATTACATGCAGCGCCACTTAAGATAACAAATAAAAGAACTCTCTTAATCGCTCTTTGAGTGGTGCAACATGTAATAATTTTATTGGACCATATAAGCGACAGTGAAAGAACTTCCTTCATCGTCGCTTCGCTGTCGGTGAATTTCTCGTTTACTCATATATATATATCCGAAAAATTTCCCCATCACCCCAATCATTTATATTTGTGTTTGCTGATGGTGCATGGTTGATGAGCAGGATGGGGATAGAAGTTCAGAAGCTAGAAGTACGGTTCGAGGATCTAACCGTCGAGACTAATGTCCATGTCAGTGGACAGACTCTCCCGACCCTTACCAATGTTACTATCAACTCCATACGGGTATTTACGTATTTATGTGACTATGCCTACCGATTTTGCATTGCTTGGTTCTAGTTTTCTCTCTTTACTTGAGATTTATAAGGGTTCGGTTCAAATGTATGACTCACACATTACATATAACGGATTAATAAGAGACCCGACAAGATATAATTTAAAAAATTACATGTCTCTCATGTACTATGGTGGAAGGCAAATCACTTGCTTAGTTGTCACTTTCCTACTGGTCACCTTAACATTTGTGTACGGGACTCACACACTTGAGTGGAATCCATTTATAAGTATTTTTTGGAAGAAAAGTGGGAAAAAATGTAAGACGCAGTTTGAGAAAAATGACAATATTTTTTAGAATCCATTTATAAGCTCATGGCCATTTTATTAAAAAAAAAAAAAAAAAAAGGTGTGGTCTCTATCCGACAAGATGTAGATAGATATAAACATAGATTGAGAAAAGCTATTGATACGAATTTTAAGATCTAAGACGCAGTCGCAAAAGATGAATATCAGACAACATTTACTGTCGCCTGTTAATTTTTGCTATTTGAGAAATTAGAGAATAAATATAACAATGAAAACTTTTACACTTGGTTTACAGCACAGTAAAAGGAAAAAAAGATGAAATACCCTCCCAAAAATTATGGATCCATGAAATAAGGTGTTTTATAATTGATGAAAACAAACTGGCAACTCCGATGGAGAGTCGCCAGTTTGTTTTCATAAATTACAACATCAAAACTGAAAGTCACTATTGAATAGTAAACAAAACAAAATTTATTAAGATTTGGTAATTGTAACACTCTGGATTTACTTTGTTCACAACAAGTTAGTAATTCTTTACAATTAAAAGGATTACAATGAGGATTCTGGGTAGTGTGATGATGGAAGCATGATCAAAATGATCGTTTTAACTCCTGTTGATGATTCGACAGAGCTTTTGAAGAAGATGAACTTTTTTTAACTTGAACTCTTCTCTCTTAGATCTTCAAAAATGCCCCTTTCTGAGATAGTTAACATTATGTAGGATGAAAATTCTTAACCCATAAAATCTCCAAAGAAGTATAAAAACACCAAGCTAATTAGCTTCACATCACGTGAGACTAATCTGTAGCCTCGCATGGATGTGGAACACAAGGCTACACATAGCCTCACGTTATAAGAATTCGAGTTTCTCTGAAACTCTTGTAACAGTTTCAGTTGAAGAAGAGAGTCTACTTCTTATCCATGCTCACAATCCTCCATAGATTGAATTTTTAATTCGATATTTGATTTAAAATCCAATCACATCCTCTCATTAGGAGTTTCTATCCCTATCCTAAGAAATATGGTTTTTAACTAGATTTTTACAATGATAGTGATAAGATTCTCCTAGCCTGTAAATAGGCATAAAATTAGAATAATTGAGTTCCAATCTCTTGGCTCTTGATTAATCTGAAGAGAAAATCTCTTAAATCTTCAACTTTCTCATGCAAATCTCCTCCAACAAAAGAGGCTGACCATCACCATATTCCACATCTATGATAGGTTGTTCGGAGTCAACAAGATATAAGGGCAACGTCTCATAGTCATATGAAGAACCCAATTTTAAATAAAGGGGAGGAAACTCTATTTTTTTTCTCCCCTCCTTATTGTAATTTTCTCTTTCTTTTCCTCTTAATAAAATTGTAAATCAATTTTGTTGGAATTGAAAGATCCGAAATTTTTACCAAACAAGAGATGGTGACTCTTTTGGGGACATCCTTCCCTATTGAAGAGAAAGTTGTGATCCAATCTGGCACCTATAAGATGAGAGAGGCCCTAAAAACACTAACTGTTGAGGTCAATCAGTAGAAATACAAAGAGTTTATCTCTTTGTAATCGGTGAGTCCAAAACTAAAGAGATGCTTTCAAAGTGCAGCACCCTCATAGAGGTAACAACCCTAATGTGGGGTAACACTTCTGTGCAGCAGAAGTCTTTTGTTACTACGGCCACAAGGCATTCAAGCGAGAAGCCTCGCATCTTACCACACGAGACATCACTTTAGCCTCTCTTAAGGTGGAGAACCAGCCAAGATCGAGCCAAATTAAAAATCGAAGCCATCGAAATGGACGAAAGGTACTCCAAGTATATTTTTAGCATACTGTCACATAGATAGGTTTAAAATGCAAGGTTAAGACCCATGTAATGGCTGATCAATACAAGGCTAGCCCACAAATACAATTTGAGGCTATACTTTAATTATAAATCATACGGCATCAAATCTTTTCTACTTTTATAATTTTTAGCAAATCAATTTAAAATGAAAACAATACGTTAAATAAGAAAATACATCCTACCTTTATACATTATCCATGGATAAAAAATCAGAATACCCCATAATTAACATGAAACACGCAATATAAAGTTTAATAATATTTTAGACAATATATCATCAGATCTCTCCTTTTTTATAAATTTTCAGCAAATCAATTATATCTAAAAGGGTTATTGACAGAAACTATCCATATACTATTGGAGGTATATCATTAATATTTTCAGTAAATTATCCTTCTCTAGTTATCTCCATCAAAATAACTAGATTTTACTCAAAATATAATAGATTCACTTTGATAACAATTGAAAAAAATTAGCATACGTTCTACCAGAGTTAACACGCAATCTCAAACAATATGATTCTCTGATACCAATTGGAAGAGCTTGTTGGTTACTACAGAAGTATGTGTTATTTGACAGATATCAATTTAAGCACTAATTTGTAAGAACAAATTAATCAATCAAACTATAAAATAAATCTCAAACTATCATGCAAATTAACATGTAGATTTTTAATGTGGAAAACCAAATGGGAGAAGACCACGGAAAAACTGTGCTATAATTTTAAGTCAATTATAATGATTTGACTACAACCACTAGATAACCACGACTAATTATAGTTTAAGATCTAGCTTGTCTGCTAGACAGTGACAGACGATGTTCTACATTCAGACTATTTAAATTTAGTAAGAACTTACCAATCAAGATGTAGATCTACAAATATTAAATTATAAAAGAATTACAAACGAGTAAAAGTTAACACAATCATAACTTAAGTACTAGTCTATTAGTTAGAGATGTTGATGGGCGTGGATCTCCACAAACCACAAACTAAAACTCTGTCTTATTTGATAAAAATCTTCTTTTCGTTCTTATTGAGAAGCTATCATTTCTCTCTTTTTTCTTCCTCTCTTTTCTTCTCTTTTCTCCACTCTTATTTCATTGAAAATGACGGTATATAAATAGAAGTTACACCCTCCACACAAACTTTCAAACTCTCTTTCAATCATATCAATAAAAATTTAAGGAACTAAAAGAAATCAACTTTCAACTTAAATCCTATAAGCCAATCACCTTAAACCTCTTGGAATATGTGTGCTGTGTTATGATGTTTAAAGCCCTTTTAACAACCCTTTTCTCTATTTAAAGCCATTTCAACAGTTCTGCATGTGGGGTCTTAGTGTGGGCTATTAAAAGTGATGTCTACAGCACATTGGAAATTTGAAAATGCTTTAGTAAAATGACTGTAATTTTGATCATGAAATCCGATTTGGGTGATCCAGACGCTGTAGAGAAGAGCACTAAGAGCTCTATAACTTTTTCCTACACAAAATTTTCCACTTCTGTAAGCATCATCTTCAAAACTTGACTAAAAGTTAATATTTCTGCACAATCATCATCAATTCATGTTGCTGCTTCTTTACAACTTTGAACGGTCATAACTTTCATGTCCGAACTACAATTTAGTTGTTCCAGGCATCGTTATGAAGGTTGTTAAGAACTTTATAGTGTTATGATAAAACCTTCTTATGGTTCTGCTATAACTTTGTCAAATTCGCATGTCTATCGTATCCGTCATATTGGTCTTTATCAGCCGTGAGTTGAGTTTATGATCAAGTACTTGAACTGGATTTTCTGGAGTATTAGCACAATTTGCCACATATGTAGGATCAAAAATCTTAATAAATATTTTATGAAAATGTAGGAAATTTTTTTCTAATGATGGCACAAGTCCATCTTTCACTACGTCATAATTCTAGTAGAGTCCACACCAACTTATATTAACCTCCTAGAGTTTTTATACATAGCATACCGTGTAATTTAACCACCTACCAAGTGGGTAAAAAAATAAATTTAACTGTCCTCTAAATCAAAGCTTCTTATTCCCCATGGATGGATAGGCATTCGTTTAAACAATATATATCACGAACTTTGATATTAAGTTATAATTCATGGGCTCCGTGCAGTGGGCCTCACTTGAATTAAAATGTAGAAGAATAGAGTGTTGGCTGCTGGTGGAGAAAATTTTCCGCTAAAATTATCTTGTTCTAATTACTTGTTAAAAAAACATCCTATAAGCTGAAAATTTCACAACAAAAGTATTTCATATTGAATTTTACCTTCAAGAAACTATTGCTTTATTATGTTGACACAAAATATCCTGCACTATTTGATATTTTGGTAAAATGTCTCTGTAGACTGTTCTCTTGCATATGATTAGACAAAACATGAAAAATTTGATTTGGCGTCTATCTCAACTAGTGCGTAGCAGTAAGTAAATCTTGCTTGGAGTGTTTACAGTTTCACAGTTAGATGTGAAAACCTAATTGTAAGATAATGACTGCCTTATAAAACTAAAAAATAGCACTTCAATATGTATAAATTAAATTAAATTAATATTGTGAAGTAACTTATCTTTTTCTTCAGTAGATGAAATAAACTCTTAAGAAATATTTTTTAAGCTTATCCAATTAAAGAAATTGAAGGGAACAAACATATTTTCGGTTTAGTAATGTTTATTATAAATTTGTTGTCCTATTATGATGATTCATTACATGTTTTGTTATTTTTCGTCTTTACAAGAACTTACCAAGCATTGAAGTTTTAATCTATTTATTTGTTTTATTATTTCTATTTAAGCTATTTTAATAAAAAATAAAATTCAATGCAGGAATTTATGTCAATTTTGAATTTGGACCCTACGAACAGAAGGTCCATTAAAATTCTTGATGGAGTGAAGGGCATCATAAGGCCATCTAGGTAAGAGGTTTGTCTGATTATTTCCATAGCTTATCAGTTGAATATATAGCATCCATATCTAATGTCAGTTATAAAATGATATGCACAGTGCACAATAGTAAAAGCAAGAGCAATTGGCCTTACCAATTTATTTTGTCTTTTTAAAGCCAGAGAGCATCAGGAGATTAAACACTCAAAGATATTGATAAGCATGTCATGGTCCTTTAATTACGATACATAGTTTTTCTAATCATTTGGTAAAAGTATATATTGAATAATAAATAAACACTAGATAGACTATATTTAAACCCATATAGTAAATATACATTATTTTTAGGATAATATTTTCTAAAAAAAAATGAGAATAGTAAATATATACCAGTTCAATATATAATATAATTATTGATTAATATTGAATAATGTATTTCTACTATTCGCTGAAGATCCCATATCTATGCTGCATACTCTGAATGCTTTAAACTCTAACTCAACCCTATATTGAGACCAATCTCCGCAAATTTAATTGACCATATTTAGCATTAACAGTGCAAACTTTAATTTCTAAGTTAAAAACAATAACCATCATTTATATAGATTTTTTTTTTATACCTTAATGCACTTGTAAAAGAAATTTAATTCTTTAACAATATTGTCTTAGCCAGTTAGTTATATAAATATATTTATAATTTAAATGTTTAATAGGCATGATGGCTATAAAAGATATTTACTTCATGTGACAAGATGCGTATTGATGAAGTACCTAATTAATTTATGATAACTGTAAAATACGTTCAGCTATAAAGTTTTTTATACTACCATGAACTAATCAACATTTTTGGTTTTACTAAATATTTTTTTGTAGAATGTATGTTTATGTGTACATTTGCGTTCAGAGAGAAAATTTTATTATGTCAAATACAAATGCATTAACTAGATTCAGTTTATAAAAGATAAATCACTAGCAGGACAATGATTTTGAGTATTTATGATCCACTATCACTTGAATTCATTTACGTTTCACTAATTTGGACAACAAATTTGATGTGAAATTTATTTACAGATTTATTCCTAAGTTTAACTTATGAAAAATTATATTAATATTTAATCAATAATTTTAATATATTGAATAGGATGACACTTCTTCTGGGACCACCAGGATCGGGAAAGTCAACATTGTTAAGAGCACTATCAGGAAAATTAAGCTCTCGTCTAAATGTAAGTATAAATTTTTATTTCACATTACTTTAATCCAGCATATGTCGTCAATAAACTTGCACTGATATGCATTAATATTTTATTTATAATTAAATAGTTATGCAATTTTCTTGGACAAATTTTGTATAGATATACTAATAGAGATGAATGTACCTAGTAAAACGTCACATATATCTTTTATTTCATTCACATAATTTGCAAATTCTCAATAACTTTCATTAATTTGAATGAAATTATTTTAGTTTACGTAATCTAATAGAATGAGACCAACCCTATACAAGAGGAAAATATTAAGAAGAAAGACAAAAAAAAAAAAAAAAAAAAAAAAAAAATGAAAGAGCAAACATGTAAATGAAAATTTTCAAATCGTTGCCTATAGTTCAGGCTGCAATCAAATAATTTATGTGTTTATTACTGCTCGGATTAGTTATTAATTATATCAAGATAAAACACTGTCATAACTTAATATTATTTATAATAGTATGCACAAAGTTTTGGAAATGATATGTTTTTGGTAGAATACATATTACGTACGATTAACTATAATCATAAATATCTGCAACATAGTTGTATTTTAATTGCACATGTACAGGGCTCTGTCACTTAACACCACTGAAATTTGAAACTTTCAAAAAATCCTCTGGACATCTTAACGGCGTTAGTGTTTGGAGCACGTAATGTGCACATGTTATAAAAAGTTTAAACTACCTTTGTGACTCCTCCCTCTTCATCCTTCCCCTAATAATCTCTCTCCGTCATCGTACTCCTCTCTCCCTGTGCAAGCAGCAGCAGCAGCAAGTTTCAGCAGCAGCAGCATTAGCACTGCTGCTGCTACAGCAGAAGCAGGCAACAACAGCACTGCTGCTGCTGCAGCAGCAAAATTGCTGCCTGCTGCTGCTGCTCTTGCACGAGAGAGGGAGGGGGAGAGAGAGACGAGAGAGAGGGAGGGGGAGAGAGAGATGAGAGAGAGAGAGAGAGAGAGAGAGAGAGGAGGGGAGGGGAGTGTTGGATTTGTATCTCACATCCGTTGAGTATCCAGATGTGATCAAGAATCACAAAGAGTCCCAGTTGGACTTGGGTTAGAAAATCAGAGTTTTAATTGGATTGGAACACCAATTAGATGGTGATAGTGCTATTCTAATGGGATTAGGATAGGAACACTATATATATCTCTTGTATGTAATATGAGAGAATAGAGAACAATTGGCTGAGAGATATGCTTATATAATTATGAGAGATGCGAAAGATAGAGAGATACTTGGATCTCTTCTTCTAACCTATTTTTTCTCATAGTGGATATTTCTCTCGTTATTCCCGTGGACGTAAGTCAAATTTGGTCGGCCGAACCACGTTAATTCTTGTGTTCTTCTTGTGTTGTATTGTTTTCTTCCTCTCTACAATCTCGATGGGGGATTCAATCTCCAAGGTGATTTTGGGCATGTGACTGTTGGTAATGGGCGGGAATGCAAGATTGTTGGTAAATGGACAATTCAGTTAAAGTTGACAATGGTGGAAAGTTGTTTTTACAAGAGGTCAGGCACATACCAGATTTGAAGAAGAATTTGATATCTGTTAGCAAGTTCGATGGCGAAGATTATCAAATCTCATTTGAGAGGAAACAGTAGAAGATCAGCAAAGGAGAAATGATAGTGGTCAAGAGTGAGAGAGTGGAACTCTATATTTACTCTCAAGCTCGGTGGATCACGTTGTTTCTTTGGCCACTGTGAAGAATGAGAAAACTACCTTATAGCATCAAAGGCTCGGTCACTTGAGCGAAACCGGCATGAGGGTATTGCAATCCAGAGGTATGTTGACATATATGAAAAATGCTAACTTTGATTTCTGTGAGAACTGTGTGTTTGGAAAACAGAAAAGAGTTAGTTTTATGAAGGATGGCAAGGAGAAGAAAACTGAGAGATTGGAGTTGATGCATACAGATGTATGGGGGCCTTCTTCGGCGAAGTCTCTTGGAGGTAATTCTTATTTTGTCATTTTCATAGATGATGCAAGCAGGAAAACATGAGTGTTCGCACTTAAGCAGAAATCCGATGTCTTCAAGATCTTCAAGATATAGAAAGCTCTTGTTGAGAATGAAACAGGTTTGAAGGTGAAATGTCTATTGTCAGGTAATGGTGGGGAATTTTGCAATAGAGAGTTCGTTGACTATTGCTCTACCCACGAGATCAGGAGAGTAAAGAATGTACCGAGGACACCGCAGCAAAATGGCGTGGCTGAGAGAGATGGTTCTGTTATTATGAGAGATGCGAGAGGTATAAAGATACTTGGATCTCTTTTTGTAACCTATTTTTCTCATAGTGGATATTTTTCTCGTTGTTCCCGTGGACGTAAGTCTAATTTGGTCGGCCGAACCACGTTAATTATTGTGTTATTCTTGTATTGTATTGTTTTCTTCCTCTCTACAATCTCGATGGGGGATTCGATCCTCAACAATTGGTATCAGAGTCGGAGTTATAGATCCAGAATCGAGATTGCGAGATGGTGGATCTGATGTCGAGTCGACAAGGAGGTTGGCGGAGGTATCAAGGAAAAATACAATAAGAAGAAGAAGAAGAGAAAAAAAAAGCCAGATACAATCGGTGATGTGCACAACTGGAGACTCTAGCAATGTGCACCAAAAGGAGTGGCTGATAACTGAGATGGATTCTGAGGCACAGATCGACGGTTATGATTAATCAGAGCGTGGATTGAAGAATCAGTGTCCGATTAAGATGATCTAGGAGTCGAATCCTATGTTTTTCAGCATTTCAGATACAGTGATGGATGCGGATTGGGCAAAATCCACTGTTTGAAGCTGATTTTGTATAGACCAGCAGTTATCAACGATGATCGAGAGATTGATATTGATCGAGATGATCCATAATCGATAGTTGGTTGATTGTATGATGATGAGGTACGTCACGGTACTTCATGTTGATAGATACAGTTACTTCATGACATGATAAAACACATGGTAATATATAATCATCTGTCTTTGAGAGTTAGTCATAGTTTTTGGATCAAGATAGAGTACAGTATATCGATCACTTTTGTGTGATGCACAAGATGACAAGTAATTATGAGTACTTAGGAGGTCCAGGTATTTTGACCGAGGTGGAGCACGGTGTAGCGATTATAAACGCTTGCTAAAGAGTGTGGTGTAGTAATCGTGAGTGTTCGAGAGAGTATGGTTTAGTAATCATGAGTGCTCGGAGGAGAGCATAGTTTAGTGATCATGAATGCTCAAGTATAGAGGCGGTGATGATTATACAACTTGTTCCCAGTCGGTAGAGCATGGTGATCGGGTGGTGCATTTCTGCGAAGTGGATGACGAGAACAACAGAGTTTCCCCAAGATGCATGGCTCATCGGATACGAGCCAAGGTGGAGATTGTTGAGTTTGTGTCTCACATCCGTTGAGTATTCAGATGTGATCAAGAATCACAAGGAGTCCCAGTTGGACTTGGGTTAGAAAACCAGAGTTTTAATTGGATTGGAACACCAATTAGATGGTGATAGTGCTATTCTAATGGGATTAAGATAGGAGCACTATATATATCTCTTGTATGTAATATGAGATAATAGAGATTAATTGGCTGAGAGATATACTTATATAATTATGAGAGATGTGAGAGGTAGAGAGATACTTGGATCTCTTCTTGTAACCTATTTTTTCTCATAGTGGATTTTTCTCTCATTATTCCCGTGGACGTAAATCGAACTTGGTCAGTCGAACCACGTTAATTTTTGTGTTCTTCTTGTGTTGTATTGTTTTCTTCCTCTCTACAATCTCGATGGGGGATTCGATCTCCAACAGGGAGGGGGAGATAGAGAGGGAGGGAGGGGAGAGAGAGAGAGAGAGAGAAGGGGAGGGGAGAGAGAGGGAAGGGGGAGAGAGAGAGAGACATGAGAGAGATAGCGAGGAAGGGGGGAGAGAGAGACATGAGAGAGAGAGAGAGAGAGAGAAGGGGAGGGGAGAGAGAGGGAAGGGGGAGAGAGAGAGAGACATGAGAGAGATAGCGAGGAAGGGGGGAGAGAGAGACATGAGAGAGAGAGAGAGGAGGGGAGGGGAGGGGGGAGAGAGGAGGAGGGGGACAAAGAGAGACATGAGAGAGAGAGAGAGAGGGGGGAGGGGAGGGGAGGGGGGAGAGAGAGGAAGGGGGGGAGAGAGAGAGACATGAGAGAGAGGGGGGAGGGGAGGGGGAGAGAGAGGGAGGGGGAGAGAGAGACATGAGAGAGAGAGAGAGAGGGAGTGGAGAGAGAGAGGGAGACGAGAGAGAGAGAGAGAGAGAGAGAGAGAGAGAGAGAGAGAGAGAGAGAGAGAGTGAGAGAGAGAGAGAGGGAGAGGGAGAGGGGGGAGGGGCGAGAGAGGGAGGGAGGGAGAGGGGGTAGTGGTGTGCTGACTTAAAAAATTGGGTGGGTAAAATAGGTATTAGATAAAAGGAGCACACTTTAATATAAAACGGAGTAATAAAACTAACTGTTCACTAACATTTGTAACGGTTTAGGGAGTTTTTTGAGAGTTTCAAACTTCAGGGGTATTAAGTGACAGACCTCCCATACTATAGAGAGTCTGACTGTAATTAACCCAACTATAATCATAAATATCTGCAACATAGTTGTATTGTAATTGCACATGTACAAAGTTAAAATATTGTGCATAAATACATTTCACGTAGAAAGATATATGCATTAATGATTTTGTTAATTCAAAATAGACTAGTACGAGTACTCTACATCTTTAAACTTTAGTTTTCTAATCTTTTTTACCTAATTAATGACTTTAATTTGCTTACTGATGGAAAGTGACTTTACATTTTTATTATACTGTTAAGTCGTTATCCCTGCTTAATATTTCTTGGAATTTTATTATCAGTAAATTTAATTGCATGTTGTTTTAATTTTCTTTTTTTATTGAATAATATTATTCTAGCATTATCCATACTGAAATAGTTATTCATTTTATGTAGTGCACTGGAAAAGTTATGTACAATGGACAACATCAAGGGCCATCCACCCAACAGCCTTTATGTGTATATGTTAGCCAACATGATCTGCATCATGCAGAGATGACTGTGAAGGAAACATTGGATTTCTCTGCGCGCATGTTTGGAACTGAAAATGAATCTAGTAAGTATCTAATATATTTTTTTAACTTATTAAATATGTTGCCTTCCTAATGAATTGTAATCTGCATAGCTAATAGTTCCGTATCAGAACATGATAAGAGTTAATATAGTTTTTAATGATTCTCATGAACTCAAAATGTAACCATATTTAATCTTTAGGAAAGAAAAATCTAAAATCTATGATCTGATAAAGTGCTGATGCCCCTCATACAATGACATTATATTTTAAAAGATCTTACTTTATACGACTCAAAAAGTAATATTGAGAGTGAGATTTGTGTCTAATTATAAACTATTTTCACTACTGAAGTGTTTTGTTATCAATTTCTAGAATAAAATATTTGTTAAATCATATGGTATTTCAGGATGTAAAAGATAAAAAAAATTCACAAAATGTAGTTTGAGTTTAACATGTGTAACTCCTTAAGTAATTGCAAATGAGCCTCGGCTCGAGTGGTATCAATCATCTCTAGTTTGCGAGAGGTTCTAAGTTCGACTCTCGATGGAGACTTAATTTGAGTAATATTGCAAAAAACACGTGTTTATGTGAGTTTGATTAGAAAAAAGAACTCCTTCAGTAATTGCTAAGAATATATATAGAACTCCTTCAGTAATTGCTAAGAATATATATAGGGATTACTGTAGGTAAGGCGCCAGCTCAGGAAAAGTTACGTGAGCTAGCGGCAAAACTATAATCATCTAATGATTTTTCTTCAATTTTTTTAATAATTACTATTTCTACCTTCTTAACTTCTTTAGGATTAAATTTCATAAATTTTGGAGTTCATTTACCCTTTCATCAAGTACATACAAAATATTTTATTCATTGAAAACCGTTAATTTTGTGTTAACTTGATGGAGTACCAAATCAAAACTAAAACCCAAGAAATTGAGTATGAGTGAACCCTAGGGGGTCGAGATTATAATCCAAAAGAAATTTTTAAAAAAAAGATTATTAGAGATAGTGGAAATGAACTGCAGCTCAGGTAACTTGCGTGAGCTGTCAGCTCATTTCCATATATATATATATATATATATATATATATATATAACAATTCAAACCGTCTTTACTCTTCTTCACATCTCCAATTATTTTTGTTCAACCACTCTCTCACTCCTCTTCACATTTATAATTGTCTACAATTGTTCAACCATCACAATTTAAAACCACTCTTATTCAACTGCATAGCGCCAAATCCTTCTCCTAATTTATTTTTATTTTTAAATTTTCAGAAAAATATATTTTTCACTAATTCCGTTGGGGCAATATGTAATGTATGTTACTCTACTTTGTATGGTCATAAAGTAGAAGCATGTAGTTTTCTACCAGTAGGAAACCCGCTTAAATACTTAAAATATTTTGAGGCGTTTATTTTTAAAAATGATGGAGTAAAATTTATTATTTCACGTTATGATAAGCTGATATGCATATACTTTTTTATATGCTTTTATGAATAAAAATAAAATAAAATATTAAAGATTACTTCAAATTAAAGATTAATTTAAAGGTTGATGATCTAACACAGTTTTAAACTTAGAACCCTTTTTTACTACAAAATCATGGTCCTATATTGTAGCACTATTATTACAGAACCTAGACCATATTGTTGGTTATATTATACTCTCAAGAATAAACATACATAGGTCATAAAAATCTTGAAAAATAACCATAATTACTTAGAAAGATTCAATGATTTTTATCATTAAAATAAAAATTAGTAAATGATATCAATTAATCATATCTTTCAAAATGAAAGACATTTCATTTTTTACATTTTTCAATAAATATTTTGAATATCTCACCTTGTAGAGATGCATTTTCTAGAGGGTTATGAAAAGAAAATAAGAACTAAGAACATAATCAAAAATATTACAAAGTGTTCATAATAAATTGTAAATTTAGCTGCAAAATTATTTGGATAAAATGTAAAAAAATTTAAAAATTATCAATTAAGAAGACTTTTAATAAAAATTAAATCAAGGATTTAATTAAAATTGCAACCTTAGTTCTAAGAGATAAAAATAATAGGAATACTTTAATTAAGGAAGTTGAATCTAGCATGCAAGTCTATTTCTTCAACTCAATATTTTAGAAATCCTTTAGAATTCATGAATTACATTAATTACTAAAATAGAAAAAAAAATTACATCTCCGTTTTTTTGCCTCTTTCATTTAAATTTTTAAAACTTCAAAATTTTAGGTTCAAGTAAGAAATTAAAAAATTCATATGTTAGTATCCTATTTTCATGTAAGAATATTTCTTATTATCAAAAGTTTCTTTATTAAAATTTTAAAAACATAGAAACTACCAAAACTTGAGAGAGATGTATCCAATTTTCTCCACTCTTTAGTTTATTTTCTTAAGATTATATTTCTTTTTCTTTTTTCGGTCCAAGAAGGGATGAAAAAAAACATTTAGAAAAAATAGAACTATATCCTTACTAAAAAGACGACCAAAAAAACTTTTTGTATCTTAAAATCTAAAACTTCCAAAGGATCCTGTTAATTTATGTGCATGCTTCTAAAAAGGTTGTGTGATCATGAGAGAAAGCGCTTAATAATTTAAAACTGACACCAAGAAAATTTTAAGAAATAATTAACTTTTTTTTAACCTAACACATCAAGTAAGAAATACATCTAATTATTGTTTAACTAAAATGAAAACCATGTATGCAGTTAATAACACTAATGAAACATCTTATATATTGTGTATTTTATAGATAGGCATGAAATAATTAAAAATAAATTAACTTGTAGCATATTATACACCAAATCATTTATGTGGTATTAACCAGGTAGATGAACTTCAATCTATTTAATTGATTCAATATATTTTCAAACAATTAAATGTCTTTAAAATGTAAGACTAATTTATTTATTTTTTTGAGAAGGTAAAATTTTTTTCTTGCCTATTGAGTCTCTAATTGATAAAGAATATTTGTTTAACAGGTAGAGGATAATTAGTATATGCTTGTTGAACAATTTTAAATAAAAACTTATTCTCTCCCCAATTCTAAATGGATAATTATTTTCGTATTAAATCCTTTCACTGCAAAAATATAATTGAGATATTTATTACATGTAGGAATTATAGTACTTTTTCATCATCTTCAATGGTAAAGAAAATAGAATTTTTGTAAATAACATCACCATAATTTTTATGTAAACTTTACTTGTAAGGAACAATGAATTAATGCACTTCGCAAGTAAGTAATATTTTTCTGCTCTTACTTTATTTATTTTCTATAATAAATTATCAAACTCATTACAACAGAAGTGGTCGTAATTATTACTACATTATGAAAAAGTTACAATAATTGGAGGGATGATATGCACATACTAGAAAAACTAATAAATTTATAAATTTTAATAAAGGAGTATATTTTGGGGCATTGAAATTGTTTAACCTATTTTCTCATTTTTTAAAAATCTTTAAAAATTATGATTAATTATTTCTCCACTTTTTAAATTAATAATTTGCCTCCTCCTATTAAAAGCATAAATAAAACATTAAAAGACAAGAGATTGCCATGATTAATGAAAACCTAAAACTTAAAATATAAAAACAAAAAGAATACATAACTTTGAATTCTTGTTTGCAATTATTTTGTAAATAATATGATAATAGTTTAAAACAATTGAAATTATGTTAAAAGTGGTACAAAAGCCTATAATAATAGAATGGGTGTTAATATTTGGTGGGATATAAACAAATTAAGTAGTTAGAGAAAAGAAAGAGATGAAATATGGTAGAAGATTATCCTAGTTTTCTTAATTGGCTTGTTTTTAAATTATAAATTAAAATTTATGATAATTTTTAACTATTCTCATCATAAAATTGAATTTTTTTAAAGTTTACAAATTTTAACAAATGTAGTATTTTTGGGGTAGAGAAATCTCTCATATTAAATTTCTCATATTTCTTTAAATTATTTAGAACTTAAAAATTAATTTTTTTTCTTACTCTTTATTATTAATATTTTGCCGTATCCTTTTATGAGCATAAATAAAAAATTAAAAGAAAATTTAGAATAACATGGTTCAAAAATAAAATATAAAAATAAAAAGAGTTGAAAATATGCTTTTAAATTTTTCCTTGGTCTTCATTGCCATAGGAAATATTCTAATTCTAAACCAAATAGAAGAAAGATAGTTCTATGGTTAAGGAAGAGGAGTATCAAAGAAAATTAAATAATTTTAAATAATTAGACAACCTATTATCTCAATAAAAGAAATAGGAAAAAAAAACACTGATTCTAGTTTTTAAGTCTTTCTTACTACAGAAATCTCAGTACTTTACTTCTTGGCTCTTTCTTGTTCTCGGTAAAATCAAAAATAATTTTACAATGACTAATTAAATTATTTTATCAAAGAAAAAGAGAAAAATATAAAAAGAGAGATGTT
>JAYEPQ010000007.1:17846572-18179072 GCA_036321105.1 Dracaena cambodiana
CAGCTTCGACAATATTCTTTGTTGGGTGATTATAGCACAAACTGCTAAGGGGCTGTCGATAGCCAAGCCTTGGTTATCGATAGTTCCCTTGAAGATTAGCTTTTCAACTCTTGCGCATACGTGTATACTTCTCGCATCCGTTTCCTTGCATCCAAAACTTGACGAAAAGAGAATAAAACACTAATTTAAACCAATAAAGCATTCAAGGGGAGAATTAGACTAACGTGCATAAAAATTCATCAATTTCTCATAGCATATCTCAAAATTGGATTACAAGTGCATAAAATACATAGCAAATAATACATTTTTCATTTGTAATCACACCTCCAATTTGAGTGTTGCTAGTCCATAGTAAAATTATCAAACTATGAAAATAAAATGTCCCCAACTAAAACGAAGAAACGAAGTCCTGTTTCAAAGTCTTCAAGTGCTCTTCAAAGAGCTTCTTGTTCACTTCATCTTCAATAGCAGCCATAATTTCTACCAAAATCTGTACTCTTCAGGAGATCTAGAACGAAGATGATATATTTGGGCCTGGATAACACTTCTCTCTTCCAAAATCTTCTCACCAGCTTCAGCTTCAGTAGATTCATTAAGACAAACCAATGCTTCATCTCGGCTGACTTTCACTGCATTCAGTCTAGTCTCTTGCTCTTGGATCTCCCTCAGGATTTCTTCCAAAACCTGGTATGAATCCGTAATTCTATGATTAAGATTATTAATCTCCGAGTCTTTTACTCGGACCTCCCTATCAGCAAGTTGTTGCATTTGCTGAGCATTCTCTAGGGACTAAGTGATTAAGTCTCACTGTCATGTTAATCCCTCCCCTTGCTAGAATTCTTGCGTCGGATACTCTTTGATTACATCCACCAAAGCAGTGATAGGATCTGCATGAAGATTTCTCCAAGCACTTGTTGAACGCATAAAAGTTTTGACATATTTCTCGAAGGGAGCAACTGCTTCATGCCCCACTTCATAGCTGATGGATGCATAGGAGTTGGCCAGTATATCTCTAATGGGCTCCAGAGGAATCAGACTATCTCTCAGTATCTCATCCACATAGTCTTGTACTGTATCATAGAAGGCAGAAGTGATCCTCTTCAGATTATTCTCGCTGACCCTGCCCTCCAAAGATGAAGAGCCCATCAAAACAGGGAGCACAAACAGGGGAGTTGCCAATATTGCTACAAACGCTGGAAGGTCCCATATGCTAGCTGTCAAGGGTGGTGCCTGGACAATCCTTGGTGGACATATAGGTGCTTGCCATGGCCTCAAACCAAGTAAAGGAGATTGTGTAGAAGTCAAAGGTGTTTCTAATGCACTTGGGGTCACCAAAATGGTGGATGAAGTGGAAAGCAGCGCCGAGTCATGAACTAGTGGTGTTACTGTTATAATACTCCTTTGAAAAGTTAAAGAAGCCACTAAAAAAGAGAAAAGAAAAATGTTAACAAGTAATGCGATTAAATTTAGAATCAGAAGACACAACATTAACCCTCGTAAGAGAGGGAGAATGAAACTAAGTGCTACTCGGTATAAAGTGCCACATAAAAAGTTGGGACCTCCTCTTGAATCCATGAGAGCCACTTCTAAAATCCAAAGGGCTACTTCTAAACTACCACATCGTCTAGTGAAGTGTTAATGTGTTAATGAACCCCTTTGATAAGGATGTTGATCCTAAAGGGAGAGAATAAAATGTCCTATAACTCAATAGTCCTACATCATATATGAGATAAGAGAAATAATAGTTTATAATGATTCCTATGAGGTCATAAAGAAATCGTTGCTAGCCTCTTTGGGGAGAAATCCGCAGTTAATTATAAACTATTTTAAGTCATGCTATTCTACTAGAGCTTTTGCATATTCCTTATTGTTTGATGTGAAAAAATGAATTTCTTAAGAGAATCTTTTTGCATTTGATCCCATCTTTCTAATAAATTCGGCCTCAAGGAGTGTAGTCACATTTTTGCCTTCTCTTTGAGGAGAACGAGAAAACCTTTATTTTTAATTATTCCATGCTAAAATTTTGTAGATTGATAATAGATCAAACTTCTTTGAATTCACGAGAATGTAGATATGGGCTATCCTTGTCCATCTCATGTAACTTTGGTAAAAGTTGTACAACTCCAGATTTGATTTCAAAGTTCACTTTACTCAAAGGGAAAATATTACAGGAGAATTGGGTTGTCCTATAGGTTGTGTGTAATCGCATAGGGACCTCCCATTGTTTCCATGCTGGCATTGATTATCATTCGTGTTTTGAATTGCAAACCCATTGTTATTGCTATTATTAGCTGTTTTTTTATTGTTATTGCTTATGTTAACAAGTGGTGGATTAGTTAGAAGTTGTAGTGGAATTGAATATGACCGAATGAGTCTGCTATTAGATACTTGCTACTAATTGGTCATACAAAATCAAAACCGCATAAGTAAATGACACATTAACTGTAACCTAATTTGTGAACTTTCAAGCACACGAGATTGACAGTACTTGGGAGGCAACCCGAGATCATACATCCACTTGAGGATAATATACTGTTATTTTGTGTTTAGACACTTGTACAATAGGTTACTAGAGAACTAAAAAGCTGAGAATAGTTGGTTAGGTTAAAGTAATTAAATTAAAATAAATCAGAGAAATGAATCCAGTTCAGATGAGTTAACTCTTCAAAAATCATGTCACTGAATGATTATTACTATATTTATCTCACTTGCATAAATCACATGGTTTTATACAATCAGAATATATTTCTTTAGTAACACAAAGTTTTAAGAAATAATAATATTGCTATTAGCTAACTCCTCCAATTAGTACTTATATAAATTTTAGGAATAATTTAAACATGATCTATGGATGATAGGAATAACTATTCATAGTGTAACCATATACCATACCAAAAAAGTTAATAGTATATCAAAAACTAAGTAATAATTATAACATCAAAAAATAAACCATCAAATTTTCAAAATCATATATTCATACCCAAAAAAATAAATAGGAAAACTAGTGTCAATATTATATAAATCAATTGAGTACGAAAATAATAAATTTATACCAGATCAATGATCAAGATTTGTCTTCTCATCCAAAATCAAAAAATAATTAGTTATCATATTTGACATAGATATCAAAATAAAAAAATCTTTTACTTTTGACAATGAAGAAGAACAAAAGCACTAATAATCTTCAGAATCTCTCAAAACCACTAAAACCTCTCTAAATCATCTATATTCCTCTCTCTTTCTGATACAATGAGTATTTATAGGCCCCTATATGGTTTGGTTACCTAAGACTGGAGTTCTATCTATTTCGAACCTCTTTTTTCCACTAATTCCAGCTGTATCTCATATCAGCTTATAGCGCTATTGATAGCGACTTTGACAACTATTTCGATAGTGATTCTCTGCTGGGTGTTTATAGTATAAATTGCTGAGGGCTGTTGACAGCCAAGCCTGGGCTATAGATGCTCCCTAGCAGTTTAGTTTATCTACTCTTGTGTACCTATGCATACTTATCGTATCCATTTTCTCGCATTCAAAACTCTACAAAAAGAGAATAAAACAGTAGTTCTATTAAAGTACTCAAGATAAGAATTAAACTAATTTGCATAAAAATTAAGCAATTTCTCATATTATATCTCAAAATTAGATTACAAGTGCATGAAATAAATAAGAAATCACATGTTTTTCACTCCTAATCAATTGACCGATGTCTAGTCCTCTCAAACAATATTCAAAGTTTCAACAGGTGAGACTCCAATTCGACTTGCCTGTTGTTCCGAAATAGTCACTCTTAGAGAAGTCAGAGCTAAATCACTCCAAATTTAGTATTTCTCCCAGAAATCTAAGAAGGTTTGAGAGCAAACTTGAACTTCATTGATGAAGTCCACTGCAAGGCTTTCCAGAGGCAGCTTGCCTAAAGCAGCAAATAACACATTACTACAATGCGAACGCACGATAAAGATAATCCTATGAAGGCAGAAGATGGTTGTCCTGGCAAACTGGCACTTGGCTTTGTACATGAGGACTAGCTTGTCAAGGTTGGCTTCAGACTCCATACATGCCAGCTTTTCAATGGCCCCCTTGAGGTTGGCCATCAACTTCTCTTTCTTGGCCTCCAAATGATTATCTTCAGTCAAACCTTTCTGCTCTATAAGTTGGGCATCATCAGTAGCATGTTGTGCCGATTACTCCTTCTTTTGTGCCTTTTAGAGTCGGCCCTCAGGGCAATCCATCTTCTCGACCTTCTCCAAGCCTCTTCTACAAAATTCTTGCAAAAAGTTACATGCATCGTAAAGCTCATAGTGGAGGAATTGCACAATCGCAATGTTGCAGATTATGTTCACTTCTAGCATCATGAGGGGACTTCGGGTGCCCTTCTCTCCTAAGAACTTGAGGTTACCTGGGAAAGTCACATTTGTACTTGATGCCCGCGCCAGCCTACCATCAGGAAGATAAAAGATCCTTCTTGAACTTCTATAGTGGGACGAGATAGTAGCTACTGGACTGCACCCCAACTCGGTGCAGTAGTTGGAGGATCTCGCTATGCTCTTCTTCTTCTTCTTCTTCATCTTGAGGGAGTAGGAGGGCGACCTAACCATGAAGCCATTTCCTCTGGTTCTTCAATGTTTGTCACAGAGGGAACTGGGAGCTTGAGGGTTGGAGGGGATGGCTCTATCCTCGAGGGTGACTTTCCCTTTCCATAACGGACAAGGGGAGTTTCATCCTTCTTCTCCTCCCCATCTTCAACCTCGAGGTATACCTAAGTCGGCCACACTTGAAGAGGCTTTCTTTCTTCTCATCTTTGGTTGAGGGGCTCGGAGAGGTCACCTAGCTCTTCTCAACAACACCACCCAGAAGTCTTGACCCTTAGCTTGGTCTTAGACTTCTTCGGCTTGGCCTAATATTCATTTATAAAACCAATCTTAAAATTAAATCGGTAACATAATTTATAATGAAACCATCATATTTTCATTAATATCCAACATATGGGATTTCGTAAAAGCCAGAGTCAAGTAACATAACTCAATTGCTCTAGCTAACATTATTTGTATTATTAATCCTCAAACCATACAAGTTGAATTTTGTAAGACCAATAATATTTTAATCGTCAATAAATTTTACTTGATTCTACCAACATATAACATACATCTGATCAATCTAGTCCCAAAATATAAATCTACATAATATTACATGTCATTGGGTAAAATTTCATGGCCTAGGCCATTGACTAGCTACTTGGCAGGTTTGAATGCTGGTGCTTCTTGGTTTGGCCACAAGAATTTTATAGTAACAGCATTATTCCCCAACATCCAAAAATATAATTTAATCATGAAATTATCAAGCAAAATTTCTCGTACACCTCAACCAATAAATAAGCAAATAAAGAAAATAGGATTAGAAAGATATATTACTTACATGATATCCTATACTCCAAGCTTCTTGTTCCTTGCTGATGCTTCTTCACCTATTTGTTGATGGTCGGAACGGAGAAAGAGAGTTTTTGAAAGAAAATAAAAAAAGTAGATAGAAAAAAAAAAAATCAGTTTTATCTCCCATAATTATCCCTTTTTATGATATTTCAAAAAATAGAAGATGGAGGGATATAATCATTCCTTGAAACGGAGGAGCTTTCATGAGTGAAAGGTTCCAGGGTGGTCTTCCCACCTAACTTGATCAAAAAAAGGAGCAAAGGACAAGAGTAGGACTCGGGGGGCCAGTGGAGAGGAAAAGAATTATTTTGATTGATTCATTTTGCGATGTGCTGAAAAAACTCTTATAAAAATATTTGATATAAAATGAAGTGAAAAGATTATGGTATAATTTACAGAATGACTCTGAGATATATGATTTACAAGATAGAAATTGCAATAGTTGAAATCTAGAATCGAACCCGGGTATTTATTCCAGTTTGTGACATTTTTAAATATTCCAAGAAAAAAAATTCAAAATTCAAATGTATTAGAAAAGTAGTATCTATGAAGGTAGTATAATATCATTTGGAGTTATGGAATTTAAGATATGTATTCCGAAAATCCGATTGATTATCAACTGGGCCTTGGTATTCATAGGGATTTGGACTTTCTCATAAAAAAATTTGAGAAACCACAAGAAAAACTAGAAAATGGAAAATAGATGACCTTAAAATACAAATTTTATTTTGAATAGAGTTACTGAGGTGGATTAGTTGGAAATCAAACTGGTTATCAATAGGGTCGAATTTGAGTTTTTGTCCCAATCAATGCACTAGAACAAATATGGGCACCAAAAAATTAGGGGTATTACAATAACAAATTTCCTATTATATTTTCTATCAAATGCAATTTAGAATCAGGCAACTTAACCCAAACTTCAAGGAATTTGTCAAAGAATTTATCAAACAGTATATCCAAAGATGCGGGTTAAAGTCCATTCTTCACTAATAGCACCAACAAAGACGACAAGCATGACCCTTCAGGCACTCAACTTAGATCAAATCTCCCATGTTGGACTTAGCGAATGGTTTTTGTGAATCTATGAGCTCACCACCATAGAAGGGAGCTGAGAATCTTGAAAAATGATATCGACGGTTCACCTCTCCGATAACACTATAGTCACCCACTTGATTGCAAAGAGAAATTGATGGTCAAATCTCAGCTTGTAACTACCCTAAACTAATATACAATTTATTTATTTATTAATTAATTATTTAATTTTGTATGATTTTAATATATTAAAATAAATGAAGTGTTGTTTTATATAATTTAAAATAAATTTATCAAATTGTTATTTTTAACTATTATTATTTTAGAGCCATGCAAAATTTTCTTATATTTTTCTTAAAACCCATAAACTACTTTCTAAAATTTATTTGAACTATTTTAAGAAAGCCCAAACCACACTTTTAGTCCAAACTCAAAATAATAATAATAATAATAATAATAATAATAGATGATTACTAATAGTGGTAGTAGTAATAATAATATAAGGACAAAACCATTACTTGAACTCAAGACAAATCACACTCTTTAGCCTCACATCCCCACCACTAAGTTAACTTTTAATTTGTAATAATGAGTTGAACCTTCCATTTTGCCTCTCTTCCCATTTTTCCCCATTATTCAATTCCTAATACTCTCATCAGTCAATTATATTAATTATTATTTTACATTGCTTCTACTTTTTGTAATGTTATCCTCTATTCTTAGTTATTTCTCTATTTTTATTTTCTTCATTATCTATTATAACTCAGTTTTTTCCATAAATAAAAGTTATATTTTCTATTAAAATATTATTGTGATATATTACAATGATTTATATTTTACTGAGATTTAGCATATTTACATGAAAACATTACGGAACAGCTCAGGTATCTAGTGTTCTGGATAGAGGGACATTTCATAGCTACTCAACCAACCATGTCTCCCTGTGCGCGGAGATCAAGGCAATCTTTAGACTTTAGTTGCCAAATTTTTCACTACCTGCATGTACGAGTAATGTTGACAGAGGAATAATGATGCAATCTCATTCGTCAAAAGCAATACTTAAGCAATTAAGTGCCTCTGAATGAATTACTTTCACGATAGCACAAATCGCCACTTTTGCAACAAGATTACAAGATTAATTCAACGAAGATGCAAAATACTCCCAGAACTTAGTGGACTACATATGAGAGTTGGTGACTAATACTGAGTCCAGATTTGTTCTTCAAGAAAGTTGAAGAGAAGAAATTGATTGAGCTGCTATGTCCCGTAATCATAGAAAACCAAAGCCATCTTGGATTATCTTGATAAGGAAGTTAGATTTGATCCAACTTCTTTATCCTTATAAGATTCCCCAAATCTCTTATCTAGTCAAACCATTACCATATTGATATTAGTATGGAAACAACCTTATCCTTTATAAGGGAAATCTTATTTATAAAATTTCCAAATATCTCCACCACTAAGTGATCCTCCCTTATAAATACCACATTCTTTCACAGAATGAGGAATGATTCTTTGACTCTAGACAATTCTTTGCTCCATAATAATGACATATTTTAGTTGGAGAGAGACCTATAGTTTATAATCTCGGACTCAAAAGAGTTTGAGTTGTAATTTCATCATCAATAAAGTATAAAAAATACTGCAGAAGTGTGGATTATTTGATGAATAACAAAGTTACCAATTACTAACACAATCAATCAAGTACGAAAATAATCTCAAGACAGTCAATCAATATGAACATATTGTTTTATCGTGAAAAATCCAAATTAGATGAAAAACTATAGAAGAACTGTATTATAATTTTTTATTCTTACAATCACAAAGTTCACAACTGCTAGACAAGCATATATACCCACAATGATATAAAAGTATCGCTCTATAACTCAATACTAACTATTAATTTGATCCCAACTTTTAATCACCCAAATGATCTATCCTTATTCAAGATTACTATCACAAATAAATAATCTATGAGAAAATTTAAACATGTAGACTTTACCATATAACCATATAAGAAGTGTTTAGAGGCAAAGATGAAGATATTGATGTTGATCTTCAATATTGAAAAACACAAATCCTCAAGGTTTAGTTGTCACGATCCTTTTGAGATCTTTCCTCAGTTCTTTCGCTTAAGTCCTATGTTGAGAAGTGTCTTCTGTCTTGAAAAAGATAGTGTATATATAGAGTTTTTCTCTCCAATTAAGGCCTATCTTTAAATAATCTCCAAATTCTTATTTTAGCCTCACACTTCTATTCTTAAAGTAAGCAATCAAATAAGAATTTTAGTCCAATCCAAGTATCCAAAATTCAATCAAATATGGAATTCTAATTTTACATTCAGTCGATTGTGCAACTATTTAGCCTACTGGTAGCTCCAGTAATAGGTTATTTTGGATTGACAAATAAATCAGCCTATCAATACAGAAACCAATAGGTACAAGAGCTGTTGTTTCAGCACTCTCTCACTATTGATGGAGATACTAGCATCTCAGTACATTATTACACATGCACAGATTTGTGCAAGGATATTTCCTTGAGATTTCTCTTTATTTTTTTTGCATGATTTTCCATACATACAAGATAAAAATCTTAACAATCTCCCTCTTGAAAGTTTCATGACAAAAATTATCTTTTCAGTGCACTAACACCTTATTTCATGCATAATAAAAGCAAACAAACTAAAAAAGATCATGTATCATGAATTTCAAATTAACATGCACTTGCACATATGCAATTATATAGCACATCATCATCATTAACACTACTCTCCTGAATGGTTACTCTTACTCCCCCAATCAACACAATGTGCATCAATTTGACCTACTATTCTCTCTTTTTGTCAAAATTAGCGAACACAAAAAGATCAATAAATTCACATTTTAAAATACAAGGAAGTTACACATAGAGTTCACATATTAATTTAAATCTATAATATTCATCTTGAATACACACACAAGTGCAAGAAAGTTCAAAAATAATATTTCAACTCATCTGTAACAGATGTTATAAACTAAAATTTTAGACTGATCATAAAGATACATGTAAAATTTTACCATGTTGTCATGCAATATATATCAATTTTTAGCATAAAATTAGGACGTTGTACCAACACTCCCCTCATTATGATATTCAAGAATTTTTATATTATTAGCACTTCTAATTTTTTATGAGCTTATACCTCTATATAAATTTTTCTTTTTTGCTTCACATCTAATCTTCGATAAGCTTATGCCACCTATTTGGTAATGGTGACTTTTACTTTTTTAGGAGAAAATATGATATTGAAACAAGTCACTCTCAATAATATTAATTCTTTTCCATCACTAGGAACAAACAACCTTCTTGAATATTCATCATATGGGAGTAAAAAATTTATAAATCACACTTGAAATTGTATACATGTAATGGTCATGGTTAATTTATTATTTATATCACACATGCAAGTTATCAATAATTGAATATAATGTCAATATTGATATTCACACACTAAACTACCTTTAGACACAATATAGTAAAACATAAGGGTGTTATTTACAACAATACTAGGGAACGATATGCATACAAAATATATCCTATGCTGTATGATTAAGTGTGTTCACTCATTTATGCAGGCCCCTATAGTATTCCTAACATGAGTAGAATTTTGAGTGTGAAGGGGTTTCATTTTAGTTTTTCGTGTCTATATTTGAATTTTTTTCCTATTTACAAGATTTAGGCACACTAAGATTGTGAAGTCTAATATGTCCCAATCTTCCATAATAGTAGCATGCATGGACAAATTTAGTTTAGATAGTATGTGAAAATATACCAACCTGTAATCATTCTTACCAAGTTTATCCTTTAGTAATGTGGATATATTTATCTTTGGTTTCATAACTTTGGTTACCTTCTTTGCAGAGGGAGTATCTAGGCTACCACAGGCTTGTCCTTTTAAATCTGTCAGATATATCCCAATCCCTAATGCTTATTTCTTGACAATTGCACTCCTAAGACTTCATCCAATTTGATCTTTATAGCAAACATATATTAAAGTGTAATATCGATTTATTTATATCAGTTTAAAAAAATACTTAATTTTTTTCCACTTGTCGATTGGAGCCTTAAAAATCTTTATATTTCTTGACAACTAAGTCTTTTTCACTTGTCAGCTTCTTCTTATCATCCTCTAAAAATGCAATTGTTCAGATATAATTTAGCTTACGCACTTGAGGCTTCTCCTTGTTCTTCATTTTTAAAAAGTAGTTTTAGCTTTGCCTTCAAAGTTCATCAACCCCTTGATCCTCCTTGGGTGCTCCTTATTTTGCTTCTTTAGAGTCTGTAATACTTCAAACAACTGGTTATAGATATCTTGAATGTCTTCATTCTCATTTGACTTATATCAACATCTGAGCTTTGAATTTCTATAATATTCTTACAAGACGAATCAATAGAGACAATAGAAGCAGTAAATGTAATGAAATTATTTGATTCATCATTAAATTCCTCAAATCATCCCATATATAGCTTGTATGCTTTTATCCATTATTTTCTTCAATGTGTTTGCACACTCTTGATCTATATGACCAAATCTATGATATTCATAGCATTGCACACCATTTCAATTTTCATTCTTGATCTTCTTATTTTTTTTGCTTATCATATTTATTTTCTTGAGAATTTGAGGTAGATGACTTCATTCTAAAAGATATTGATTTGGAAAATATTTTTGAACTGTCTCTTTTATTTCTTATAGTGTAATTTCAATTTTCTCAAGCCTAGTGTGTAAATAAATACCCATAGACTTTTTTTTTCTAATGATGATTAGCTTCGTAATTTTGTATATTACCTGCATGCTTGTCCCATTTCTGATTACCTATATCATTTCTTTCCTCAATAGCAGTGATTTTAGATTCTTTCTGGAAAAATCTAAGAATTTTCTTAACAATTTTTGAGTTAGACATTTTCTCTTCAAAATTAAAAGATGTGTTAACAATATCATTAATTTTACCATAAAAGTCATCATCAATATCCATAGTCAGATTTATGAATTCGTTATTTAGTTTTTAGATTCTTGGACACATTAACAGAATAGTTTCCTCATGTTCTATATTAAAAAATTGCATGCTTCTCTAGCAGATTAACATGTGCTAATCCTTCTAAACTCTTTAGAATCAACCTCATTAAAAATAGCATAATTAAGTTTAAAGTTACATGGCGCAAACTCTTAATCTTTAGCTAATCAACTTTTTTAGGTTTTAATTTATTATCTTCACAAATGGAGAGGTTCCCAGCCACTACTTATAGACATCCTTACTTTCATACCTAAGGAGAAAATAATGGATCTCATCATAGTTGTCCAAAACGAATAATTATATCCTACTAATAGGGGGTGTCCTATTGGTAGATTGACTTTTCAAATAATATCTATGAAATCGGTAAGTAGATCGAATTCAAAAATAATTGACCTTCTCTGATGTTGAGTGTGTCGACTATTCGATAGGCAACATATTAAACACATATTACCAATGCCATCAATAACAAAACACAAAAATAATCTCAAAAAAATCACTCAAAATAAACACAATAATTTTTATATGAAAAACTTAAATGGGGTGAAAAATTACAGATGAATTGCATTATGAATTTTGGCCTTTATAATAACTTGTCCCACAACTACTAGACAACTCCAAGTTCTCACAATGATTATCTCTCTCTAACTTACTAGACAACCAAGAATCTGATTCCAACTTTTCAACACCAAAGTGATCTACTCTAATTCATGATTATAATAATAAAATAAATAATCAACTAGAAAACCTAAACATTTATAGTTTACTTCATAACCATGTGAGTGATGTTTAGAGGCAAAGATCAAGATATTGATGTTGATTTTTAATATTAAAAAAACATGAACTCCTTACTTTTGATCCCCAAAATCATTTCGAAATCTCCTATCAGTTTCTTTATTTGGGTCATATGTTAAGAGCTATCTTCTATCTTAAGAAGATGGTATATATATAAAGTTTCCTCTTTCTAAATAAACTTCTCCCTCCAAATAAACTCATGTCTCCAAATAAACTAGAAACCCTCCTTTTAATCTCATTCATCAATCATTGATCTAAGAGATCAAACAACAATTTGAGTCCAATTCCAATATTTAAAATCTAAGCATAAATCAAATCTGAATTTGATGTTCAATTATCTGGGCTATTGATTAGAGGTACTGATAGGCCTATATGTAGCTCCATCAATAGGTCATCTCGAGTTTACAAGGAAATCAATCTACTGGTAGGGATACCAGTAGGTACTATAGTTATTATTTCAACACTATCTACCTACTTATAGAGATAACAATAGCTCAGTATATCTTTACACATGAACAATTTGTGTATACATATTTCCAAGAGCTCTTTCTTCGTGTTTTTGGCACAATCTGCTGTACATGTCAAATCATAATTAAATTTTAATCAAGTACTCGTCAAGCAACTTAATTCCCCTTGGACATAGGTGATATGATCTGATTCGTTTACTCCCTAGTACAAGAGTATGACAAGTAATATTTGAGAGTCAATCCAAGATTGTTCATTCGAAAATATTGATTTTAATGTTAGACACTTTACTATTGGTTACGATAGAATTAAAAAAGGAGAATAATAGGTTTGAATAGGTATTAATTGAATTAACAGATATCAAAGCGACAAATATGGCTCAGATGAGTCAATGACCCCAAAATCATATTACTAGATAGTTATTACTATAATTATCTATGTTGCATAAATCATGTAGTCTGGCACAACTAGAATAAATTTTTTTAGAGGCACATATTATGAAAGATAATATTATTATTAGTCAATTCTCCCAATTAACAGCTATATTAATTATAAATATGATCTATGGATGATAAAAATAATTATTTAAAATCTAAGCATATACTATGCCTAGAGAGTCAGTGATATATAAAAAAACTAAATAATAGCTATACCATCAAGAAATAAATTATTATAGCCCCAAAATCAAATAGCAAAAACCAAGTGAATATTTAAGGAAACTATAGCAATATTATATAAATCAATTAAGCACAAGAGTAATAAATCCATACCAGATTAAGATCGAGAATTTGTCTTCTCATCCAAAATTGAAAGAATTAGTTTTTCATGCTAGACATAGTTATCAAATAAAAAATGCTTTTATTATCAACTATGAAGAAAATATAAGAACTAATAATCTTCAAAATCCCCCTCTGAAACAATAAAAACTCTCTAAATAATTTTCTTATATCTCTATATAGCTCTATCTTCAATATAATAGGTGTTTATATTCCCCCATAGGGTTTGGCTACCTAACACTAGAGCTTTATCTGCTTGAAAACAATTTTTATTCTTGATTTTAGCCGTATCAACATACCTGTGCACTCCATTGTTGACAGCGATTTCAATAGTCGCTTTTCACAATGGCTCTCTGCTAGCCATTACTGTGCAAAATCTCGAAGGGTTGCTAACAGTTAACTGTCATTTTAGAATTTCTTGGCTTTGTGCACATGAATGCTTCTTGTGTCCATTTCCATTCTTCCAAAACCTTATAAAAAAGATAAGAAAGCACTAGTTTAACTTGATAAAATACTCAAGAGGAAATTAGACTAATATGCTTAAAAATTATTAATTTCTTATATTACATCTCAAAATTAGAGTACGAGTGCATGAAATAGATAAGAAATAATATGTTTTTCACTCGTAATCACACCCTCCAACTTGAGTACTATTAGTTCCAAGCATAATTATCAAACTAATAAAAAAACATCCCTAATTTAAGGGAATGAAAAGAAATCCTAACTCACTTTCATAGGCATCGCAGTTGCACTTAGCAAATGCAACAAATCGGTAAACTCCTAGTTATCCTAGTGGACGAGTATTGTCTCGTGAGGGCTTCTAGTGATGTTACAAACAAATATCAAAATGATTGTTTAAGAAAAAATTAAAGTAAAAAAAGGAAGTGAAAAATAAAGAAATTATAAAAATATAAAAGAATATAATACAAAAATCTTTTTATATCATTCCCTTTTTGTCTCAAGTTCAACTAATAGTGCATCCATAGATTTTTCAAAGCTTCAATTTCAACGTTTACTATAAATCAAGTATCCTTAGAATTTTATCATGATTTTCTAGATCTTATTGTGAATATTCTTAACCCTAGACTGTCCACTCCTATGCACTCTTGGAATCGTGTAATGAGTCAATCAGCTTCAAATTTTGCTTAAACTTTTAGGAGCCTATATATATATATATATGTGTGTGTGTGTGTGTGTGTGTGTGTGTGTGTGTGTGTGTGTGTGTATACATATATATATATATATATATATATATATATATATATATATATATATATATATATATATATATATATATATATATATATATATATATATATATATATATATATATATATATATATATATATTGACACACATAACACTTACTATTCATGTGAACACTTATACTTCTTGAGGCGCATATGGCATATTACTTAGTTTATGTTTGTGTTATTAGTCTATAAGTATCATTCGCGTGAACATGCACACTTCTTGAGTCATATACACCCAACTGCTTGACACTTACTTTTTTTTACTCCATATGATCCTTGCCGTGCGTTAATACTTGGCTAACCTTTTTTCTTTTTTTTAGATGATATGGTTTTCCATATAGTTTCCCATCATTATTAACTTGCATGACTCATTATGTTAGTGTTTAGAGTACGTATTTGATTCTAACCTTAAATATTTGAATATTTTATCGTCTGATCAACATTTTCAATTAAAATTCACTAAGCACTATTATCATATGAGTGTCAACTTGAAATGATGACCTAGAATTATCTATTTTAAATATATTACTATCACTTGTAATATTAAGAAAGGAAAATTTTTCTTAAAATTAAACTAACTTTTTTCTTTTTATAAATTTTTTGTGTCATATATATATATATATATATATATATTACCAATTTAAAATATCCTAGGTGTATCATATTCCACCCCCTCCCCAACTTAATTCAAGCAATGTCTTTAATGCATAAATATAAAGCTTTAAAAGCTTAAAACAGTATGGATATAATGTAAATATGGGAGAGTGTTTTGTGTATATCTAGGATAACTCGTCCTCCTCCTTGCTCTTGCTGAAGCCCCAATCCTCATTACTATCAGTTTGCCCTTGCACTTGTCCTTTTTAGGGACATCTTCGGTATCTGCTTAGCATAGAGTTCTCTTACCTAGCTCTGTGTCTTCGTCCATGAGGATGACATGCTCACAAGCTATATATCGGTACATCCCAGTGAAGAGCCATAGATGAGCATTGTTGATTCCATTCAAAGCATTGCTATGTTACTCCAAGCGGGTTTGCTATCGTGTTATCATGGCAGAGGCAAATTCCATCAGTGATCATTGTAAACAATGCAATCTTATCACAGACTATGGGGTAAATAGAGATGTTGGCCCTGCTTGCCCTTGATCTTGACTTTGACCTCAGTTCGATTATGTCGCCGCTATTGCCACTATTAGTTGATTAGCAAATTGTCTAGATAGATCGAAATCTAGCACCTGATCAGGCCTAGCACTAATGCTTTGCCTGATTATGCATCTAGCCATGGTGTCAATTGACGAAATATCAACCCCATGCATCAAGCAGATCTTGACAATGAGGAACGATAGGCTTAGCACTAGCATCATTGTTCTCAAGTGCTTCAAGCAGTCCTTTGCTTGGAGCATGCACTAAATTATGGTAGAGTGCATGATTTCCGCGACATTGAATGGGCACCCTTGCATAATCCTGGAGAGTAATACAATGTCTCTTCCATATGCCTTGTTGTTGTGGACGACAATGCTATGTTGTATTTGGAGGAAAAAACTAATATGAGCTCTTTCTTTAGTAATCTGGATATGAGGAATCTTGTATTGAATCCACAATCTATTAAGTTTATGCACAATTCCCGAAATGTAGGTGAACTGGTCGGTGTTGGGGCTACCACATCCCCAAAGTATGGGTTGTCTTCTTAATAGGCAAGGCAGCCAGGATTTCTTGTTTGGAGAAGCTCATCACCTGCACCAGCATTTGACAATGCCTGCTGGATTTTCGTTGGTGGCTCAAGATGGGCATAGAATGCTAATATGATAAATTTACTGGAAATGCACAATGTCAGTTGTAGTTCAAACAGGTCGTTCCTATGAGAATCTAAGGTGTTATGCTATCTTACTAATCCTATTATTCTAATGAGTAGGTTCTAAATTGATATTTTGTTATTCTAATTAGCATAGAATATGAAATCCACTAGTCACAACCAAATATTATCTATTTCATCTTCTTTCTTCCAACAAAATCTAAATTTTTATTTAATTTCTACTTAAAACATCCTAAGTATGAACTATCAAGTTATACGCAAGTATAATCCATCAAAGAAATTATTTTTCATAGAAATAAACTAAATTATTAGATTAATTCAACAAAACAAATAAAAACCAATAATTCCAAATCCTAACTAAGTATAGACTATCTAAATACTTAAATTAAGCATAACCTATCAACTTTTTAATCTATGAGTTTTTATATTTTTATTATTTCATACAAAAATCCTATCTTTTTAGTTTTTATTTTAGAAAGAACACAAATAAATTAATATGTGATTCATCTCTAGTTTAATCTACATCTTAGGACTAAGTGGATTAGTTACTCATACTCTTAGTTAACAAGATCCTATTTTTATTCATGAAAGCAAATTAAAATGCTATTTTTCCTAGAAAGCAATTAAAGATCTAAACTAGAAAGTGATTAAATCTATCTAAAAAGCAAAGAAAATATCTCTACTCACTAGAATGCACTGAACTCAATGGAATTACCTTTGGAGCTTGGTATGGCTGTCGTCACCCCTTCGGCAAACCCTAATCTTTATTAATCATAAAGCGCACAAAATAATATCTAAAAAGCCATCACAATTTAGAAGGATTCAATGGTTATTTATAATTCAAATACAATCCTACTCCTACTCAAACTCAGTAGAAAATATATAATACTAATCTAACACAAACTAATTTCAAGATATATAATTCTAATCCAATCTATAGTTATTAGAAACCAATGATTGAGATTAGATGGCTCAAAATACTATTTTTCAAGGCCGAAATATGAAATTAGCTTCAGCACACCAGTAGCCTGCTGGACCTAATATTCCATTCTGCAGTATTTCAGTATAATGACAATAATTTTTGCATATAAACTCAGATTGAGCTCTTCTTGGGCTTGTTTCGAAGATAATTCTGAGATATACAAATTTCTCCTAAACAAATGTTTCTAGTTCGATCTTTATCCTGGTCGAAATACTCTTGAATTTGCTACTGCTTCACTTGAGTTTTTGTCTTCACCTTAATTGATTTTCTTTGCTTATATTCTTGACAAATTTTCTTTTTCTTTTTCTTCTTCTTCTTCTTTGCAAATCCTTCATTATCTATAAAAACAAACTAAATATACCCGAGTAGCAATTATTTATATACAAAACTAGATAAAATATGAGAGAAAATATGCAAAATATAATACTTATCACACCCTCACACATATCTTTTCCTAGTCATCAAGCGAAACCTAGACCTAAAAAGAAAAAGTAAAATGTTAACTCACTTTCGTAAGGATCGCGATTGCACTTAACACGTGCAACAAACCATTAAACCCCTAAATTACCCTAGTGGACGAGTTCTGTCTCGTGAGGGTTTCTAGCGATGTTACCCACAAATATCATGATGAAGATCAATTAAGAAATAAAGAAAAAAAAATAAGGATAACAAAAATATTAAGAAAAATAGAAATTTTATACAAAATAAAGAAAATCTTTTTGATATTTTCTACAATTAATCTCACTAATATACAAACTCAAAAACGCATTTAGATTATCAATTTTTTAAGTCAAGCATCATATCAAATACACTTATCATTTTAATCAAAATTTCAAATCTTATCTTTCAATATCACTAATAAAAAATACATTGGCTCCTATACATCTACGTGCACGTGTGAAAGTCTACTTCGGTTTTAGACTCAAACTATAACTTGTGATTTATATTTTCTCTCAATTTTTTCTTCTTTTTTTTTCTTTTTTTATTTTTTATTTGTGAATATTTTACCTTTCATGCGAATAGCCATGCTTTCTTAGGCGCAAATATCCGATTGCTGGGATCATACTCTATCTCTCAAAAACACCATTCGTATGAATATTCATACTTACTTAGGTACAAATACCCAACTAGATAGTAATTCTCAAGAAATTTATTTATTCATTTATAAAGGATCATTGCGTTGAATACCAAGCTCACGTCTTTATTTTTTTTCCTTTTTTTCTTTTTAGAGGGAAAAGTCTACTTAATTGTTATCATTTTTGTTCTCAACCTAATAAACTTTTGTGAAATGAAAATAGATATATACTTACTTTAAAATTACTATTAGTAGCATTTATTTTTCAAATTTTAATATTTTCCTAAAATTTTAAGTGCATTATCCAATCTACTCTCCTATCAAATGTTAAATCTAAATTTATTCTCTTATTTGTAATTAGCTTGATTAATTGCAAAAAATAATTTTTTCTTTACTTTCAGATTTTTTTCAAAATTTATTTATACCCTAAAAACTACTCAAAGTGTAAGATAAAGAAACCAAAAAAAATCTCAAAATAAAATAAAAATCTTAGAAAAACACAAAAAAATTCCTAGCCCACTCCCCACACCTAAACTCGTATATGCCCTCATATACGAACAAGAGTGGTAAAATAAATAAGAAAACTATTATACAAATATTATACACATACTAGAAAATTCAGAGCGGTTACAACCGCTTAATCTCTTTCCATTTTCATAGTGTGTCTTTTTATATTTTGATATGAATGATCTTAGCCTTTTTGTCAATTTTACATTTATCTCTTCATCTTGTTTTTGGTTTTTCTCAATTTATACTTGCGCTTCTTTCTTTTATTCAATAGTGAAATTTTAAAGTTGGAAATCGTACCTTTATTGTCCATATTTCACCTACGAGAATTTTTAATATTAGTAAGTATTTTGGTCTTATCAACATATAAAATAATATACTCACTTTGGTGTGGCAGAATCATAATCTTTCAAATTATTAGGTAATATGAACTCTTCCTCTTGGAGTTCCTTCCATTTTTTAATGTTCTGGGCTCGTAATGTAAATTTTCTTCAATCCTATAATCAAAATTCTCAAAAGAAAATGTCATAGTAGTGGACTTATCATTAGTCAAGTCATTATGAAGGAATAAAAATTCTTCTTGATAAATTTCTTCACAATTTTCATCATAAGAATCAAAAGGTAATATGTAACTAGCAAGCTCATTATAAGGCAAATTATCAAGTAATTTTTTTTCTTTATCACCAATTTCTTCATAATTATTTCACAATAATCTAAATAAGGTTGATTATAATATCTATGTATGGACTCATCACACACAAAATTATTTGACTCATTTTGAATCATATCTACTTCAAAAGATGACTAAAGTGGTTGCTCGTTAGAGTTAGATATGTTCAAACAATTAAATTGTTGATCTTTAAAAAGTTTAGTATGAGAAATTATTTTGAGAACATCTTCCTTATAAAATGCAATTTGAGATGATGATTTTAGCAAAACTTCCATACATTCTTCTATTCTACATGCTCACTCCTTAGTCTCATGATTGTAAGTTTCCTTATTTTCCTCGAATGATTGCATCTTATAATCGTAAGTAAAATTTGTATTGGATATGATGAATCTGAGTATATATTTGATAAAATTTGTGAAGTGGTTATAGGTAAATTCACATGATATGCATATCTCGCTTCTAATCTTTTTAATTTTTCATCTAACATGTTAAATTGAATATCTTGTTCATAATTGAATTTAAATATGGAGATGAATAGTCTATGAAGAAAGAATTAGCTAGAGGACTCTCTTGATACAACTCTTGATTAGAATAATTTATCCATTTACAATTATAATTTTGTGTATAGGAAGCGCTTATAGATTCATGATATGTGGTATGAATTTGATCATGACCTAATCCTAACGAAATTCCTATCCATGGATACTCATAAAAATTATGATATGAATTATGATAATGATGGCATCCAGATACGAAAATTAATTTTGAAACATTTTTTTCTTGGATTTTTTTTTTTTGAAAAGGTGGAGAGGGAAGAGATGGAAAAGAAAAAGAAAAAGGCGACAAGTTTTTTTTTAGATTTTTTGGATTTTGTTTAGAACCAGGGACCAAAAACACAAAACAAAAAAAAGTGGGGCAGAGTTTTGAAATTTTTGCGGCTAAACGGCAGCTATTGCTGCTGTTAGTGACAAAATCAAAGAGTTTGACACCCTAGTTTTTGCAGTGATTAGCAGATATTCTTTTGGTTCTTTTTAGCTTCTTGTATTTGTATTTTCAGATCCCTTCACACTCAACACACACTATTAACCCGTAAAACATTAGAAAAAACAAGAAAACACCGTTGATCCCCGACAACGATACCAAAAAATTGATGTGATAAATCAATTGCAAGTGCACAGTGTCACTTGTAGCGCAAATATTTCGTTTCCACAAGATTTTAAGGTGTTGTACTATCTTGCTAATTCTATTATTCTAACGAGCTAACTATGGGTTCTAAATTAATATTTTGTTATTCTAATTAGCCTAGGATATGGAATCCATTAGTTCACAAACAAATATTATCTATTTCATCTTCTTTCTTCCATAAAAATTTGATTTTTTTAGTTTAATTTTTATTTAAAGCATCCTATGTATGGACTATCAAGTTATGTGCAAGTATAATTCATTAAAGAAATTTTTTTTCATAGAAATAACTAAACTATTAGATTAATTCAACAAAATAAATAAAAAACAATAACTCCAAACCCTAACTAAACATAGACTATCAAAATACTTAAATTAAACATAACCTATCAAAGTTTTAATCTACGAGCTCTTGTATTTTTATTGTTTCATAGAAAATCCTATCTTTTTTATTTTTATTTTAGAAAGAACACAAATAAATTGATATGAGCTTGATCTCTAGTTTCATCTACATCCTAGGACTAAGTGGATTAGTAACTCATACTCTTAATTAATAAGATTATATTTTTATTCATGAAAGCAAATAAAAAATCCTACTTTTCCTAGAAAGCAATTAACGATCTAAACTAGAAAGCTATTAAATCTATTGAAAATGCAAAAGAAATATCTCTACTCACTAGAAAACACTGAACTCAATAGAATTACCTCTGGAGTTTGGTATGGCCGCCGCACCCCTTCGATAAAATCCTAATCTTTATTAATCACAAAGTACACAAAATTACATCTAAAAAACCATCCCAATTTACAAGGATTCAAGAGGTATTTATAACCCAAATACAATGCTACTCATACTCAAACTAAGTACAAAATATATAATCCTAATCTAACACAAACTAATCTCAAAATATATAATCTTAATCCAATCCATAGTTATTAGAAACTAATGGTTGAAATTAGATGGCTCAAAATACTATTTTTCTAGGACAAAACCTAAAATTAGTTTCAGCACACCTGTAGCCTGCTGGACCGGGTATTCTATTCTGTAGCACTTTAGTATAATAGAAATAACTTTTGCATACAAACTCGGATTGAGCTGTTCTTAAGTTTGTTTCAAAAATAATTCTGAGATATACAAATTTCTCATACATATATTTTTTCAGTTCAAGCTTTATCTTGGCTTAAAATACTTTTTAAATTGCTGCTGGTGCACTTGAGTTTCTGTCTTCACCTTAATTGATTTTCTTTGCTTATATTCTTGACAAATTTGCTTATTCTTCTTCTTTGCAAATATTTTTTTACCTATAAAAACAAGCTAAATATACCCGAGTAGCAATTATTTATATACAAAAATAGATAAAATATAGGAGGAAATATGCAAAATATAATACTCATCAAATGACCACACTATTTCGTTCACCACGGGCTGGTGATCGTGCATCATATAATTCTCCAATGCCACTTCCCTCATGATGAAATGGAAGACAAAGTTCTTGTATATCTTGTCGTAGTTCACCATCCTTTGCGCCCAATGCTTAAATTGTTGCAATTGCTCCTTCATATTTGCTAGCCAAAAATTACGCCTTTGACACCCTCATGAAGGAGAGCTTGCACTAGTATAATCTACTCATGGCATCTTCAGCATCATCTTTCTCAAGCATATGATCCTGAAATTTGAGGAATAATTATATTTTTCATCAATTTTCAATATAATTTACACTAATTGCCATACAAATTATTTCTACCTTTATTAATTAGTTTCAACTCTTAGCAAATAAATAAGATATGATATTTTAGTGCTTAACTCATAAATCTGGTGTCATGATCATAATTTTTACTCGTGTTATTGTAACAAATAGTCATTATTTCAAGTAAATAGGTAAAAATTCGACATTAAATTCAAAAAATTTAACCAAGCAAGTCTAACATCACTTAGAGATTTACAAGTGCTATTTCCCATAATCATCTGACAAAAATTGTAGAGGTTTTTATTCACAAATCTACTCTTTAGCAAAATTTGATCTCATGGAGATGAAGAAAGAAAAATTTACTTGATCAAAATGCATTAGAAATTCGGAAGAATCTTTGTGGGCTTGTTAGAGTTATCGAAGGAAGAGATGATTGTCCAAAGGAATTTTAGATCTAGGGTTTCGACTTTGGGAATGAATGGAAGAGGTTGAGATCTATTTATAACATATGGTTGCTCTAAGCCGTTGTTGACAAGCACTTTGATAGCAACCGTTAGGCAAGGGGTTTTCCATTGCAATAAAAGGGCTATCAACAGTCACTTCCACAGCAGCATCGAAATCTCATCTCTTCTAAGGTCAGGTATAGAAAAAAATTGTTTTTTATTTTCCTTCATTTTTCTTTTAAATGTTTAGCTCTAATAAAATATTAGTACCTAATGTAAAATAGTTGTTAGTATCTAAAATAAATTGAAAATATTGTTAATAATAATTTAAGCTAAATTAAATTAGTATTTTACTAATTTAATTTAAATTAGTAACTATTTTTTTGTGATTTTATTAAAAATTAGCAATTTAATGAACTAAAACTAAGTTAGTAATTAATTTAGCAAAAAGTTAATGCTAAACTTAACTAAATTAGTAATTATACTAGAAATTAATAATTTATTGATATGAAACATTTTAAAAATACATGTGCAAATAACCATAAGATAATGATCATTAGTACCCCTCCCCCAACTTAAAATGCATATTGTCTCCAATGAGTTAATATCACAATGAAAAATATATGAAAGTAAAAGATATGAGAAAAGTAGATAAGATATTGGCACATGATAAAAATTATCTATAAAACAAAATTTAGTAGCACATATTATACATATACACATGTGTCTTGATTTACATTCAAGTTGGTGGCAGAGGATCCACTAAATTGCTGGATTATTTCGTATGCGTAGGAAATTCCAAGAAGTGTTTAGGCATTTTCAATTAACTTTAAACATGTAAACAGTTATGGGATTTTCGATTTCAATTGTGCCATGAGGGTATATGATTTTTACTATAAATTGTCCTATCCATCATGAACGCAATTTCCTAGGGAATAAACGAAGTTGTGAATCGTATAATAGCACCTTGTTTGATGGATTAAATATACGATGCAAAATATATTGGTCATGTATCGCTTTCATCTTCTCCTTAAAGATGCATGCATTTTCATACTTATCACGTCTTAATTCATCCAACTTGCTGAGTTGAAGTTTTCATAAAGGGCCTATTCCATTTAAATCTAAAATCATAGTTTTTAATGCCCAAGATACTTTATGTTCAAGTTCAATTGGGAGATGATAGGCCTTACTATAAACCAACCAATACAGAGACATAACCAAGGAGTCTTAAAAGCAGTATGATAAGCCCATAGAACATCAACTAGCCATAGAGACCAATATTTGCGAGTGGAATTTATTGTTTTCTTTAAAATTTGTTTTAGCTCCATAACAGCAATTTCCGCTTATCTATTTGATTGTCGATGATAAGGTGTAGGTATCTTTTTTGTGATGCTATACTTTTTCATCAAGTTCTCGAAAGCTTGATTACAGAAATGGGAACTCCTATCAACTATGATGGCTTTGGGAATCCTAAATCTTGTCCTATCGCCTATGATGGCTTTGGGAATCCTAAATCTTAACAATATATGTTCTTTAAGGAACTTGATTACCGTTTGTTGACCATTATTTCTGTAGGCAGTACTTTCTACCCAATTATAGACATAATCGATGGTTATGAGAATATATAAATATCCATATGAAGAAGGAAATATATCCATGAAGTCGATGCCCCAACAATCGAATATCTTAAAAGTGATATTGGTATTAAGGGCATGTCATTCCTCTGGGTCAATGTTCTTAATTATGACATACTCCACATCGTCTATAATAATCATATGTCTCTAAACATAGTAGGCCACTGGATTCTATATTGGAGTACCTTGGCAACAATCTTTTTTTAGATGAAAAATGGCCTCTACATGTCTCTATGTGACAAAAGGCTATGACACTCTGAATCTTGTCATTAGGCACACAATGCCTAACCATCTGAATTGGAAAATTTTTATATATGTAGAGATCATCATAAAAGAATTGGTGTATCTCATATAGAAATTTACGCTTATCCTGAGAACTTCATTATTGTGGAATCTCCCTTTCAACCAAAATATTTACTATATCTGCAAACCATAGAATAGCTTGAATAGAAAATAACTGTTCACCAGGGAAAAATTCCTGATGGGTAGCTCATTAGTTTCAAAAGTTAAATGAGAAAAAGATGGTTTGTGACTACATTCTCTACTCCCTCTTATTTTGGATTTTGAGATCGAATTCATGAATTAACAGGATCCATCTAATAGGGCATGACCTGGCATCTTCATTGTTAATAAGTATTTGAGTGCTAAATGATCTATAAAAATAACAATGTCTAAGCACAAAATATATGTATGAAATTTATCAAGAGCAAATACTACTGCTAGAAGCTTCTTCTCTATGGCTGTATAGTTCATTTGTGCATTGTCTAGAGTCTAGCTAGCATAGTACACTACGTAAGGCTTCTTATCCTTTTGTTGCCCAAACATTGCTCCAATTCCATAATCACTTGCATCGTATATAATCTAGGTAGTGAACAATCTAGAGGTTGTATTATGGTGTTGAAGTGAGCATCTCCTTAAGTGTGTTAAACGTTGTCTAACATGACTACGTCTACTCAAATTAAAGAAGGTGAAAAAAGATCTAGCAATATTACTAAAAGTTTTAATAAACCTTCTATAGAACTAGTATATCCTAAGAATGAATATATATCTTTTATCATCTTAGATACTGACATTTTGGAAATAGACTCAACTTTTGCCTGTCTACTTCCATTCCTTTAGATTAAACTGTATCCTAGGATAACATTCTTTCTCACCAAAAAATGGTATTTCTACCATTTAAAGAATAAATTCTTTTATTCACAATATTCAAGAACATAATCTAAAAGGGTCAAACAAGATTCAAAACTATCTCTAAATAGAGAGAAGTCATCCATAAACCCCCCCTAGGTAATCTTCTACCATGTCATTAGAGATACTAATCATACATTTTTAAAGGTTTTGGGTGAATTACAAAAATATTCATCTAAAAGCAAAAGTGCCAAAAGGACATGTGAAAGTGGTTTTTTCTCGATTCTCTAAAACAACTTTAATTTGATAATAACAGAATAACCATCTAGAAAACAATATAATTCATGACCCGCGACTCTATCAAGGGTGAAGAAATGGTAAAGGAAAATAATCCTTTCTTATTACCTGATTTAACTTCCTATAGTTACTACACATAAGCCAATTCATAGCAATACAAGTAGGCACCATTTCTCTATTCTATTTTTGAATTGTAGTTATCCCACTCTATTTGGGAAGAACTTGTGTTGGATTTACCTACTTCCTATTTACAATTGGATAGATAATACCTATATCGAGGAGTTTTAACAACACAGCTTTGCCACATCTTTCATTGCAGGGTTAAGCCTTCGTTGCATTTGCCTAATGGATTTTGGCATCATCTTCTATACAATATGTATAAATGAGAGGATCCATACCTTTGATGTCCTCCATTTTCCACCCCAAAGCTCCCTTGTGCACACGAAGCATGAATAGCAAACACTTTTCCTAATTTTCTTTAAGATGCATTGAGATGACCACCAAATATGTTTCTATAGGTCCTGGAAATGCATACTTGAGGTCCTCTAGTAGAGATTTGTGCTCAAGTGATGGAGCTTCTTCTCTGGAGGGAACTAATTTCTTCATCTATGGCCATCACTTTTTGAAAACTCCTTTCTTGTTATCCACCCTGCAGTATACATATAATGAGCATCATTCATATAGTTTATGAATTGAATGACATCATCTAAATTGAATTCACCAAGAATTTTATTATCAACACTAATGCCATCTCCAAAGCATTGGAGATGTGAAAGTACAGATATCATCCTCTCTGCTAACACCTTCAATAAGGTTAGCATCTTGTACTTCTTCTGCTTCGTAGTTTGGTTGGTTGCAGATGTTAAAAACATTGAGTTCTAGGGTTATATTGCCAAATGAAAATTTAACCACCCTATTCCTTTAATTAATCACCACAATACTTGCGGCTAATAATGGACGTTCGAGGATAACCAGACATGCATTAGTAACTGGTGCAGTATCAATAACAATAAAATCTACTGGAAAGTAAAAATTCTCGATTTGCACAAACATGTCTTCAATTACTTCCTCTCAATGCTGTACGGACCTATCCACTAATTGTAATGTAACTAGAGTTGGTTTTAGTTCCCCAAAGCCCAGCTGCTTGCAAACGGTATATGGTAAGAGATTTATGTTGGCACCTTACTTGAGGAGAGCTTTTTCAATGTTGTATTGCCCAATCACACATGAAATCATCGGGACCATGGTTCTTTGTACTTAAGAGACATTTCAGAGCGGAATAGTGCACTTTCCTGCTCTGCTAAAATGCCTTCTTTTGCATATTATGACATCCCTTCACAATGCACATGTCCTTCAGGATTTTGGCATATGCAAGCACCTGATTGATCACTTCCAGGAGCCATATACTAATATGTACCTTTTTAAAGGCATCTAAAATTTCAGCATAGGGAATGTTTATATTCTTATTCTTTAAATGCTGTGCAAATCGTACAACTAATTTTTAAGTTATTCTAGTAGTATTTGTACCATCATGACTTTGTTGTGTTGAATCATCACCTGGTTTCACTTGATTTTCAACGTTTGTTGAAACCAGTTCATTAAGCATTTCACCACTCCATAAACTTATTGTTGCAGTCATATCAAGTGCATCATCATATAATCTAGAAGAGATAGCATTGATACCTCCAATCTTACCTATGTTGCTTGCCTCTGGTTGGGACGAATGCTTACCTTCTTGTATTTGCATTACTGAGTTAATATTGCCTATATGTTTCGTTGTATCCTAGAAGGCCGACACATCCTGACTATTGATAGTTTGTTACGACTATATAAATTGTTATTGAAATTATATCATCTAGTCCATATGTTTGTATTTGTTCTATGTTATCCTGCAAGTTACGCTTCGATGGTGGTTGATACACTGAAGTTGACGTTATTGCTGGGGAAATATACGATTGAGGTGCTTGACTCACAGCTGGCTTTGTAGGCTAGTGTACTGCTACTTAGGATTATGCTTCCGCTAAAGATTCAGACGGTTCTTCCAACTAGAGTTGTATGCTGAGGAATATGGATTATTTGTTAGTTGCAGAATTGCATTATTAGCATTAGCTTATTCATTTAGTACTTCCTTAAATGCAGGAGGAGTTGGACAATTTCGGGTAAGGGAATCAAAATAGACTCATGGTTCATTAGCATTCTTGTCTAAAATCTCACTATTACAAATGGTTTCTATGAATTGTTTATAGTATTTAAACCTTGCTAGAAGGTACTTACGACCACCATATCTCGAAGCAATGATGTGGGCATGAGAGCAGTAAATATTTAAATCTATCATAGCAACCAAAAAATGTTTCTTATATTTTTGATAAAAGGTAACAATTTGCTTACACAAATTATTAGTTCAATATGAAGGTAATAATTTCTTAAGAAACTCTTTCTGCATCTCATCTATCATCATATTGAGTTCGGCCTTAGTGAGTATAGCCATGTTTTCACCATGTTCATCTAGAAGAATGGGAAGAGCATTAACTTTAATTGTTCTATGCTGATATTTCGCTGGTTGATAGTAGTGCAAAATTCTTCAAATTCACAAACGTGAAAATAGGGGTTCTCCTTGTCTATTCTGAGGAACTTTAGTAATAACTGCACAACTCCTGATTTGATATCAAAGTGCCTCATATTAAGGGGAAAATAATATAAGAGGGTTGGGTTGTCCTATCAGACTGTAACTGGTTACATAAGGACCTCCCATTACCTCCATGCTAGCTTTGATCATCATTTGTATTTTGACCTCCAAACTCATTGGATTAAAAAATATTAAAGAGAAAAATCGACTCAAAAGAGTCAACACCCCCAGGATCATGTTACTTGATTGTTATTGCTATAATTATCTCAGTTGTATAGACCTCATGGTCTTATATAATCAAAATATATATTTCTATAGAAGCATCAAATTATAAAAAATAATATTGTTATTAGTCAATTCTCCAAATTAACACTTATATAAATTTTTGGAGTCACCTAAGCATGAACTACGGATAATAAAAATAATTATTCAAACTCTAAGCAAATACCATACCTAAAAGGTAATGATATTTAAAAACTAAGTAATAACTATACCATTAAGAAATAAATCATCAAAATCCTAAAATCATATATCAACAGCCAAAAGAATATATATGGAAACTAATAGCAATATTATATAAATCAATTAAAATCCATATCAGATAAGATTGAGGGTCTGTCTTCTTATCCAAGACCGAGAAAGAATTAGTTACTCATGCTAGACATAATTATCAATTAAATAGAAAGAAATATTTTATTATCAACTATGGATAAAACACAAAAACTAATAATCATCAAAATCTTTCTCTAAAACAATAAAAACTCTCTAAGTATTTTTCTTTATCTCTATATCTCTTTATCCCATATACAATGGTTATTTATAATCCCCAATAAGGTTTGGTTTCCTAACACTAGAGTTTTACTTGCTTGGAAACACTTTTTCTACTTGATTTTAGTCGTATCAGTGAATCTATACACTCCGCTATTGGTAGTAGCTCTCTATTGGCCATTAAAGTGCAAAACCTTGAAGAGCAATTGATAGCCCTTGGAAGGCTGTCAGATCTGAATTTCTAGACTTTGTGCATGTGCACGCTTCTCGTATCCGTTTACTTGCTTTCAAAACCCTAAAAAAATAATAAGGCACTAATTTAACTTGATAAAATACTAATAAGAGAATTACTCTAATATGCTTAAAAAATATTAATTTCTCATATTATATCTCAAAATTGGATTATGAGTATATGAAAAAGATAAGAAATAATATGTATTTTTCACTCATAATCAATAGGCCCGAGTCCACCCCAGCCGAGCCTCACTAAACACTCATCTCTTTCTCTCTCGGTGCTTTCTTATTCCATATTACTCGCCCATTGGTGTTTATTTGATTCGCTCGCATCAGTCCATCTTGGACCTAAGCAAATTTTGAGACAATCGAACACTACATAGAACAAAAAATTCAAATCATCATAATTTAAGAAAGTTTTAATTCTCTTTTCCATCCAAACAGTCAACTAAAAAAATATTAATACTAATTTTCTAAATTTAGATTAAAAAATGCCACATAATTTTGTGATTTTAGTTGACATATAAGTGTAGCCTTAGCAAAATTTAAAATTTTAAAATTTAGATTTTGGTTAAATCATAATGACATCACCTTCTCTCCATGAAACAAAAATTTTTTTTTTTGTTACAAATGCAAAAGGTTATGCTTAAGGTTTTTTTTTTTTTTATGTTGCGAAAATAAGTTATGCTTTTAAAAACCATGTGTATATGCCAACTAGCCAAGACATGTAGTTGTACATGGATCCTCACTGCAGGATAACACTTTAATTTGCTATGTCACGAAAGCATTTTTTTTTTTCATAAACTCTCAAAATTATTATTTGATTAATGTATCCAAATATCTTCTGTAAATATGCTTTAGATTTTCACATATATGTGTGTAATGTGTGATAAGGTTACTTTTATATATGTCATCTTTCACTGCTATACCAAAACTCAAATGCTCTAATTTTAGGGGAATTGAACTTAATAGTTACAAAATTGAACTTTGGCTTGCTCTGATATATTTTAAGGTTCCTACAATTTGCTAAAACAATAAAGTATTCATAAGAGTATAAAGTTACTATTTATATTCTAACATTTACAAGATAAAATGGCAAATTCACATAAAAATAAGAATCATAACTTTAACCATTTTATCAACTTAAGATCATATGCAGATCTTTTTTTTTATTTGTCACTAAAGTGAGTGCTAAATGTATGTTTTAAAAAAAATGTCAACTATTTTTGTAAACCAACACTTCACAATACTTTTTTTTAGATTCATATTCATGTATTAGATTTTTTTTATTTTTGATACTAGTAGACTATTTGATTATTAACTTTTATACATATTTATCTCAGTTGCTTGGCTTAAATGAGTGTGCCGATATCACTGTAGGAGATGAGATGAGAAGGGGAATCTCAGGAGGACAAAAAAGACGGGTCACCATTGGTAAGTGATCGTAGGAAACCACATTTCAATCCATTATCTTGGTTATATTATTATAGATTTCCCAAACTAAATAGAGCAATAACTACATATATCTAGGGATAACAATATATGAGTTTGCAGCTTAGGTAAGTTACATAAGCCAGCGGTAAAAATTAATTGTCCCATTATTTTTTGTTTCAAATTTATTTTAGATCATGATCTCTTCATCTTTAGTTTCCTTAGGATCAAATTCTATGAATTTTAAAGTTTATTTACACCTTCATCAAGTGGATACAAAATATTGTATTCACTGATAATTGTTAATTTTGTATCAATTTAATGGAAAACCAAATCAAACCGAAAAACCAAGAAATTGGGTATGAGTGAACCCTACGATGCTGAGATCAAAATCCAAGAGAAAGTTTTTAAAAAAATTATTAGATTTAGTGGAAATGTACCACAGTTTAGGTAATTTGCATGAGTCGGTGGCTCATTTCCATTATTCACTCACTCACTCACACACACACACATACATATAAGAGAATAATAGAAATGAGCCGCATAATATAAGTTACCAGAGATGCATTCTATTTGTACTATCTCTAATAAGTTTTTTGACTTATGATCTTGACCCCTAGGATTCACTCATACACAATTTCTTAGATTTTAGTTTTAATTTCGTCGTCCATTAATTAGATATAAAACTAACAGTTCGAATATATCATTTTGTATCCACTTTATCAACTGGAAAATATACTTCGAAACTTATAAAATTTAACTCTAAAGAAGCTAAGGATGTAGATATTGTGATCCTAAAAATAATTTGAAAAAAACTAATGGGATTATTGCTTTTTTTATCGTTGACTCACATAATTTATCTAAGCTGGCTACTCATATACAAGAATATGTGTGTGTGTGTGTGTGCGTGTGTGTGAAATTAGAATGCATGTGTCGGCAGCTCAGGTAAATTACGTGAGCCAGGAACGAAAAAGTGATGACCCCATTATTTTCTTTCATATTTTTCCTGTATCATGATGCCTACCACTGTAGATACATTATTATCAAATTTTATTTGTTTTGAAAATCATTTGATTTTTCATCGAGTGACTACAAATTGTTGTATTCACTAAAAACCATAAATTTTGTATTTACTTGATAGAATACCAAATCAAAACTAAAGCTCAAGATATGAGATCAAGATAATAATCCAAAAGAATTTTTTTAAAAAAAAGATATTAGAGACATTATATGTTCTTTTAAAAATTTGATAACACTCTATTGATCATTGTTTCTATATGTTGTAGTTTCTGCCCATTTAGAGATGTAATCAACCACTATAAGGATATAAACATATCCGTTAGAAATAAGAAGTGGTCCCATGAAATCAATGCCCCAACAATCGATTTTCTCAATTATAAGTATGTGTGTTAGAGGCATATCACTTTTCTGGCCAATGTTCCTAAATTCTGACATGACTCACATCGTTTACAAAATTCATATGTATATCTAAACATAATAGGCCATTAAAAATGACATTGAAGAAATTTGGCTACCGTCTTTTTAGACGAAAATTAGCTCCCCATGTTTCTATATGACAGAAAGCAATTATACTTTGAATCTCATCATCAAGCACATAGTACCTAATGATATGATTTGATTTGAGCAATATTTAAATAAGTATGGATCATTGAAAAATAAATGGCGTATCTCGTATAAGAATCGTCGTTTGTCTTTTGCACTCCAGTGATTCAATATTTCACCTACAAAAAGAAATTTAGTAATGTCTGCGTACAAGGAAGTTATTTTGATTGAAAATAGCTACTCATCAGGGAACAAGTTATTAATTGGTTGCTTGTCATTTTCAAAAGTTAGTCGAGGTGGTCCGCATCCATATTCTCTACTCCCTTTTTATCTTTAATTTTAAGATCGAATTCTTAAAGCAGCAATATCCATCAGATTAGTCATGACTTTGCATCTTTTTTTAACTTTTGCATCTTTATTTGACAAAAGATATTTGAGTGCTAAATGATCTGAAAAATAACCACATGTGAGCTCAAAATATATGAGCAAAATTTATCTAGAGCAAAAGCTACAGGTAAAATCTCCTTCTCTGCTGTTGTATAATTCGTATGCATCATTGAAAGTCTTACTACCATAGTAGACCACGTAAGGCTTTTTATCTCTATGTTGCCTCAATAATACTCCAATTGCATAGTCAATTGTATCGCACATAATCTCGAATGGAAATGACCAATTTAAAGGTTGTGTTATTGATGCTATGATAAGCATCTCCTTAAGGGTTTCAAAGTTGTTCAGCATGCCTGCGTCAATTCAAACAACACATCTTGTGCAAGAAGGTGGGAAACGGGTCTAGTAATAGTACTAAAATTCTTTATGAATCTTCTATAAAAACCTGTAAGTCCTATGAAGGAACATATATCTTTCACGGTTTTGGGTATTGGTATTTTGGAAATAAACTCAGTCATATCTACTTTCATCCCTTTAGATGAAACTCTACGGACTAACATATTACCTTTTGTAACCATGAAGTGGTATTTTTTCCAATTTAGGAGTAGATTTTTCTGTTGACATCTTTCAAGCACGGATTCTAAATTAGTTAAACAAGATTTGAAATTGCTTTTAAATACAGAGAAATCATCCATGAATATCTCCAGATAATTTTCAACCATGTCACTAAAAATACTTATCATACACCTTCGAAATGTTGTGAGCGCATTGCATAATCCAAATGGCATTTTTTAAAAGCAAAAGTACTAAATAGATAGGTAAAAGTTGTCTTTTCTGGTCCTCTAAAGCAATTTTAATTTGATAATAGTCATAATAACTATCAATAAAATAATGAAATTTTTCTTCAGCAACTCTTTCAACTACTTGGTCAAGAAATGGGAATAGAAAGTGATCTTTACATGTTATTTAATTCAATTTTTGATAATCGATACATATACGCTAACTCGTAGTAGTACGAGTGGGTATCATTTCTCCATCCTCATTTTTAATTACTGTTACTCCACTTTTCTTTGGAACAACTTGGGTTAGACTTATGCACTGACTATCAGCAATTAGATAGATGATACCAACATTAAAAGTTTCAACACTTCGGCTTTAACCAATTTCTTCATGGCAGGATTAACCCTTCATTGAATTTGCCTAATAGGCTTGGCTCCAGCCTCCAAAGTAAAGTGATGTGTTCAAATAAGGGGGTCCATAATTTTAATGTCCGCTATATTCTATCAAAGAGCTCCTTTATACTTTCACAATATCGATAGTAGTTACTCTTCCTAATTCTCGTCAAGATGCACTAAGATGACCATAGAAAAGTTTCCTCAGGTCTCAAAAATATACTTTAGACCATCAAGTAGCGATTTTAGCTCAAGTAATGGTTCTTGGATATCAGATGGTATAACTTCTTTGTAATTTGAGGTAACTCTTCATACACTTCCATTTTTGGGGTTCATCCCATAATATTCGAACATTGAGCATTAGTCAAATATTTTGTAATTTTAGTTATATGTTCGGATTTGAGATAATCAAGAAAATCATCGTTCATTGTTAATACCAGCTACAAAGGATCAGAAATACTCAATGATACAATATATCCGTCATCACGGATTTGTTCAATATAATTAATATTTTGCAATTTATCATTATCTATATTCTGTTATTTGCAAACATTAAAAACATTACATTCAAGAGTCATATTTCCAAACAAAAACTTCACCACACTATTCCTACAATTTATAATTGCATTAGCTGTAACTAAGAATGGATGTCCGAGGATAATGGAAATATGAAGATGTGAATTCTTTATAGTTGTTGTGTCGATAACTATAAAATCCACTAGAAAATAAAAGTTCTCGATATGTACTGGAACATCTTCTACAATGCCTTTAGAAAGCCTTTTTGACCTATCGGCTAACTGTAGTGTGACCGGTGTAGTTTTTAGTTCTCCTAGATTTAGGTACTTATAAACCGAATATGGTAAAAGATTTACAGTAGCCTCTAAATCTAGTAAAGTTTTTCTATATTATGTTAACCTATCACACAAAAACTAGTAGGACATTCTGAATCCTTATATTTAAGAGGCATTTCAGAACGGAATAATGTACTTACCTGTTCTGTGAGAAATACTTTATTCTGTACATTGTGACTCTTTTGATAGTTTACAAGTCCATCAAGAATTTTGCATTTGAGGGGACTTGTTTAATTGCTTCTAGTAGAGGTATATTAATTTGTACTTGTTTAAAAAAATTTAAAATATCAACATAAGATGCATTAATATTTTTAACTTTTAATCTTTGAGGAAACGATACAGATGGTTTGTAATTTGTGGAAGTGGTAGAATTATCCTCTTTAGATTGTTGCACTGAATCATTGCCCTGTTTATCTTTGGTGTTTTCTTTTGAAATAGGCTCATCAAGCACTTTCGACTTCGTAAATTTATTGCAGCAATTATCTCAAGTATATCATTATCAATAGAAGAAGTAATAATATTTATATCTTCAACTTTACTTGAAGTACTGGCTTACTATTGAGATTGTAGCTTACCATTTTCCTTCATTTGCAACACAGAATTGAGATGGCTTATCTGTAATCAGATATCACTAAAAACTGTCACATTCTAACTATTGATCATTTGATGCGACTGAATAAATTGCTGTTATGCTTGAATCATCGATCCATTCTCTACTGTATCTACAAGAAATTATCCTCAAGATTTCTCTTCGGTGGTGGTTGGTACACCGAATGTTGATTAGCATGTTGGACGTATTGTTGAGGTAGATTAGTAGGTAGCTTGTTTTGATGATTAAATTATTGTTGAAAATTCTACTTCCATTAAATATTTGGATGGTTCCTCCAAGAAGGGTTATATGTTTGTGAACATAGGTTGTTTATTAGTTGAGAAACAATGTTAATGGCATTAACTTGTTCATTTAATATTTCTTTTAAAGCATGAAGTGTTGGACATTCGCGAGTCACATGTCCTTATAATTCGCAAATATCACAAACTTCTATAACTTCATCTATTACGTTAACTGTTTTAATTTTCTTTGCAAGCATATCTTCAAATTTCTTATGATGGACATCAATCATGCAGCTATATGTTTGATTTTTCCCAATTTAATCACTCCTCCTCTATTATGAGATTTCTCTTTCAATTGGTGTCTATCCAAAATGTCCTCAGTTTTCCATGCATTTAAATTTTTAAAAAGTGAGTCAAAATAATCTCATATTTTCTCAGCATCTTTGTTCAAGAATTTACCATTGTACATAATTTCTTCAAATTTTCTGGTTGCAGTATTTATCGCTTGATAGAAGATACTTACAGTCCTCAATATCTCAAAACCGTGGTGTAGATATTAGAGTAGCAAAGCTATAAATCTATCCCAATAATCGAACAATGATTGATCTTCCTTCTGTCGAAAGTTGAGAATTTGTTTTTGCATATAACTTGTTCGATGTGAATTGGGACGTAAAGAATGTAGCCATGTATTTGCTTTATCCTTAAGAGAGAATGGAAAGAGTTTAAGTTTAAATTGATTTGCAGTAATGTTTTGAAGATTAATAGTAGAGCAAGTTTCTTCGAATTCTCGAAGTTGCAAATATGGGCTCTCTGAATCCATCCATGGAATTTAGGTAAAAGTTTAACTACTTTAGATTTAATCTCGAAGTGTCTCATATTCAAAGGAAATGAATATATGAAGGTTGGATTGTCCTATCAGATTGTAGATAATCTCGTAAAGACATCCCATTGTCTCCACGATCGCTATGATTATCATTTGTATTGTCATCTCCAAATACATTATTATTATTATTATTATTATTATTATTATTATTATTATTATTATTATTATTATTATTATTATTATTGTTATTGTTATTGTTATTATTATTATTATTATTATTATTATTATTATTATTATTGCTATTATTATTATTACTTGTAGTGCTTATGTTGTGAGATATTTGGTGGATTGGAAGTGTGTGTATATTTGAGTACAATTAAATTAGTCTACCATTTGAAGATATTTGAGTACAATTAAATTAGTCTACCATTTGAAGTTCTCCAACTACTTATGCAAATTCAGAATCGCAAAAATTAATGACATAGTAACTGTAATCTATACTAAAGTGTAACACAAGTGTACGATCCCCGGCAACGATGCCAAAAACTTGGCTGCGATCTAAATTATACATTCTCAAGTATAAGAGATTGACAAGTAATATAAGAATGGTAACCTAAGATCATTCTCTCAATGATCGTTTGATTATTGTGTGACACTAAGAATAAATTACAAAACTAAAAAGAAATTAAGATTGGATTTTTATTATCTAAAATTAAAACTAAACTAAAAAAGGATATAAATTTAATTTAATTAAAATTATTGGTAAGATGGATGTAATTCTCCCATAAAATAGTTTACTGGATGCGTTTATTTTTTCTATATCGTAGTTGCATAGATAATGTAGTCTTTCTACAACCGAAAAATAAACCATTGAAGCACAAAATCAAATAAAGCTGCAAACTTGATACTTTGAATAACTTTCGCCAATTAATCCTATATAAATTTTGAGCTTATCTAAACATGCAATATGAATAATAAAACTAAACATTCAAAGTCTAAACATATACTACACCTAAAGAATATAGTTTATCAAAAATCAAGTAATAAATATATCGTCAAATAATAAAACATCAAAGACTCGAAATCATATCTGAACCATTTCAAAGATAATGGGAATCAAAGATATCAAATTTATATAAATCAATTAAAATCAATAAGCATAGAAATCACATAGTAGTAAATCATCTAGGGTTTGTTATTCCATCTAATTCAACTCAAGAATTTAGTCAGTTATACTTATCATAACCATGAATAAAGAAAAAGAGAATTCTTTTATTGATTTCTACAAAAGAGTATAAAAACTAAATCTTGAATATCTAATAATTATTTTCTAGTCGAAAGTATTCATGTATCTTATAAAATCTGAATTATATAGGCTATTTATAACCTTACAAAACCTAATAGAAATTCTATTTTCAAAGAAACTTTATATTCTCTCAAAAAGTCCTCAAGAAAAACAAACTGTGGCCTCCCCTTTCATCAATGCTATTAATAGTTGCTTTTGGGTTTATCTTATAGTCGACGGCTGTTGACAGCTTTCTATTGGCTGTTGACAATCAGACCTATAAATTCATAGTTCTAAACTAATATTTAAGATATGCATTGATATTTCGATTTCTTTACATATAAAACTTTGAAAAATACTAGAAAACTCTAAAAAAAAAAACATCATTGTCAGGAATTTGATTAATAAAAATAATTTTTCATTAATTTCTTGCATGAATCAATAAAATTGGATTACGCTTGCATAAAATAAACTAAAATAACTATATTTTTCAAGCGTAAATAGTTATTTAGAAGGAGTTCCAAATGAAAGTGGTTACTTAATTAACGAACTTGCTTGCACGGAAAACTTCCCACTTCTTTACTCTTATTTGGCCACATGTCGTAGTATTATGAAGTCAAAAAATCTTTAATATTAGTAGTACAAATTCCTATAACATGTGAGAATTAAACTTCTTCTTAAAAGTCACTTGATTATAATGAACTTGAATTACACTTGAGCTCGAACCGAATCAAGATTAGACACTAACTGCAAATATACTCTAATAGACTTATACGATATTGATAACTATAAACAAAGCTATGTTAGGAAAGAAACTAATTGATGTGAATACTATATTTTGGCAATACTGTCCAATTATACAACTGGCTTTTGTATACACTATGAATGTCTAGTGATTCGTTGGATTATATCAGAATATTAGTGTTAATGTTGTGAAGGTTTGGGCCAGCTCTGAACTTCATGCGTCATTTTTCCAGGTCCATACGGGAAACAATCAAAACATAGATATAGTATCAGTTAGATTTTCCAATAATATATGGCATGCTAAATTAAAACACTTAATATGTAAACTAGAGAATAGTTGTAATTAGAATAAATACTATAAAGAACTTAGTTAATAAATTAATTCATGTACTATATTTATTATTATATGTACTACTTATGTCTATTTCATTTACTCTTACTCATTATCTTTTCATACTAGTTTTATTTTTTATTTTTTTTATTTGATCACGATTTGATGATCTGGATGTACATACCTAGAATGGAGCAAACTGAATATTTGAAGCACTATATAGAGTAGTTGAGAGTAGTTGATGACTGTTGTTTCTTAGACTTGAACTTATTATTTTAGGTTTCTCACTCTATTAAAACTCATCATGTATCTACAATTATTTCTCTGTCCTTATTTTTGTGATTATCTATTATAATCCAATTTAATCCATTGAATAAAAGTCTCATTTTCCATTAAGATATTGGTGTAATATGTTTAGATTGTGGCAATGTTTGATATTCTACTGAGCCTTCGCGTATTTTCACGAATACGTTGTCGAACGACTAGGCTATCCAGTTTTCAAGATAGTGGGGTGTTACACGGAATCCTTAAAAACTTCTTTACGAAGATGGTAGGGAATGTTCTTTTGCTGCATTATATTTATGTTTGTATATGTACTCATGGTTCCTTAATATGAGATTTATATTCAGAACCAAACTTTCGAAACCAAATTAAAAATTATTGGGTTCTAAAATAGCTTCCTAAACTCGTAAAACCTCATATGTTACAGAGTAGAACAACTCACATAAACTTCCGTAAGTGAGATTTAGCTATTCATATTGCAAATGCTAGGAAATTAAATGATGTGTTGTGGCTCTTTCAGGAGAAATGCTAGTAAGTCTTGCCAGAAGCTTCTTCATGGATGAAATATCCAGCGGTCTTGACAGTTCCACCACCTTTGGAATTGTTAAGTATCTCAGTCAAATGGCACATCTGATGGATATTACAATGTTAATTTCCTTGCTCCAGCCACCACCTGAGACGTTTGAACTCTTCGATGATATAATCCTACTGTGCCAGGGCAGAATTGTGTATCAAGGTCCTCGAGAGAATGTCCTTGAGTTCTTTGAGCATGTAGGCTTTAAATGTCCTGCGAGAAAAAACACAGCCGACTTCCTTCAAGAGGTACGTATTCTCATTTTAAGCCTAAAGGGACATATATAATTGTGAACTCTTAACTAAGAATATATATTAGCATATCTAATATACCCTCATCAAAACTTCCATTGCTTAGTCTTTCTTATTATTTAGGTATATGTTATTCTCTAAACTAAACTAAATTAAGTGCGATAATATGATTTTTATAAAAATTTATCAGACTAAGTTTTTCTATATATATATATATATATATATTAATAATAACCTCATCTTGTAAATTTCGATGAAATATCCTGGAACTGAAATTGCATTGCTAATCATGATATTTGGGCATCTTAGAAGATCATGTAATTACCTCGTGACATGAAATTTAACTTTGCGAGTATATTAGAGAGTAGAGTGTCGTATTCTCATTTTATGCTTTGCAAGCCTACTGCTTCTTCTGAAGGCGATTCTAAGACGAGTGGTAGTCACTGTGAGTCCCACTTGCCAATAGTTATTTCGCTTATTAATTCATTTGGAGCAGACCTAAGTATAACCGAGTGTAAGCCTCCACGGACATCAATCTATAAGAGCAACAGAAAGCATATGTACAAACTCCAGATTCGTATAAACATTTCTTATGTTGAAATGCCTTTCCTAATCAGTAAGGCCAGGCTTAAGTTATAGCGCAAGTAATAAAGTTTTGTTAGTGGAGGTCCTACATTCAAATTCTTGGCCTTACGTCGCCTGCAAAACAATGTAGAAAGGAATCTCTTCAGGTCAACCATTCGATTTTTTTTGTTTGTTTATGTGCATTTACTGTTAGTAGAAGGGACATACTTGACTAGTCTGGTGCACGCGTAATTGAGTTCACTCAGAACTTGAAGATTGCGTTGAGCATATCTTTCGGTTTCCGTGGGTGGCCCATCTATATCCTCTAGTTCATCATGGACCTTTAAGATGTTGATCAGCTATTTATTTTGTAATTGGGAGAGATCTTAAGTAACTGAATGCTTTTCTTTGGAGTCCAACAGATGCCTGTCCCTTATTATAGTTATAAAGTAGATATTAAGAACATAACAAAACTTGCTAATGTCTCCATTCCAAGTAAATTTAAAACTTGTCCCGAATCTGGTTGGCCAAAAGCTCCCCTCAATTTCACAATTTATCATAACCGTCAAAAAGAAGAAAAATTTTCGGTGCAACTTGTGAACTTTAGATTTATTACTTCATTCTGTAACATATCCCAAAAAAGTGTGTATTATTCCTTTTCTAAGAAAAATTCCTTCTCCTCATACTGATTAGCTGTTAGCATCTCACGATCAACATGCACTTCTAGACGGAAAGGCTTCACTGGTCACTAAACTGGCCTCATCTGTACTGCAGTCGAATGTTGGTTCAGTCACAAAATTGCATTATGCAGAACCCTCTAGGGGTTGGGCATAATAATCAAGATCAAACTGTGGTACCTGTGATTTCAACAACCAGGGGTTTGGCGAATCCTCCGTAGAGTTATGACGAGTAATAACATATATAATTTTTAAGATTTAACTGTGCAAAATCTGCAGTCATACAGTCAGTATTATATTTGTGTAGGCCATAGCTTATCAGATTTGTTTCACATTTTAGGGTATATCAAATGGTGATATCTAGGTCCATCTAGGTCTTGATATGCTCCAACGAGATAATATATCATGGAATAATTGTTAATAATGCTCTATCTAAAATAAATAAACCATATGATATATGAATTTAGCCTTAAGGTATTGGGAGCACTCAACCCGTGGCTTTGTTCAGCATGCTGGCAAGCTTCTTCATTCTTTACTCTGATAATCCTCCAATATGGCTTGTCTGCATACTGTTATCAATTATTTCATGAATGTTTCGTTCCCATTAACATATTATCAAGATATTTAATCCATGACCAGATCTAACTATTGAACCTTGCATTTTAAGGAATTTAATTTTTCTTAAACCCAATGCCGGAGTACATCCATGTTGATTTTTGGAGAATTGTTTTTTTATATATATCCATCTAGGCCTGCATGATACAGAAACCAGGTAAATCCTCATGGTATCACAAATATTTTGAGAATGCTATGGAGAATTCCTTGATCAGATTAACTTAGGTATCACAAGCAAAAGTTAGATTCCCATAATCACAAATTCTTCTGAGCGTCTTTACATGATAAAAACAATATCCCATTTATATCTTGTGATCTATGATATATGAATATTGCGTGACACTTGAGAAATATACAAAAGAAATACCATCTCCTTTATAGCTTGTAAGACCACAAATATATTTGGAACAATATTTACCTATTGATCTAGATCTTATTAGGAAGTGTCATAATGGATAGCTTGGAATTTTAATAATTTATTCTGAGAACTATCTGGATATTTAAACATTTATCTGAAAAAACTTACAACAAATCTAAAAAACATACTAAGAAACCCCTCTCTCACTTTCTCTCTACTGATCTAGAGTTTGAGTTCTCACTTATGGGGAAATCTCGTATTGATTGCATCAATGTTTCCAATTCATATCATGAGTGCACCGATTATTGCTATAGGAAAATCATTGAAAAATTCAGTGTTGACTCTTAGCTACTGAAGATGAGAGAGGAAAATTCTTATGATTTGGATTCCATCACTGGTGGGTATCTCTTTCCTAGTATACGAGGTTTGCAAGGATGGATCGTCATCCTTCCATGATGGTAGACAGTGGGCTTCAATGTAAACCTTTATCGGAGGTTCCAAAGGGGTTGGCTTTGTACTTTGCTTGAACAGCGGCTATCAGCAAAATGCCAGCTAAAATGGAGATGATGACTGAAATAATCAAATTGGTATTTCAGTTAGAAATTCAAAACTGATAAAAAATAAGAAAAGTTTACAACTTTATATGATTGAGCAATTACAAGAGATAGAATAAGAAGTTCCATTCTCAAATATGAAAGCATAGTTCAATACTACAATCACTCTATCAAAATAGACTTTCCTATCATAAATCTTGGAACATATGATGATAGAGATCTAATCAAAACAATCCTTTTGATCTCCTTTGATGTTCCGGTGACAATCTTTACTTGGTGCTCACGAAGAATAAGGAGAAAGAAACTTACTTGATAGATGTGTTGTGTTAACAAAACAAGAAAATTCTTTCTTGGTGATATGAAACTTCTACCATATTGCTTATATGGGAGCTCTTGTCTTGATCACTACAAGACTTGACAATGGAGTTTCGAGGGTGATAGAGGAGTAAAAGACTTAATTTCTAAAGGTGTAATGTTGAATATAGTAAGGAAGCTCTAGATGGTGTCAGAACCTCTCCTTGGTCGCCTTGATAGGAAAACACTCTCCTTTCTTGAACCCAGCAATATTAGATGGAGATCTTTAACTATAAGATGGAGATATTTAACTATAAAAGAGGAATAATACTTACTAGAAATCTCTTAATGGTATCTAAAACTTCGATTTTGATTGTCTTAATATAGAAGCCCTCTCCTTTTACAACAAAGGATATCTCATTGAGAACGATGAAGAAAAGAGAGATTGTATTGGCATGTAGACTCTTCTTTGATAACATGATGTAATACTCCCTATCCGGCATTTGGATAACAAAGTGCGGGAAACATATTCTCATAAGAATATAGTAACACTTAGTATAATACCAATTGCTAAGATAGTTTATAGTTACCACGAATTCCTGGCTCAAAAATGCTAACTACAATTACTTTATATATTAATGAGAATCATTATAAACTATACTAGCTCTTGTCTCACATTAGATGTATGGCTATTCGAACTAGGGTATTTTATTCTCTCCCCTTTTAAGAACTGATGACCTCGTCAGAGAGGCATAGCCAATAGCAATTCACCATGTGATTTGCGATTTTAGAGTTGGCCTCATAGATTATAGGGTTGGCTTCCATAAATTTCAAAGGTGGGCTCACTATGTTTGTGTAGCACTTTATTTTGTGTTAAATGAAGTTTTTCTTTTTTTTTTTTTTATTAATAATCTTTAATAAAATTAATAAAAAGAATATGAAAAAATTCTAATATATTTAAAATGAAAACTTATTCTTAGGTAAATGGATTGCGAAATGCTTCTGTAGAATGTCCAATATCTGTTTTACATCTTCTGTGCGAAAATATTCAATTCCCATAAGATCTTCTTGACTATTACTCAAAAGGTCCAACAATGTATGTATATTGGACCTTTTGAGACAATTATAGGTCCTGGGGGGCAGTTCTGATTGGTCAATAAAAATACATTTCAACGGAATTCTTTTTTTGTTTTTCTTTAGATTAGTTAATCTATTTTGAAAGGTAAAAAGGGGTAGAGTAAACCTCTCCATATGCCACTTAGGTGTCTGCCTCGATACTACTTGTAATGACACTCATACAGAGTTTGGGCAGTGGAATACTATTAAATATGCTAAACCTCACTATAATATCATTAAATTTTCCACAATAGTACTCAACAATAAGTAATAAAATTCAATAGATATTTCTCTTTTAATTTATTAGAAAAATTTTGGATGTAGTGAAATAAATATTCAAAATAGGAAAGAAAAACTAAGGATATTTTTCTCAATATTGAAGATAACTAAACCTATATGGATAAGACAAAAATAAGCACAATATTCTACCGGGTTTCGACTATCTCCAAGAAATACAGTTGATCGTTATAAGTCTGATCTACTTGCTCATCTCAAAATTTAGCCATGCACATCCTGATAGTCAAATCATGACCAAAATAAAAAATATACAGACATGAATAAACTGAAATATACAGACATGAGTAATATGAGGGACAATAATGTATATAAAAGTAACTATAGAAAATGTATTAATGTATTAACTAAGTTTGTAATAATGGTTATTCTAATTATAGTTTTGCACCAATCTACATGTCAAGTATTCTAATTTAGGCTATCATATGTTATTAGAGAATTTGACTGATGCAGTATTCGTACTTCGATTATCTCGCATACAGGTCTGGAAAAATAGTCATTAGAAGTGACTGGAGCTAGTTCAGACCTGGGCAATAATAAATAGTAATATTCCACCATGATGTGCACAATGATTAGTTGTACAAGTTAGCAAGTATAGATAAAAGATATATTTCACATCAATTAGTATCCTCCCACTCTATTATATTTTATTGTTATTAAGATCATGTCAAGTCCAGTATACTATATTTCCAATCAAGTCCAGTCGTAATCCAATTCGAGTCCAAGTCTAGTTCAAGTTTGTTATAGTTAAATGATATTTATAAAGAAACTATCATTCTAACATATTAATTAGCGATTTTCTAACTGCATATTATTATGATATATGACTAGGTAAAAGCAAGGAAATTGGAGGTTTTCTATATAAGCACATTTCATAATTATATCCCTACTTTTCTTTTTAACTCTTTCCTATACACCGATACCACACAATATTACAATCAATATCACAGTGAATCAAGGTTTCGGAGTACCATTTTCAAGATTAAATTGGTGAATTTATAACATATATTTTCTATGAATAAAATCTATTAGATTACTTAATTTTGAGCATTTTAATAGCGCTTGATGAGGGAAAACAATCTATTTAATGTAAAATAAGAATGAGGCAAACAATGGAAATTAGAAACAACTTTATTTTTTATAATTAAAATATACTTTATGTCATTAACATACAAAAACAATTCTATTTAATAAATATTGAATCATAATTTACTCTTATTTAATAGGAATAGTGCATGGAAAATTGAATCAGAGAAGTAACTCATCTTTTCCCCATTGCGTTCGTCAATAGGTTCCAACTAAAGTTTCCATTCAAATATCAATATCTATATAACAAACTATTATAAAAACATTAAAAATATTTAAACATGTGCTTTTATGATTTGAGGACACTTCTTCTTGAATTTTTAGAAGTTTACAAAAATTTTTTTTTTTTTTTGTCCAGAAAGACTAGTTGGTTTGAAACAAGCAAATAGGTAGGGAAGTCATCTTATTAGATCAATAAGATGAATGAATGTAGAATTTAGTTAGGTTCTTATTAGAAATTATATACCAAGTTCCAATAAAATGTAAGCCCATCAAGAAAATTAGAGGAGGATCATATCTTTTGATAAATTCCCAGGGAGAAGATGGAGGATCGATGAGTGGTGGTAGTTAAGACAGCAAGAGATTGGTGCCATTGTAGCAGTCGAGACTCCACTCAGTCGATCGAGACTCTAGTCGTCAATATATCATGTATCAAATTCATGTATATATTATTATGAAATCAAGCAGTAAGCATGTAACAAATAATTGTTTAAATATGAACCAATCTAGCATGCAAGCAACACATGTATGCATGTATCTAGTAAATAAGTATCAAATGTCATGTATATTAAGTGTATCATATATCAAGTTCTACGCATATGGCTTATTATATATCATGTGTCTTACAACTGGTATTATATATCAAGTGTGTCACACACACACACACACATATATATATATATATCAAAGAAATAAGTAATGGACGTGCAACAAGTATAGTATATCATGTATCTAATATATCAAGTGTTGTGCGATAAGTAAAGATATTAAGTACCAAGCATGGATCCAACGTGCCAAATATGGTATCATATAGCAAGAAAATATATAAGTGTATTGCCTAGTCGATATCTAGTGATATATGAGGGTGGTATTATTACATGCACAATGCGCATGGACTCATTATATGGAACCCGTATTGATGAAATTACACAAGTATAATAATATTATAAGTCCAAACTAATCATGAATATAATAATAAAATAATTGGTATAGTAAGGCTAGACAAAGTATAGCAAGGCATAGCAAGGTGCAACAAGGTAAAGGTAAAAGTAAAGGATTATCTGGAGACCATAAACAACAGTAACTTCAAGACTAATTTCAAAATACACAACGAGAATCTGATACCAAAATATAAAGGAAAATCATAAGGCTCATAATAATCTTTACAACAAATAAGAATTTTAGTGCAATTGGAGCTCGAATGTGAAAGTTATAGCAATTTACCTAAACTAAATAAAACAAAAATTAAGGATAAGTATAGAACAATCATTTCAAAAGCTGACTTCAAGATAGTTGCAGCTGGAGTCAATAACAAAAGTAATGAAAAAATTGTAGAGATCAAAATAAGATTAGTAACAAATCAAGAATTGACTCAATTGGAGCTCTATACTAAAAGTTATAGTAGTTTTTCTGATCGCATTGAAGGTAAGCATGAAACTGGTAAAACGAGTATGAGATGGAATTCTACTTGTCTTGAATGCCTTGAACTTGTTAGACCTAGAATGGGGCAGAGAAGGGAAGATCCTTCAGCTCTAAACTTTTTTTTTGGCTAATCAAATAATTTTTATTTAGGTACTAATCTCTTTCATACAAGAAATTACTTTGATCTTTTCTCAACAAATCAAAAAGAGGTAATACGAATGCAGATGAAAATTGAAGGTTCTAACGTTCCTTTGCTGCTTCATCAACAATTCAGTGCACAATTTGTTAGCCTCCCTCTAAGTGTGTCGAACCTCAACTGATAAGAAATTAGAAAATAGTTGAAAATAGTTCATAATCAGACCACACCGAAATTTTTTTGTTGACGTAGCGAGTAGGGATATCAGCTCCTTACAATCCCCCTCCAAAATAAGATTTGATCCAAAAAACTCCTTTGAACATTTTTAAGACTAACTAAAGCCGCTTAGTTTCAATATCAAAAGCCGACAAAGCTTCCTGTCAGTTCACCTCTGCATATAGCAACCTCCCTTCCTAATCCCGCACTACAAAACCTGCAACAGCTACTGTTGAGTGAGGATCAAACAAACCATCGAAATTGAGCTTGAACCATCCCATTGGGGGTTTTTCCCAAGAGATAATGTGAGTTCCACCAAACTCAACATCTCCAAACCACACACTTGGTGAATCTGTGATCACTACAATTCTTTATTCTATATGAGCCACAACTTTACAGGCAACTACTTTAGTAGTAGAAACCCTTCCCTCAAAAGTAGAAGCATTTCTATCTTTCCAAATGAAGCATGCACAGTAAATTAAGCTAGCCTATCGAGCCATATATCTTCCACAGCTTTTAAATAAGGACCACCATTCTCTCAAGACTCAATTTGCACATTACCACCAATCATTCCTTATAGGAATTTCCACACATCCCTCGACTTGAAACAATCCACCACATGATGAAAGCAATCCTCATCAAACTCAAGATACCGTGGACAAAACAAAGATTCCACCAGACCACGTTTCCCCAAGAAATACTTGGTAGCCACCGCATCTTTCGCCAGTCGCTACAACCAAATACGAACTGTATATAAGATAGGCATCTGCCATACCCACTTTAAAGTAAATTTCTCCAGATGTAGACCGTCATGATGTAATCGTATTGCTTCATAAAACTTTTTGGTAGTAATTGCTTTAAGCAGTTGGCCATTCCAAAGTAACATGCCACCAAGATTATTTCCCCGAATTCAAATTTCCATAATCTTTTCCACTAAATCTTCATAAATAAATTCCAAGAGGGGATTATGGTTCCAAAATCTAGAAGTATCAATAAAGAAAGAAACTGATTTATCATATAAAAGCTCTTGATTATGCACAAGATAGGTTGCACAGTTTAAAAGAAAAGTATCCAACCACAGGTCGTCCATCACACTAACACACTTGCCATCTCCAATCTCCCATCTCAGGCCATTATGAACAATGTCTAATCTCTTTCGAACTGCATTCAAGCTCTGAGAACAATTGCGCATGTGCTTCATTTTCCAAACATTACACTCATGATTGTATTTTGAATTTGTGGCCACAACCCAAGCAGAATCTGGAGAATTCATAGACTTAATAATTTGCTTACCCATTAACGCCTCATGAAAAGTAGATAATTGATGAAAACCAATCCCTCCATATTCTCTTGGTTTACACAGTTCCTCCAATTTAATCATGGTCAAACCCCGATTCTTACCATCTTTTGACCATAAGAACATTTGAAATAATCTCTCCATCCTTTCAAAAACAAAAATTGGCGCCAACTAGCAGACACAATAAATAAAAGAATTGATTGAAGCACTACCTTTAGTAATGTAATCCTTCCTGCAAACAACAAGGATCACGCTTTACATATGCTAAGCTTCCCTTTCCCTTAGCAATCAATGGCTCAAAATCCATCATTCTAAGTTTATCAATTCCAATTGTTGCCCCCAAATATCTAAAAGGCATACATCCATGCTGAAATCCGAAAATATTTTGAATTTTTGATCGCATTCTGCATCTAACCCCATTACCAAAAAAAATTGCGAGTTTTTGAACATTAACTAGTTGGCCACTATATCAACAATACTTATCCAGAATTCTTTTCAATCATCTGCATTGATAGATAGATGCACGATTGAAAATAAGATAGTCATCAACATAACCAAGATAACACAATTATACTTCATTACCTTGTAACTGCAACCCATGAAGCAGGCTCTGATTCAGCTGCCTGTTAAACCTACGAACAAGAACTTTAACCACAATAATAAAAAGATAAGACAATAGTGGATCACCTCACCAAATTCCTACATTACAAGTAAACCACTCTGAAGGACTCCCATTCATCATAACTGAAAAAGATGGAGCCTCAGTACAAACCATTAGTTAATCAACAAAAATTGTATGGAACCCAAACCTCTATAATACCTCCCTCAGAAAGCACTGTGTCATCTGATCATAAGCTCTTTCCATATGAACTTTTAGCACCATCACCAATTGACCTTTTCCATGTTTCTTCATTCAATGAAAAGCCTCCTGAGCGAGTAAAATGTTATCTGAAATACATCTGCCCTGTACAAAAGCACTTTGTGAGGGAGAAATAATTTTTGGAAGGAGATGCTTCATCCGATTAATAAGTAGCTTGGAAATAATCTTATAGAATCATTACACAATATAATAGGCCTGTAATGCGATGAAGAAGTTAGGTTTGATAATTTTGGGATCAACACCAAAAGCGTGGCTTGCCACTATTCAGGCAACTTTTTGGTTATGTAAAAATGGTTAAGAGCATTCATAAAATCATTTTTAATTATATCCCAGCTAAATTTATTGAACGCACCTGACAGTCCATCAGGACTAGGAGACTTATCCAATGGTATGGCCTTAATTACAGTCTCAACTTCTTGTAAAGTAAATATACGAATAAGAGCTTCATTTTCACTATCATTAATAGTTCTTGGAATCACTTCAAGAAGTTCTATATATAAAATAGGAGCATCCAATTTCCATATATCAGCAAAGTAATCATGCCAAAAATGAGCTAATGCCTCATCCCCTATAATAATCACCCCACTATTCAACCGTACTTTATGCATGTTATTTTGCGCATGTCTGCAAGTAGTGGCTCGATGAAAAAACTTGATGTTATCATCTCCACCGTTCAACTATTCAATGTGAGACTTCTGTTTCCAGAATAACTCTTAACACCTCAGATTATTATGAATTTTGGATTTGAGAATGGCTAACTTCACTTGGAGTTTAGGATCTCCACTATTTGAAGCTTCAAGTATCTGAAGCCCCTTTAACTCAGCCGCCAACTCCTGATTCCTTGAAAAGATATTTCCCCCATGATCTCTATTCCAATTTTGTAATGACTGTTTTACATATTTCAACTTACGAAACACCTTTAAAAGAGGGTTACCCTCAATATAATTCATCCAAGTTTCCTCAATCACTTCTCTAGCCCTTCCAATTTAATCCAGAATCTTATGAATATAAAAGGCTTAGGTCCCCCTTTCGATAATCTATCAGAGTCTAGAAGCAATGACAGTGACCTGAAGCAATCTGCAACTCATAGAAAACCACTACTCTTGGATGAATATTAAGCCAATCTGGACTGACTAATCCTCTATCCAATTGCTCCAGAATACACCTTCTTCCATGTTGTTCATTACACCATGTAAAAGAGGGCCCAACAAATTTAAATTTCATCAAATCACAATTCTAAATACATTCACGAAAATCTTATACTGCGATATCCTCCCTGAAACTACCCCCAGACTTCTCTGTCGCTGAAAGAACAACATTAAAATCTTTCATAACTAGCATAAATTCTCTATCTTCCTCCTTCGCCTTGGAAATGTTAGCAATAATAATAATAATATACCAATGCAACAACCAGCGTAATATAGTAGTTAACCGAAGAGAAAAATAGCAGAGACAGTAAACACACAGATTTAACGTGGTTCGGCAATGTGCCTACATCCACGAGAATATGATCGAAACCTTCCACTATATCAAAAGAGATTACAGCTCTCTAGTACTCAACCACAAGAGAAATAACAATTAAATCACCATGTGAATATGAGATAATGGCCTCACTTCACCTTTGTTACAGTCGCCAAAGCCCTCCTCTGTTGCTCCAACCGCAACAGCAGCAATCAAGAACAGCAGCCGCAACAAATTTCACATGCTTCAGACCGCAACCACTAGAGAAAAATAACCATAGGCCACCCCCTCCTTCTATTTGATTCAGTCGCAATTTTTCTCCTCCTAGCTTCAGGCCAAAACAACAGCAGGAACGCAAAGAACCAGCCGCCAACCAATAGAAAACCTCGACCTATCACCTGCCCTAGCCGCACACCCCCATATATATATATATATATATATATATATATATATATATATATATATATATATATATATATATATATATATATATATATCATAACGGGTTTGGGCCAGTTTTTGGATCCGTTTAGATGGACCGAACTCACTGCGGAAATAGGGCTCCATTAGCAACAATCTTCTATTTGGAGACCTAATGCAAAAATTGTAATCTTTATACATGATAATCCTAGCGTCCAAAACTTTTATCTCGATCGTTCAAAATCCCAATTTCAGCATTCAACACAAATGTACCAAAGTTGAGCAATAGCTCAACTTTTTCCCATCAACCGGCTTTGTCAACATATCTGGAGGATTTTTGCTATCCTCAATATTTTTCAACTTCAATTGACCATCCTCCAATAAGGATCTAATGAAGTGATACCTCAAGTGAATATGTTTAGTCCATGAATGATACGCTGAGTTCTTAACAAGATGAATTGCATTCTGACAGTCACTGAACAACATGCAATCCAATCTATCAAAATCCAACTCACTCATCAATCGTTGTACCCAAATAAATTTCTTACTTGCTTCTGCAGCTGCTACATACTCAGTTTTTGTCGAAAATAAAGCAACAATTGATTGTAATATTAAAATCCAGCTTATCGTTGTCTCTCCTTTAGTAAAGACATAACCTGCGGTGCTCCTGCCATTATCTCTATCACCCGCATGGTCCGAGTCCACAAACCTTGTACATCAATATTATCACCCCAAAATAGAAGCAATACTTTGAAATACCTTTCAAATACCTAAAAATTCACTTCACTGCTAGTCAATGTACCTTCCCTGGGTTTTTCATGAATCTACTCACAACTCCCACTGCATGTATAATATCTGATTTTGTACTCACTATTGCATACATGGGACTCCCAACGGCCGATTAAAAGGCACATTCTCTAGGTGTCTCGTCTCCTTATCTGTTTTAGCACATTGCTCCTTTGATAGCTTAAACTGACCATCAAAATCTGTAGTTACCGATTTTGCATTCTCCACATTGAATCTCTCCAACACGTTCTTGATTTACTCCTCTTGAGATAAACACAATTTCTAACTTTACTTATCTCGGATAATTTGCATCCCAAGAAGTTCTTTTGCCTCACCCATGTCCTTCAAAGAGAATCTCCCTGCCAATTTTCTCTTCAGATCATTGATTTTCTTCATGCATGAACCTGCCACAAGTATGTCATCTACATACAAAGTAAGTATAATAAAGTTATCGACCTTAAACTTTTGTAGATATACACAATAATCTGAATTGCATCTGGCAAAATCCGAATCTAACATAAACTCGTCGAACTTCAAGTACCATTGTCTCGGTGCCTGTTTCAATCCATGCAAACTCCTTTCAGTTGACATTCCCAATTCTTCTTTCCTTCAACTTCATATCCCTCTGGCTATTCCATGTTTCTACTCCTACTCCAAATCACCATGAAGAAAAACTGTCTTCACATCAAACTGCTCTAAATATAATCCTTTTACAGTCATAATACTCAATATTGTTCTGATAGAAGACATCTTCATAACTGGTGTAAATATCTCATTGAAATCAATACATTTTCTCTAACTGAATCTCTTCACTATAAATTTAGCCTTGTATCTTTGTGTCTCTCTTGTCTCATGTTTTACCATGTATACCTAATTGTTATGCAATACTTTCATCTTTTCTGGTCGCTTCACCAATTCCCATATATGATTCTCCTCCAAAGAAGACATTTTATCACGCATGACTTGCTCCCACTTAAGACGAAACTTATCCTGCATAGCCTATTGATAACTCTCTAGTTTACATGTATCAGTATACAAAATATGATATAAAAGAAGACAAAGTTTTTGAGTTGGCTTCCTTATCCTAGTGCTCCTCCTCAAATTTGGAACACTCTCTTCCTCAAATGAAAAACTGGAACTATCGACTTCAGTCAGTGGCTCTCTCTCCAGTTCGATCTCATCTGAAACTTATGTATTCTCAGGTGTAGTCATTTCTTCTCCTTCAGATATAGGTATTTCTTCTTTTCTTTCATCCATACGATCCATCTCATATTGTAGCTCATCCAGCTCTAAGTACTTTTTCTCAATTATTTTCTCACTTTTTCTCTACATTCGGTCTTTATATATGCAACTCCCATTGAATACTACATCTCTACTATGAATCACCTTGTTATGCTCGTAATCCCCCAAGCGATAACTATATTCATTGCCCCCGTATCCAATGAAGGCACACTTCTGAGATTTAGAATCAATCTTCTTTCTCATCTCATGATCGACATTTGCATATGCTATGCAACCAAATACCTTTAATAATAAATAATTCACATTCTTACCAAACCACACCTCCTCTGAAATTCTTCCATCTAAATACTAGCTGGACTTCTGTTGATTAGATAGACTGTCATATCTACAGTGGTTCCCCAAAGTTGCAAAGGCAAACCTGCATGTAGTCTCATACTCCGAGCTCGGTCCAAAATGATTTTATTCATCCTCTCAGCCACACTATTCTGCTACGGTGTTCTCGGTACAGTCTTCACTCTCCTGATCCTGTGGGTAAAGCAATAGTCATCGAACTCTTTATTGCAGAATTCCCTACCATTGTCTGATAACAGAGATTTCACTTTCAAAGTTGTTTCATTTTCAACAAGAACTTTCTATACCTTAAAAATCTTGAAGATATCGGATTTCTGCTTAAGTGTAAATGCCCATATTTTCCTACTTGCATCATCTATGAAAGTAACAAAATAAGAATTACCTCCAAAAGACTTCGCCGAAGAAGGCCCCCATACATCTGTATGCACCAACTTTAATCTCTCGATTTTTTTTCTCCTTGCCATCCTTCATAAAGCTAACTCTTGTCTACTTCCCAAATACACAGTTCTCATAGAAATCAAAGTTAGCATCTTTCATATCTATCAACATACATCTGAATTGTAACACTCTCATACCGCTCTCCCTCAAGTGACCGAGTCTCTGATGCCATAAGGTAGATTTCTCATTTTTCACGGTGGCCAAAAAAATAATGTGATCTATCGAGCTTGAGAGTAGATATAGTGTTTCCACTCTCTCACCCTTGATCACTACCATTGCTCCTTTACTAATCTTCTATTGTTTCCTCTCAAATGAGATTTGATAACCCTCGCCATCCAGCTTGCTAACAGATATCAAATTCTTCTTCAAATCTGGTATGTGCCTGACCTCTTGTAAAAGCAGCTTTCCACTATTATACAATTTCAACTGAATTATCCCCTTACCGACAATTTTTTATTCCTACCCATTAACAACAGTCACATGCCCAAATTCACCTTGGATATAATTATCAAACCATTCTCTGGGAGCAGTGCAATGGAACGAAACCCCTGAATCTACAAACTACAGATCTGACATTAATTCTGTATGAGCAGACAAGCATAAGTTATCGTACTCCTTACTTAGATTCACTACATTCGCTCCCTCCTTATTTTTGTTTAGACAATCCTTCTTCATATGACCCTCGGTCTTACATTTCCAACACTCTAACTTTTTCTTGAATTTCCCATTAGATTTTGATATCGATCTTTGCTTCGATTCCCTACTTAAACTTCTATCACTTTCCTTTCTGTTGTCATTATCAACAGACAGAGCAGTATTTGTAGAAACTGTGCTCTCACCAATACTCTTTTTCATCAATTCATCATTCATGACAGTACTCACAACATCATTAAATTTAAGATAAGTGTTGGAAGCATTGCTAATGGCCATAACAACATTACTCCAACTATCCGGTAACGAACATATAAACATCAAACTTTTAATGTCATCAACAAAGAGAAACTCTAAGGATTCAAGTTGTGCCCATAATATGTTAAATTCGTTCAAATGATTAACAACTATTGAACTATCAAAAGGCACTCTCAAGTTAAACAACATTTTCATTAGAAACAGTCTATTTAAAGTAGACGGCTTCTCATAAAATTTGGTCAATGCTGACATCAAACCTGAAGTGGTCTTCTCTTTGAAGATATTGAACACAACATGCTTTGTCAGGCACAATCGAATCTGCGCCAAATCCCTTCTGTCCAACAATTCTCATTTCTCATCAGTCATCTTTTTTTGGTTTTTCTCCAAACAGTGGTTGATGTAAATTTTTCTGATATAAATAATCTTCCATCTGCAACTTCCGCCATTGAAAGTCTGTTCCATCAATTTTTTTAATTTTTCTTTCCTATCTTCCGCCATAACTCCCACTCAAAATCAACACCGATACGAGCAAAATCTAATCTGAACCAGTATCTGATACCATTTGTTAGCAAAAATGATAATAATATACCAATGCAACAACCAGCGGAATATAGTAGTTAACCGAAGAGAAAAATAGCAGAGGCAATAAACATGCAGATTTAACGTGGTTCGGCAATGTGCCACATCCACGAAACATGATCGAAAACATCCACTATATCAAAAGAGATTACAGCTCTCTAATTCTCAACCACAAGATAAATTACATTAAATCACTATGTGAATATGAGATAAAGCTCTCACCTCACCTCACCTTTGCTACAGTTGCCAAAGCCCTCCTTTGTTGCTCCAGCCGCAATAGCAGCAATAAAGAATAGCAGCCGCCGCAAATTTCACCTGCTTTAGGCCACAACAACTAGAGAAAAATAACCATAGGCCGCCCCTCCTTCTATTTGATTCAGCCGCAATTTTTCTCCTTCGAGCTTCAGGCCGAAACCACAGCAATAACGCAAAGAACCAGCCGCCAACCAATAGAAAACCTCGGCCTATCACCTGCCTTATCCGCACACCCCCATATATATATATATATCATAACGGGTTTGGGCTGGTTTTTGGACCCGTTTGGATGGACCGAACCTGCTGACAATAGGGCCCATTAGCAATAGGAGCCAACCTCTGCAGATTTCCGATGATGACCCGTTAGATCGCCGTCTCCTCTGTAACCATTGTCATTCTCCATAATAATTACTGCTTTCTTTAGCTCTAAACTTGAGGGTGTGGAAAAAATGGAGAAGAGAATGAAAGATGTGAATGAAACACGCATTACTTGTGCATGTATCTTCTTAGTCAAGTCAAGCTACAAATATCTGTCGCGCGTAGGATAGGTAATGGATGCGTTCATTGTCCAAATTTTGGTCCTCTCTATACAAAATTTTAAATTAGAAAAATAAAATTTTTATTTTTAATTCAAAATTTAGTCCGTGTACGCGTACATTACCATCCCTAATCGCGCAACATGTCATGCTACACTTTACAGAACCTTGCCGAGTCATGCTATAAATCCCATGATTGCCCCCACTAACTCCACCCACTAAATATGGTGGAAGTTGTGTAGGGAGAAAATGAAAAACGGGTAAAATGACCAATTTTAGGCTTAGAACTTAACTGTCTTGAAAAAAAAAAATCTTTAAAAAATTAAAAATATTATGGAGTAAGGTGGTCAATATGCCTTTCATTGAAGTCAAAATCAAGACTCGGGATATAAGATAAAATCATCCAAATTAAAGATTGGATAATTACTGTCCCCGACTCCGTAACCCAAAATGAATCCATCTAGAAAATTATAGTAGTTGCATCCCAACAACATAAGTAATCTACATACTTGGATACCAAGCTAGCTTCTCGGAAAGAACTTGGGTAGAATAAGAACACAAGCCATCTTAGTAGCCATTTAATGTAAGATATCTTGGATTTTATGTACACAGTTATTAGTTATTAGGATTGGAGTTTTAGTTTAACTCGTGAGGAGCATATTAGTGATCATATTTTTATTGTAGGATACTACTATGGGATCAGTTATGAAGTTATCATTGTATCAATTTTAGTACTTTTTATATTTTTTATAAATTACTTTACATTTAAAGAAAAAGAATTTACGAGTACTTTTGACCCTCAAAATGTGAACAGGTCATTTCAAAAATGGATCAAGCGCAGTATTGGACTGGAAACCCTAGAGAATACCATTACATTCCAGTTTCAGAGTTTGCAGAGTCCTTCAAGTCTTTTCATATTGGACAGCTTCTCGAAGACGAACTTCGCAAACCATGCGATGCTACCAAGGATGGCACACTGATCCAACCAAACAAATGCAGTGTAATCTCCAAATGGAATATCTTCAAGGCATGTTTCTCAAGGGAAAAGTTACTGTTTAGGAGAAACTCTCCCATCCATATTTTCAAGGCCATACAAATAGGAATCATGGCTTTTGTAGTCATGACACTTTTTCTCAAAACAAATAAGAACTACTTATCTGCGGAAGCAGTGAACAAGTTCATGGGAGCCCTCTTTGCCGGAGTTGTACTGGTGAAGTTCAATGGAATGACGGAGCTCCAAATGATGATAAAGAGGCTTCCTATCTTCTACAAACAAAGGGAGCTACTACATTTGCCTGGATGGGCTCTTGTCTCGTCGATTGTTATCCTGAGTCTTCCCATGTCAATAATTGAAGCCGGCATTTGGACAAGTTTAACGTATTTTGCTGTTGGCTTCGCACCTACAGCAATTAGGTATAAGATTCTTACATATGTCTCTCTGTTGTCTTTTAATGGTATAAAAGGTATGAAGATAATAGAGGCAATGTCTGTTGCAGGTTTTTTCAGCAATTCCTGCCATTGTTCTGTGTGCATCAAATGTCAATGGCCCTATTTCGGTTTATTTCTTCTGTGGGAAGAACGCAAGTGATGGCAAACACCTTAGGAACAGCTACTCTAATTGCAATTTATATCCTTGGAGGTTTCGTAGTATCAAAAGGTCATATTTCCTAACAAATCACATTTTTTTTTTTTTTGAAAGATAAAATTTTAAAAAATATTGAAATATGCATTATTAAGCAACTCTATCCTTACTTTTGTGATGTACTTGATCAGACAACATCCAGCCGTGGCTGGTTTGGGGATATTGGGCCTCTCCGGTGACCTATGGGCAGAATGCAGTTGCACTCAATGAATTTCTTGATGAACGGTGGAGCATGGTAATCTCATCGTCTTTTTTTTTTTTTTTTTTTTTTAAATGCTAATATCAACTGAAAAATTGTAACTCAATGATAATTTCTTTTTCCCTAGTTGAAAGTGCTATCTACAAGCAACAGCAATTTAAAAGAACAAAGATAAAAATTTTGCTTAATTTTCAACTACATAAGCTCAAAAGAATATTATGGCAATATGTAGAAAAGTGAAACACATTGTTCTCTGTTGTGACAGCCTATTCACCGTGAAGGCATAAATGCCAATACTGTTGGAGAAGCGATTCTCAAATCCAGAGGGCTCATGACTGAGTGGCATTTGTACTGGATTTGTGTAGTAGCTCTTCTTGGGTTCGCCATGATCTTCAATATTCTCAGCGCTCTCGCCTTGGAGTTTCTCAATCGTATGACTTCTTAAACACATCGTATTATCATGCTTCACCAGATTGCCTTGTGGAGCTTGATACCACTCATTTCTCAATTTGCAGCTATCTACAAGCATCAAGTGAACATAGACTCTCAATCTAAGAGTACTCAACGGATGGAGGAATTCGATATGGAAACAGCGAAAGGACCAGGTCGCAATGGTGAATTAGAGTTGCCATTTAAGCCTGTGACTTTCGTATTCCAGCATATCAATTACTACGTTGACATGCCTGCAGTAAGTATCGTTAAGTTTGCTGCAGTCTTTTGTTTGAATCTTCATCTTAAAACTAGTCACACTGGAGGATTATGTTAATTTAATTTGATCTCATTTGACAAGGCAATGGAGAAACGCGGCTTCGACGGGCAGAGGCTCCAGCTGCTACGGGATGTCAGCGGTGCGTTTAAGCCTGGAGTTCTGACTGCACTGATGGGGGTCACCGGAGCTGGAAAAACCACGTTACTTGATGTCTTGTCAGGAAGGAAGACCGGAGGCTACATTGAGGGAACTATGAGTATAAATGGCTACCCAAAAAAGCAAGAAACGTTCGCCAGGGTCTGTGGTTACTGTGAGCAAACTGATGTCCACTCCCCTTTCATCACTGTCTACGAATCCCTACAGTTCTCCGCATGGTTACGCCTCCCTTCCAGCATTGGAACACACAAGAAAAATGTATGTTCGATTTCAATCTACTGTTCATTTCAGTGCTGCTTCTCTTTTAGCATATCATTCATCAGAATGAAAAGAATCTGATGGAGATTTTATGTTCTGACGTCTTTAGATGTTGGTGGAAGAAGTTATGGGCTTGGTTGAGCTACTCCCACTTAGAAATGCCATTGTTGGTCTTCCAGGAGTCCAAGGCTTGTCATCTGAACAGAGGAAAAGGCTTACAATAGCAGTGGAATTGGTTTCTAGCCCTTCTATAATATTCATGGATGAACCCACATCCGGTTTGGATGCTAGGGCCGCGGCAATTGTGATGAGGGCTGTGAGAAAGACAGTCGACACTGGACGCACTGTTGTCTGCACCATCCATCAGCCAAGCATTGAGATATTTGAATCGTTTGATGAGGTATGTATGTGTTCCAGTTATTATCACTAAACATGGACACGATTGCCCTGCTCCGACATAGACATGTCGAGCATGGCATTGCCTAAATCCAGACTCAACGATATGGCAATATGTTCATGTTTCTTTTTAATATATATGTGTATTTGACACTTGTCAATATGTGCATTGGTTTCTATTCATATATAAAAGAACCAAATTAGAATAAAATAAAGGGGAAAAAATAGATAAAAAGAACCGAAAAGTTAAAAAAAAAATGAGCTACAAAACATGTAGCTTTTGTCAAAAAGGGGTATAACATATTCCTTCAGACATGCTAATAGGAAGTATCCTACGTATCGTAGAGTTCCAGTAACACTTCTAGTGATATTCTAAGAAAGAAGAAGCGAAAATTCATTTGTCATGAAAGTGATGGAGTATCTCAGTTGATATGTAAGCTTTGCAATTTATAATACTCAATGTACGTCTTAAATATGGAAAAATGATAAGGTTTGACACGTATAATTTGGGATAGCTGCTGTGAGGCCTATGGTAGAAAGAACAACTTCAAACCAGAAACCTGGGCAATAAGATAATGGTAATACCCTAGTAGTACGTCAAAAAATTTACAAAGAAATTTCTCAACTTGGAAACATCCATTGTGTTGATTGATCTGAAAGGCTTCTTATGATGTCCTCGGCTGGCAAAAGACGTTTTGCCATAGCAAGCGAGACAGAACAAATGTTTGGTTTACAACAAATTTTTTATCTTTCTCGTTGCAGTTGATGCTAATGAAAAGCGGCGGACAGGTCATTTATAGTGGGCCTCTGGGTCCTCAATCTCGCAAGATGATTCAGTATTTCGAAGTAAGAACCAACTGATGTACCGATCCTCCTCAAACAGTCATGTTTAGAGCGTAGAAAATTGCTGACGTTTCTTAATGCAGGCTATCCCAAGATGTCCTACAATAAAGAATGGCCAGAATCCAGCAGCATGGATGTTGGATATTACTTCCCCTGCCATGGAGAATATTATTTGTGCCGACTATGCAGACGTTTTCCACAACTCGTCTTTGTACAGGTGAGGAGGATGATAAATTTTATCACTGATTTATAATTTTGATAGTGTGATCAACTTCTTAGCTTCCTTACACGTGAAACAATGTCCACAGAGAAAATATGAAACAAGTGGCCGAGCTAAGTAAAGAACGAGATTTGGATGACCTGCATTTCCCGTCAAGATATGAGCAGACTCTTGGATCCCAATGTGTAGCATGCTTATGGAAACAGATTAAATCATACTGGAAAAATCCCGAACATAATGTTGTTCGTTTTGTAAATACCATCACCGCCTCACTACAATTTGGCATTGTTTTCTGGCAAATAGGTTCCAAAATGCAAGTTCAGCTCACTAATTCTCTTTTGCTATTTATTTGGGAAACTTTAAACTCTTCTTTTTTTTTTTTTTTTGAGATAAAACGGTGGGATAATAAATTCTCTTCCTCATACAGCACTTCAGAACAAGATATCTTCAACCTCCTAGGAGTTGTCTATGCATCAGGATTGTTTTTAGGCTTTGCAAATTCTGCAATACTGCAGCCTGTAGTTGCAACGGAGAGGACTGTGTTCCATCGAGAAAGATCAGCTGGGATGTATTCCTCCGTGGCTTATGCTGTCGCTCAGGTACTTATTGAATATCTATCTATGCTTGATTAGAAATCTGAATATCTGAAGTTCTGTAAACACCCATCTTCTCCGTGTTGTTCTTCCTTGACAATTAACTCTTCTTAACTCTTATAATTATCGTAATACATTTTATAAAAAAAATTCCAACAAGCATCTCGCCCAAATTATTAAATTCATATCAGTGCCCAATGAAATGAGTTTGGGAATAAGCACACTTCAGTTTTTGCTATATAAACATAGTTTTTTTTTTACGATAAACGGTAGGGTATAACCCTCTGCATTCCATTAACGAGATAATAACTGAATAATAAGAAATTTGAACTACAAGTGGAGTGGTCCATCAATAAGTTTACATAAAAGTTCTAAATAAAATATTTAAAAAAATAAAAAAATAAAATTAAAAGGTCCAATAATCCCTCAAACACTAGCTGATTTTGCCTTCTGCTACTATCCTCTACTCTTGACCTGACGTGCTAGTATCTATCTCATCTTCCGAAGAGCCTTCTTTTAAGACTGCAAAGTTGAGCATATCACTATAACATTAAATGTATTCTACAACTCTTAGTGTAAATTAATTAGGCAGCTCATATATAAAACCTTCTAGAAATATCTTTAGGTATTAATATTAATTTAACAAGATCAAGTACTAGTAAAGCAAAATGTATATTTTGCACATAGAAGGAAGCACAGAACCCAAATGTTTGAAGTAAGCATACATGATATCAACATTCATATGCGAAAACCTTGTCATATTCTTTGCTTGCCCACTTCCCTCCAGTTACCACCTTGCTTTTCCTTCTAAAATGTTTCTTCAGATTTGTGTTTCATGTCATATGGCAATAATATATTGATTCTAGATGGAGGATATACGAAGTTAATTTGTTTGATCTATGCACAGCTTTCGTATTTTATACTTTTCCTTCTAACCTCGTAAAAGTCACACTTGAAGATGCATGAGCTGCATAGTGTTCCACCTCCACTAACATTACCTCTGCTGAAAAGTTTGGTCCTCCGTTGATATTGTCGGTGTGAACGTTCCTCCGTCAATACTGTCGGTGAAGAAGTTCCTCCGATGGCATTGTTGGCGAGGTTGTTGCACCGCCGACACATCAGCATGGCTACAGCCCCACCAACAATACTCTCTCATCGACACTAGCAAGGAACTGCCAGCATTTGGTTTAGGCATAGTGACATGGAAACCCTCATACCTTTTGGTCTCGGCCTTTGATTGAGTTGATCTTAAGCTCGATAGAAAGAAAATCCAATGATATACAACTATTCTTTGATAACATTTTGCTAATTCTCAATATATCATTGACCAAATTAACTTAGCTTAAAAACAAAGTTGCTTGTAATGCCCCCAAACTATACGCTAAAAGTTTGATAGTATTTTCCCATTTATGGGTTAGAAATTACCGGTGGATACCCCAAAATCGGATATACGAGGCCTTTTACAATAAAGCACTATGCAATTGGAGTGCTAAATAAGAAGAAATTAAATTGGTACGATCCAAAATATTAATTACATTATCCAAAATAATTCTAAAAAAAATTACACTACTGGTAATTATAAGGAACATTGCCTATAATCGATTATATTATAACAAAGAAGGACAACTTGTTCCACAACAGAAATATAAGTTAAAACTAAACACTACGGCTGTAAGATAAAAGATGATTATAGTATAAGATGTCTCCAATAATCTACTGGGTCTGCTTACTCATAGAAGGAAGGATCATTGGCTAGAGGCCCTCTTCAAAGTTTCTAATAACTGGGCATGCGTAGGCAGCTCAAAGAGTCAGACACTGCAAGAAATAGAATCGTGTATGTGATAGAAATTAGTAATAGCAGAAAAATATTAAAAAGCATAACATATAAGAAAACTAAAAACACCTACATGCAGTATATGACATGATGGTCTTAGAGGTATGGTTAATAAATAAATATGTGATATCCATGCAAAGATAGATATAAATGTCATGTATAACGAGATATAGGATATCACGTAAATTAAATTAAGGCATATAAGGTTAATTCCTAGGATGGGCCACATGTGTCATAAATACTCAAGCAAACCAGACAAAATCCTCGTTAAGTATAATGTGGCAATATCAACCTCGTTATGTATTCAATCCTAATGTGACACTAAGTTAAAGCTTAATGTAACTGACTGATGGAGAAGTCCGCTTCTTATAGGAGTATTCTGTGAATCTGGAACTATAGATAAAGTATGGTAGAAGTTGAAATTTAGATTGTAGCTAAATTCTAAATAACAATGTCACAGCCTTAACTGGAATCTTGTGCTCACAATATAAACTAGATTATTATTGTCATAATATAAGCAGGATTATCATCTCACAACTGCAAACCAGATTAATAGCAACACAAGACTATGTTGATTGATCAATTTTTGGTATCTCCCATAAGGTGTTAACGGATCCACCTTTCATTTCCCTGCATAAACCATCGTTATCTTAATAATAAGCATATGCTCAAAAATCAAGTCACATTAGCTTTTAAGCAGTATCATGTAGAGTAAGCATCATGTATTACAACTGCAAGTCAAATCACATTCGAAGACGGAATATTTAAGTAATTAAATATTAAAGTTTATGTCCAGGTAGAGTAAGAAGCATACATATGATACGTTACATATACATGATACAAGTAGGGTATTTATCAGGCAAGTTGTTTTGCCCATATTATACCCCAAAAGTTTAGTTGTATGTCTCATTTATGGGTAAGGCATTATCGACAGATATCCCAAAAGAAGTTACATGAGGCCTTTATAATAAAGATACGATTGAGTGTACAAACAGGAAGAAAATTACATTGCTACAACCTATATGTATTACATTGCATTATTCAAAATAATTCCAAAGAAGATTACAATACAAATTTTATGAGGGACGTTGCCCACAAAAGAGTATATTACAACAAAGGAAAATAATTGTTGAATAAGAAGGATACAAGTTAAAACTAAATACAATGATTATAAAATAGAAGATGATAGCATCAGTAAGTCTTCAGTAATCTGTTGGGATTTATTTACTCCTACATGGAAGGATCTTCCACTAATAGGTCCTCCTTGAAGTTTTTAATTTATGGGAATGTAGAGATAACCCAGGAATCAGACCCGGCAAAAAATGAATCTAGCACGTGATACAAATCAACTATATCAGAAAAAAAAATAAAAAGAGTATAGCATATATGAAAGCGGAAAATCCATGAATGAAAGAAAATACATATTTGCAATGGAAGACATTATGATCGTGATGAATAGTATACAATAAATAATCTTGTATATCCTTGCATGATAAAACAAAAAATCAATGTCATATATGATGTAATATAAAATGGACATGTAAATTAAATTAATACAAGTAAAGTTAAGACTTATAGTGATCCACATGTATCCTGAAAACTTGAGCAAATCATAAGAGTCTCCGTTAAGTATAATGTGTCAATATTGACCTCAAAAAATATTTAATTCTCATGTGGTGCTAAATTAATATTTGATAGAATTGATTAGTGGATGGATCCCACAAAATTTTAGAAGTGTGTCATGCATATCAAGTACCTTGCCAAGAAGCTGTCTCTCTTGGACCAGTCGAACCGTTAAGTGCAAATATTATCTCATACATACTTGGGATTACGCCCAAAACGCTGGCCTCCCTTGGACCAGCCACACCGCTAAGTTAAATATTATCTCATACATACTCGGGATTACTGCCAAGACGTTGACCTTTTTGGGACCAGCCGCACCGCTATGTGCAAGTACTAATAATAATGGACATCGAAGAAATGGGGTTGATGCAGCTGTACAACCTAACTTCCACAATACATGTTTCATTCCACCATTTAACTCTACCATACCTCCATTGTTTTATTAGTATATTTATTTAGGAATCAAGTCATGTGAAATTATAGCCAATATCATGCATAGTCAGCATCACAATAGCATATCACACAAGTCAAGTCACATCCAAAAATAGAATGTTACAAGCAAGTCAAAATCCAAATATATATATCCATAAAAAGCATGAAGCATACCAATGATACAACACACACACACACACATACACACACACACACACACACACACACACACACATATATATAATACGAGTAAGATAGTTATCAGGTGTAATGCCCCAAACTATACTCTAAAAATTTTGGTGATATATTCCTTTTATGGGTAAGTTATTACTGGCGGGTACCCCAAAAAGGGTACACAAGGTCTTTAATAATAAGGAACCATATAATCAGAGTCCACAACTGGAAGGAATTATATTGTTACAATTCAAAATTTTACATTGCATTATTCAAAACAGTTCTAAAGAAGATTACAAAGTAGATAATTACAAGGAATATTGCCCGCACTAGATTTTCATTACAATAAAGGAGGGCAAATTACTGAAAAACAAGAATATAAGTTTAGGCTAGATACAGTAATTTTTTTAAATAGAACATAATTACAATGAAAATGAGAGTATTCAATGATCTGTTGGAGTCTTCTTATTTCTAAAATTATGAGCCTTCAGCTAGTAGGTCTAGTTTATAACTTCTAGTACCTGGACGTATGGAGATAATTTAGGAGTCAGACCCAGTAAGAAATAGAATCTATAACACCTAGTTTTTTCAAGTGATATTTTTCAATTTTATAATTTATTAAAAATAATATTTTGTTTTAAAAAACATATTTTGACTCTATAACATCAACCCTGCACCGAAACCCACTTGCCTAATTAAGTAATAATGATTAAGAAAATAAGTAGGATTAATTAAATTAGACTGATTCTTATCTAAAAACTAAGATAAGAATTTAATTATCTTTCTTTAACAAATAGGATTCTAGTTTGACTAGATATTAAATCTAACTAGAAACCCAATCAAAATTCTAGTTGAGATAGTAAAATAGATTAGCCTAATTAATGTAGAATTCAACTCTCATCCAATGAATTATATGTAATTTAAATTTGGTTCCTATACCTATTAGGTTTTGGATTCAAATTTGGTTTACATATCTTTTAGGAATTCGATTCAAATTTAATTTTTCATACCTTTTGGAATTCTATTTTTAATTAGGACAGTGAATTGGATTAGAATTCATATTGGACCTTCCTACTATGAGTAGAAATAGGACTCTCGTTTTGCTAAAAAGGCCCCAACTAGCTCTCCTTTTCCAAACAAAAAAAAGTAAGAGAGCAAAACATAAGAGAAAGAGAAGAGGGTTCAACCAAGGAGAGTTTTGAGAAGCTTGGAAATTTCGTCGATCAAGCCAAAGACTTCACCCTAAATCAAGGCCAATGTGAGTTTTATAACTCACTACAAACATGCTATTAATTATACTTTATTTTCTATATTTGCTGTTTTATTTATTGAATCATATACTATATTCAAAAGATATTATTTAAAGTGCGCCCAACTCACTTATAAACATCTTAATATTATACTTTATTTTCTTTTTATTTGTTAATTGAATTATGTATTTTAAACTCAATGAATGCCAAAACAAGATATGATAAGACACCAACCTATTATAATATATGATTGGTGATACATTATTAACCATTGTACTGTTATATTATCCTTAATGTTATTGTTAGTATATACTGAATTTTAATGATGATCACCAATCACTATATTGAATTGAATTTACTGAACAAAACAATTGATACTGAAACTGACGTACACTGGCTTTATGGGGGAAATTGAGGATCTACATGATTTGATGGTTGAACGTAATTGCGCCGTGTTTCCCTTTTTGGGAGGATTGGGATAGGCTCTAATTAAAACTGTCATTGTTTCCCATGCGGGAGGATAGGGATAGGCTCCGATCAAAACTGTCACTATTTCGTTTTTTGGGAGGATTGGGATAGGCTCCGATCAAATTACTGTTCTATTTTTCCGAGGGTACACGGGAATGCTTTCAGACCAGTCAAGTTCATATTCTCCTAAATTTCTAAATACCGTAATTAAAATACATTAACTGAAAGAGTAATGAAAAATCACATAATGTGTTACTGCATAAGATATTCTAATTTTAATTCTACATTATTTTATATGTTACAGAGATATTATTTATTTATATGTTTTGTTATATATTTTTGGATCGCTTTACTGACGATCATGGTTATGCATGGCCAGATGCAGATTGTTGCCTGTATGTAAACCCGTCGAAAATAGAGCAGGATATAACGTATTGTCAAGAATAGACAGAGCTATAAAATATATGACATCTTTAGTAGATATTTTCTTATAAAAAGATGTAATTAGTACATATGACTATATTTTATTCATGTAAGGAAAAAATTTTATTATAAATTTGACTGAAAATTTATTGTTTATTATTATTTATTGCCAATTTTCCCTCTTTAACTAACTGTTATATTTGTTGAGAATTGTCGAGTTATCATTCGACTCCGAACGTTCTAGCTTCTGCACTACGAAAAGTGGAGCGTTACAGAATCACGCACATGACAGTTTTAATATCAATAAGAACTATATAAAAGAAAACTCATAGCATATGTGTAAAATAAAAGTATTTGCATAAAGAATGCGATAGGATGGTCTCAAGGCTATGACATAATAAATCAATACATAGGTAGGACAATATATAGATGTCATGTATAACAAAATATAGGATAACATATAGTTATACTAATGCTTGCAAGGTTATGTCCTAGGCGGTCCACATGTCTCTTGAATACTCAAGCAAACTGAATGAAGTCCCCATTAATTATAACGTAGCAATGTCAACCTCACTACGTATTTAATTCCCATGTGGTACTAAGTTAACGCTTAGTAGAACTGATTGGTGGAGAAGTTTGCTTGTTATGGGAGTATCCCGTAAATCCGAAACTATGAATCTGGTCAAGATAGAAGTCAGAATATCAGGTTATAGCATAAGCTGGAATATCAGATCACAACGTAAGTTGGAATATTAGGTCACATCATAAACTGGAATATCAGATCATAGTATAACCTGGAATACCAGGTTACAGCGTAACGTGGAATATCAGGTCACAGCGTAAGCTGGAATATTATGTCACAGTAGAAGCTGGAATATCAAATCACGGCTGCAGACCGAATTAACAGCAATACGAGACTGCATCAATTAATCAATCTTTGGTATCTCCCATCAGACGTTGACAATTCCACCTTTCCTTTTTCCCCATGAACCCCGATTATCTTATTAATATGAACATATTAAAGAATCAAGTTATATTACTTTATAGGTGATATTATGCATAGTCAATATCATGGTAGTACAATAGTACAATATGCAAGTCAAGTTATGTTCGGAGATGGAATATTAAAGTAAGTCAAGATCCGAGTACATATCTAGGAGTAAGAGATATATCTGCGATACGATGCATATACATGATATAAATAAGATAGTTATCAGGCCAGTAAACTATTTTGACTCCATATGATTGAATTAACATGTTGCACATTGATTAGTGAAGTCAAGTGTAATTTTACATGAAAATTCTAAGTGAGATTAAAAATTACCAAGTAGACCATTAAATCAAGTAAGACAATTAAATGAGTCATGCAGTTATCGAATCAAATACCATCAAGTCGAAGGTTGATAAAGTAAGTGAATAAGGTTTGAGTAAAGTTCAAGGGAGAGTTGATCGGTAGAGTAAAGATACGAGGAAAAGAATTTGTGAGATAGAATTGTCGGTAGATAGGAGTCAAGTAGACAATATAACGCGAGTTGGTGGAGTTAATGGAGGTGAGTGATGTTGGGGGGATTAGTAGTGTTAGCGAAGATGAGTATTGTTGGAGGGCGGTGAAGGCGACTACGCTGGCATAGTTTGATTGATGAGACATGAACTAAAATAATATAAAAACATTCAAACGAAAGAGATGTAGGGTTCATAGATGGGCTCCATAGTTTGGAGAAGCTCTTATGGGAAGGGCAAATTCTGTGCAGTTTTAGAAAATTCGTTATTGTTTAGTCTTTTGCAGTAGCTAAGACTAAAATTAATTTTTATCCTTTTATAGAATAAGAATTGAAAGAAAAATATAATTAGGACTGTAGGGGACTGAGTTTTCTTTCAAACGAGTCTAGGATGGGCTCAATTGATATTCAAAATCAAGAGATCTCGTGGATTTACAAGATGTGGCACGAAAACTTTACTGTTATGAAGCAACTTTGATTTCAACCTATGATTTGACTAGAATATCTGGTAATTAGAAGGGAAGAAAGTTATAAAATTGTAGATCATTGAATTCTCTTTCCAAAAATCTAACCTCAGCTCAATCAGAGGCCTGGAACAAAAGATATGATTATTTTAGTAAACTGATGCGCAGTTAGAACATAAACATGAATTAGGTATGTTTTGGGTCGGGTCTGTTGTGGATTGGATTTGAATGCAAATCAAGTGATCCATGTTTGGGCACACTCAAACGTAAATCAATTGGCTCGCTTTTGGCTCCCAATTAGGTCACGACTAAAAGCGGATCTGTGTTTGGCTCCCAAACGGGTCGGATCCGAATGCAGATCAAAGAGCAGCTGATTCGTATTTTGCATCAAGGTTGAACTATGAATCCAATTTTGAAAAGGTAATAAATATAATTAACAGATAAAATATGTTTGAAACTCGTATGAAATTGAATTATCTTTCCCTTGAGACTAAAATTAATTCATTTGGAGTTCCAAATCAAAAGTTATAATTGAAAAACCGAACATATGTCTAGATGACAGTAGATCTGTATTTGTACCAATATTGACTTTGGACCCAATTTCAAAGGGGTTAAAAGCTGAGTTAGGAGAAAGTAATACATAAAATTGTAGATAATTGAATTATCTTTTTAATGAGGTCAAAATAAACTCATTTGGAGTTATATATAAAAAGTTATGATCGAAGAACCGAAGGTATGTCTAGATGACTACTAATCTACATTTGAACAAGGCTCAATTTTGAACCCAATTTTTAAGGGCTTAGAGAGAGATTTGGGAGACAAATAATATATGAAATTGTAGAAAACTGAATTATCTTTCAAGCAAAAGAAGATTCAACTTAATTGGGCTTATATTTGTAAGATAAAACCATTTTAGCGAGCGCTAGCGCACTAAGCAGCAAAATAAATACTTGCTAAAACAATGTAAGAGTTTAACATCTTGCCATATTAGTGGTGTTGGCATGGCCGAGTAATTTTAAAGGAGTTAACAAAGATGTGTTGTGCTAGCAGAGATGAACAGTGTTAGAAGGGATTAGCAGCATTGATAGAGATTAATGGTGTTGATTGATATGTGTATAGTACTGACAGTGATGAACAATGTTGGCAGAAATGTGAAGTATTAGTAGAGTTTATTAGTATTGATGGGAAAAGGTGAAGATGGGTAGGTTGGGCAGAGTTGAATTGATTAAGAAAGAATCAAAATAATATAAAAATCATGTAATTAATGGGAGATAGACTTCATAGACTGGCCTTACCATTTGGCGAAGCTCGCGAGTGGAATGACAAGCCGCGACAGGTTTCAACAACTCAGTCGTTGTTTAGTTTGCTTGCAATTTCTAATACTTTATATAAATTTTATCTTTTTATATAAGTAGAGCTAGAATGAAAAATATAAACATGAATTATTGAGGATTGAGTTCTCTTCAAATAAATCTAGGATGGAATTAATTGGTGTTAAAGATCAAAAGATATTATGGGTTTACTGAACGTGATACAAGAACCTAGCTGTTGTGCAACAACACCAATTTCAAGCTATGATTTGACTAGGATAAATTGGAAATTTGAAAGGTATTATAAAAGTTATTGATCATTGAATTCTCTTTGATGAATCTAAGTTCAAATTAATTAGAGGTCCAGATTTAAAATTTATGAGCATTTTAGTGAGACTGTACCAGACCTAAGCCAACGCTACTTTTATAGTGTTGGTGTAAAAGGAGGTTGCTCGGCTGGAAAGAGGCCAGCTCGGTGGGCTGAGACTTCACCGACATGTCAGGGCGACACCATCCACAACAACAAGGTCGACGGAGGTCCATTCCTACTGACAGTGTTGGCAGAGTGTCCCCATCGACAGTGATGGCAATGGAAGCCTCAACCGAGCTGAGGTTTTGAGCGCAAAAGTTGAGTTTGTGTACTATTCTAGTGGGGTTAGAGGCAGAATTAGGAAAATGTAATATATGAAAAATCAAGGAAATTAAGTCCTCTTTCCAGTAAGACCAAAATGAACTTGATTGCAGTTTGGTAGATAATGTTATTGTCAAAATATTAAGAGGGTGTACAATATGTAACCTAGTGGCTATTGTGTCTACTTCGACTTCTACCCGAGTGTTCGCTGGGCTAATGGTGATATTAGCAAACACAAATTAGAGAGATTTGTAGGGAATTTATATTCTAACATAATTCCAAAATAATAAATCCATTTGGACACCAACATCAAAAGTCATAATCGAAATACCAAGAGTTGTTTGATGAGTAACACAGTGGTTGTTGTTCATGTTTCGACTTCTACTCGAATTTCGACCGTGTTAAAATTAATATTGGCAAGCACAAAGAAGAGGAAATTGTAGGAAATTGAATTGTAATATAATCTCAATTTGGACTTGTTTGAACTCCTATATTAGATGTTATGATCAAAATTCTACAGGGTATGCAGGTATTAGCACAAAGTTGTTGTACTTTGCATCGAATTCAACTAGGATTTTGACTAGACTAAAATAAATATTAGCAAGGATAATCTAAAGAAAAGTTGTTGGGGGATTGAGGTTTAAAATTAAAAGAACAATGAACACACAGCAAAGTCATAGAAGTTGGAAATCATTAAATTCTCTTTCCAAGTCATAGACAATGGAAATCATTAAATTCTCTTTTCAACAAATCCAAGATCGGCTTAATCAGAGGTCTAGATCAAAAATTCTGAGTATTTTAGTGAGACTAATATCATACCCTAAGCTAACATTGCCTCTCTAGTGTCAGTGAGAAAGGAGGTTGCTCAACGGGAAACTCTTGCTCAGTAGGGTTGTGGTCTTGCTGACATGTTGATAGGGTAACATCCCCACTGAAAATGCCAGCGGAGGACCATCCCCACTAATAGTGTTGGCGAAGGAAGCCTCTGCTGAGGTGGAGTTCTTCACACAACGGTCGACTTTGAGCGCAATTATAGAAGGGCTAAAGGTAGAATTAGGGGACATAATATATGAATATTATTGGAAATTAAGTCCGCTTTTCAGTAAGACTAAAATGAGATTAATTGGAGTTGTATAGAGAAAGTTCTAGTAAAATCCAATGGGTGTATAATATATAATTCATTCGCTGCTGTGTCTACTTTAGCTTCTACCTGAGTTTCGAGCAGATTAAAATCAATTTTAGCAAACACAAAGTAGAGTGAATTGTAGGAAATTGAATTCTAACATAATTCTAAAAATAATGGACTCGTTTGGACTCTAAATCAAAAGTCATTATCAAAATACTATTAGTGTATGGCAGTGACAGTATAAAGCTACTGTGCTACCAATCGAATTCCACTCGGAAATTGACCAAGGTAAAGTCAAGATTGGCAAGGATAAAAGGAAAATTTGTAGAGAATTAAGTTCAAACATAAACAGAAGATGAATGGACTCATCTAGAGTGATTAGTCGAAAGTTATGCACATTATACTATGATTAGCTGAGCAAACAGCTAGATCGCTTCATAAAGATGGATCCCTCGGAGATTGGAAGACCCGAGAGCTATTTTCTTGCTAGAAAAAGTTAAGAAATTCTTAATTAAAAATTATATTTTTACATAGTTAAAGAGTGATTTCTAACTAAGATCTGACGCATATTCATGATTCCTTACTAAAGAGCATGATTTCTTGCTACAGAGGGCGATTTCCCTGTTAAAGAGCATGATTTTCTCCCAACCACTCTCTCTTGCAATTTGCAAGAGTGCTATTACATAATTTGACTTAAGTCAATGGAGTTTATCATGGAGCAAAAATCAAAAATTATAGAGGAAAGAAGAAGTAGATTCCAAAACAACAGGATCATTAGCACAACATTAAAGTTCCTACACTATGTTCAATAAATCAGCGATATTTTTTACCCCAGACTCCGATAAAATCCATCCTAGGTTTGTCAGATAGGAACTCCAATTATCTATTAGCCACCTTAACACTCATTTTCCAATTTTAATTGTATTAGAAATAAATTATTTAAATTCTGTAATATTGTTTGACAACTAAGTAGCAATGGAATTAATGAAACTCTTCATGGCTCGTTGTTTTCTTTGCGAACTTTGTCTAGCAGGGGAACCAGCCTAAAAACTCTATCTTGATTTCATTTACATGGTATTAATATTATTTTGATTATTTAGTACTTAATCTCTATACGAGAGATAAAATTACACTTGCCTGGTAACTGCCTTCCTAACTTATATCCTACATCTACGCCATATAATAGAAGTGTTTCTTACCTTACTAGGTTATATAGTTGGATCTTGAGTTTTGGTACTTTCCAGCTAATGTCATGATTGGAGATGCCATAGAGTTCACACACTAAAATTCAAACCAATAGTATTCACCTTGTATACATACATATACACGAGTGTAAGAAAGTCCAAAATAATATTTCAATCTCATGTGTTAGAGATACTCAAAACAGAAATATCAAACTAGTCAATCTCATGTGTTAGAGATACTCAAAACAGAAATATCAAACTAGTCATGTAGATACACATCATATTTTACCATGTTATTATACAATATATATATCACTTTTTAGCACATGATCATGAGTTTGAAAAAACACTTCCTTTCAATGTGATATTCATGAATTTTTTGTCTAATTCAGCACTTCTTATCTTGATGACCTCATATTTCCATATAAAATTTTCTTTTTCATTCTACATTTCATCTTTGATAAATTGTACTTCCTATTTAGTGATAGTGAATTTTATCCTTATGAAAAGTAAACTTGACAATGAATATTAGAACAAGTTATTCTCACTATTGGTAATTTCTTCCCATCTAGGAGTAAACAACCTCTTTGAATATTTTTCATTTTCATCACACGGGAGTAAAAATACATGAATCACACTTGAAATTGAATTCATCCGATGGACTTAGTTACGTTACTAGTTATACCACTAATGAAATTTATCAGTAATTCAATGTGAATAAATCTATCGAATATTGGTATTCTCACACTAAATCACCCTTAAACACATTATGTAATAAAGCATAATAGTGTCATATACAATAACACTTAGAACATGTATACTTATAATAAATATCCTAGGTGATATGGTCAATTGTATCTACTCATTTATGTAAACTCCTATAATACTCCTAACATGAGTAAATTTTTGAATGTCAATGGCTTTCAGTTTAGATTTTTTTATCTTTTTTTTAAAAAAAAAAACATTTTACTAGATTTAGGCACTCTAAAATTTTTCAGGTCATAATAGTAAGGCTTAATGTGTCCAAATCTTTCCTAATGATGGCATATTGGGACAAATTTACTTTTGGTGGTATATAAAAATATTGTCTATTTGCGACCATGTCTGTTAGTTGTACCCTTTAGAAATATGAGTGCACTATCAGTTTCTCAATTTTGGTTATCTTCCTTGCAAAGGAAGTAGATTGTGCTATAGTTGGCTTGTTCACATGTTCTTGTTAGATATATCTCAGCCCCTAACGTTTGTTTTCATCTTCATCTTACTTATAATCATATGTTGAAGTGTCGTATTAGATTTATTTAAATTAGTCTTATGAATACTTACTTTTTTTTCCCAATTGTGCATTAGAGTCTAAAAGATCTTTGTATTTCTTGATTACTGAGTCTTTCTTACTCATCAACTTCTTCTTATCTTACTCTAAGTATATAATCATAGACATATAATTCAACTTATATACCTCAAGCTTCTCATTCTTCTACATTTCAAATATCAGTCTAGACTATGCCACTTCAAGATTTTTCATGAACACTTTGATTTTCTTTGTAAACTTCATATTTTATTTTTTTCAGAGTCAGAAACACTTCAAGTAACTTATTGTCTGTGTCTTGAATGTACTCATTATCATTTCTTATTCATCATTATCTGAATTTGGAATTTCTGAAATACTCACAAAACAAATCAATACAAATAATAAAAATAATAAAGGTAATGAAATTCTTTGATGCATCATCAAACTATCAATGACAGAATCATCAGAATCATTGCATAGAGCTTGCACAGTTTTATCCATTTTCTTCTTCAACGTGTCTATGGACTCTTCAGTCATATGACCAAATCCGTGACAGTCATAGCATTACACACAACTTGGTTTTCAGTCTTGATCTTCTCATCTTATTTATTATTAAAAAAATTTCTTGAGAATTTAAAGGGGATGACTTCTTTCCAAAAATGTTGAGTTATTTGGAAAATAAAATTCTTGAAGTATTTTTATATATCTTAACAAAATCTTCAACTAAATCAAAGATCAATTTCACTATCACTATCAAATCCAATATCAATTTCAACATTCTCAAGCTTAGCATTTAAATTAATACCTTTAGACTTATTTTTCTTATGATAATTAGCTTCTTAAGTTCATAAATCATCTACAAGTTCATCCAATTTTAGCTTCTCTATATCCTTATTTTTCTCAATAATAATGATTTTAGGTTGGAATTTTTCTGCATGAGATCAAAAATATTTTGTAACAGTTTTGAAGTCAGACACATTCTCTCTCAAATTAAAAAATTTATTAACAATATCATTAGTTTATCATAAAAGTAATTAAAGGTATCATCACCAACCGTAGTAAGATTTTCAAACTTTTTTGGTTAATTTAGATTTTTGACACTTTTACATCATTAGTTCCCTCATTTTGCGGTTTTAAGTATATCCCATGCTTCTCTAGCCAACTCACAAATCCTAATCCTTTTAAACGCATTAGAATTTAACTCCATTAAAAATAGCATAAAAAGCTTTAAAGTTCTGTTGGGTTAACATTTGTTCCTTATTTTTTTACAAGTTTTAATTTATTATCTTCATGAATAGGAGGTTCCTAATCCTTACTTGCATATTAATATATTTTCATACATAAAGACACAGTAAAAGCTCTCATTTTTGCTTTCCAATATGAATACTTATTCCTTCTTTTAGGGGTGATCTATTGGTGGATTAACCTTTACTAGAAATATTTATGGAAATTGGTAAGTAGATCGAATTCTGAAAAATTGACCCACTCTGATACTAGTTGATAAAACTGCAAGTGCAAACTGTTTGATGGATAATAAATTAAGCACCAATAACTAATTCAATTAATCAGCCAAGCATATTAAATTATCTCAACAATAAATCAAATTTTAACATCAAAAACTCTAATGGGGTGAAAATCCACGGAAGAACTACGTTATAAATTTTAGATTTTATAATCACTTGTCCCACGATTGCTATATAACTATAGTTACTCGTAAAGATCTAAAATATTTCTTTTAACTCACTAGACAATTATAAATTAGATTTCAACTTTCAATCACCAAAATGATTTATCCTCATTCAAATTACATTTACAAATTAATAATTAAATAGTAATTCTAAATATCTAGATATTACCATAAGAGCAAGATGATCGATGTCTAGCAACAGAATGTAAATGTTTACGTTGATATTTCTGATCTTAAAAAACACGAATTTCTCTAGTTTTGATTGCCACGATCCTTTCAATATCTCCCTTCAATTCCTTTGCTTGAGTTGTATGTTAAGAGGTGTATTCTATCTAGAAAATTATGGGGGTACATATAGAATTTACTCTTTCCAAATAAACTCCTCCCTTCAAATAAACTCTAAATCCTTCTTTTAATCTCATTTATCTATTCTGGATCCATAAGATCAAATAACAATTGAGTCTAATCACAATATCAAAAATCTTAGTAAAAATCAAATCTAAAATCTCAAGTTCTCTTTAGCCGACTGGGCTACTGATAGGAGTATGGATCGGCCTACCAGTAGCTTTGGTGATAGATCGTCTTAAGTTGAAAATTAAATCAATCTACTAATAGGGATACTATAGGTACTGGAGTTGTTACTTCAGCTCTATCTAGTTGTTGGTAGGGATACCGATAAATATATCTGTGCACATGCATAGATTTCTTAGTATATATTTTTCCAAATCGTTTTCTTTGTGTTTTTGGCACGAGTTACTATACGTGTAGACCAAAAGTTTTAACAGAGGAAATTTTTAGTTTGTAGATACTCTTGATTTTCACCATTTCTCATCAAATTTATATCAGAAATAATTCAATCATGATGATTGCTTGATTATAACAGAATAATAGAAGATAAGCATTAGCTACGTGACATACCTTGCATGATATTTTCTCAAATGGTTTCCTTGATAGTCATTCATCTCTTTCCAATCTGTATAATATATACTGCCCCCGGTCAATTTATTTCCAAATAAAAAGTGAAATATTGGCATTAGATCGGCCATTAAATGGTTTTTTATCATCTTCTGTTCAAACAAAGGGTAGATCAGAATCTGGCATTTCCAACTACTCAACCCTTCCTTTTATCACATAACCCAAGCCACGGATAGGGAAAAGAAAATATAAAATGATTCTTACATCGATAACTTCATACATAATCAAATGACAACGATGCCAAATGGGCCTCACCAATGAAGCATGATATCAATCAATTGACCGATTATTGAATGCTCAATTTGTTTATGAAGGTGGCGGCTGAGATCCCATACGTCACGGCCCAAGTGCTTATATTCTCGATCATTGTATACCCGATGATAGGATTTCAACTTCAGGCGACAAAATTCTTTTGGTTCTTGCTCATTATGCTGCTATCCTTCATCTATTTCGTACTCTTCGGGATGATGACAGTTGCACTAACACCGAACCAAGAAATTGCTGCTGGTCTCTCCTTCCTCATATTTGAGTTGTGGAATGTGTTCTCAGGTTTCCTTATACCTGTAAAGGTATTTGGCTGAACATAAACTCTTTTTTTTTTTTTTTTTTTTTTGAGTCTTTTTTTTTACCTTTCACATGAACATTGTTGGCCATGCATGTTGATGCAGCTGATACCAGTGTGGTGGAGATGGTTTTACTGGGCTAGTCCTCCTGCATGGACAATCTATGGTCTTATGTTTTCGCAGTTAGGTGATCGAGTAGAGATGATTAGTGTTCCAGGAAAGTCAAATCAGACCGTTAAAGAATTCCTTGCCGACTACCTCGGACTAGAAGATCACTATTTCCCTCTTATAGTAGCGCTCCATGTTGGAATCATTATTTTGTTCTCATTTTTGTTTGGTTTCAGTGTCAAACATCTGAATTTTCAGAAAAGATGACTGTCAAAATGGTTGAATGTTAAGCCAAGGATATACTAGTTATTTTATGCGAAAAATAATGTTACTGAAGTGTGTGTGATGACTTTCACTTAGAAGATTCAGTTCAAGTGTAAGATATATACTTAGTGAAGTATTATGTAATAGTTCTGTTAAGAAGATTTAATGGAACGCAGGGGGAGTATAGCCCACCGTTGCAGTCAAAGAAAAAAAAATGTTAGATACATACAATGTATTGCTTTGTATATTCTTATATTCACATATTTGTACAAGTAGATGCTTCAGAGGAAGGCAAGCCAATTGTTCCTCCCTCCGAAATTTCTTCTCATCTTGTCATCTCTTTTATCTCACTGCACCTTGTTCTATTTTTTTCAGATGAAAAAGGTTACTTTATTACATCACAGTCGGGTTTTTATTGTGCATCTTTTTTTTTTTTTTTTTTTTTTTGAGCAAAAACGGCATGTAGAAGCCCTCCGCGTTCCATTAACAAGCTGATAATAGAACTATAAAAGTTCAAAGTAAAAGTACATAGATGAAAACATAAAAACTAAGTTAGGAGAAAGTAGAGAAAGAGTACAGATAAGTGGTCAAATGACTACAACAGAATCTAAACAGTATGTCACAAGCTCCACACGACATGCTCTTCTGAATAATCACCATAAGGTTCCCAGAAGCCGATGATCAAATCTGAGCAGGAGATGGGGGAATATCACTGACTTCATCTCCAGACGTCCCATCTGAAAGCTGAATCCTCTCTTCGTCCGAAGATATATCTGCCCAAAAAAAGACATCATGAATAATTGTATGTATGCATGAGTGTGATGGGCGTGCAGTAGACTTAAATATTCTACTATTTCTTTCACTCCAAACATTCCAATATAATGCCGCCACTAGAGATCTAGCCAAATGTGATTTCTTGCTTCTAACACATAATTTATCCTCAAAACTAGTGCATACCCCTGTGTTGATATTAATCCCAAACTTTTGGGCACAATTCACCCACAATTCGCTTGTAAAGGAACAATTCAAAAGGAGGTGCTCGGTGGATTCACCATCCTTATTACATAGGACGCAAAAGTTTGGTCCATTCCAACCTCTTTTCTGTAATGCTGGCCAAGTGAGCAATGCTTTTTTGATCGCCAACCAGAGAAACACCCTAACTTTTGGTGGACAAGCTACCTTCCAAATCCAATTAGAGTCATTCAGGACAATACCACTATCCATAAAAAGATTGTATGTGCTTTTAACTGAAAAGTTCCCATCTATGCTCCACCTCCATTGAGGTTGATCATCCAGCATTTGATTTGGAGAGAGATTACTAAGGATGGACCGCAACTCTCTACATTGGCATTTTTCAGTGACAGAAAAAGGTTGCCGAAGATTCAAATGCCATCTAGCACGGCCCCACATCCTACATACCCTGGCATCCTTCTCCCGTGATAGTAGATAAGCTTGCGGAAATAATAATTTTAACGGAATCTTAGAGCACCATCTGTCATGCCAAAAAGCTATATTTTGTCCATTATCCAGTTTAAACTCCAAGCTTGGCCAGGCAATAACTCGAGTCAGCAAAATCCCCTTCCAGAATCTAGATGTAGAGTTCATCTGTCGAGAATTTGTGAACCAGATAGCCTCCTTAAGGCGGTACTTTGTTGACATCAATTTTTGAAAAGAGCCCTGCGGGCGAGAAATTAAATACCACCACCACTTAGCCATTAATGATAAATTAAAGATTTTTAAATCCAATACACCAAGTCCTCCCGCCCTTTTTGGTCTACAGACATGTTTCCAAGAAATCAAATGATACTTCTTAGCATTGGAGGCTCCATTCCATAGGAAGTTTTTCCGTATGCTGTCTATCCTATTTCTTACCCAACCCGGTAATAGGAAGAATGACATATAATACAAGGGTAATGCAGTTAGTACCGAATTAAGTAATACCATCCTCCCACCCAAGAAAAGTAAATTACTTCTCCATCCTTCCAATCTCTTTTCGAAAGTATCAAGTAGAGGGTTCCAATCTTGTTTAGAGAACTTTCCTGGCTTGATGGGAATGCCTAAGTACTTGATCGGGAATTTCTCCTCTACACAGCCTAAAATCTCTAATATAAAAGTGTATGAAAGGTTTTTTGTCCCCAAGTTAATGAGGGTACTCTTAGCAAAGTTAATTCGAAGTCCTGACCATGCTTGAAAGTAGCGCATAGGAGCCCTTTGATATATACAGCCTCTTTGATATTGGCTTCTCCAAATATAAGTGTGTCATCTGCATATTGTAAGTTAGAGATGGGAACAGAAGGTGCCCCAGGAAGGCCGCTTAGCAAGCCGGTCCTCGCCATCTTTCTACCCATTACATTTAAACCATCCGCCACTAAAATAAAGAGTAGAGATGACAGAGGATCACCCTGACGCAGCCCACGTCTCAATAATATCTCTTTACCTACTTCTCCATTAACTATAACTTGTGTTTTAGCAGAATAAAGCCAACTCTCAATCCAAGAGATCCATTTTTCTCCAAATCCACGCAATCGTAGAATCTCCAGTAGACAATCCCAATCTACCATATCATAGGCCTTTTCGAAATCCAATTTTAGTAGGAAACCCCCCAGCTTAAGTTTTCAACAATAGTGGATGACCTCATATGCGGTCGCCACTCCTTCCAGAATATTTCTTCCTGCTAGAAAACCGGTCTGGTAGTCTCCTATCATCAACTGTATTTTTCCTGCAATACGATTAGCTAACAGCTTGAAAATTATCTTGATAGTACTATTTAACAAAGCTATTGGTCTGTAATCCCCGATGCGATCTGCCTGCTTCTTTTTGCGAATCAAAGTGATCCACGAATAATTGATTCTATCAAGTCTTGCATCGCCCGTGTAGACCTCATCAAGCATCCGCTTTAAATCTTCCTTAACCTCCTGCCAGAAAGTCCTATAGAAGAATAAAGGGAATCCATCCGGACCTGGTGCCTTATCGGGTCCCAAATCCCAAACAGCCTTTTTAATTTCATCTTCTTGGAATTCTTCCTCTAATTCCACTAGGTTTGGAGTAGCTTCCCACGCGCCCTCTTTCATTTGAAGTCTGAATGGGTGTTTGCACCCAAGCAATTGTTTAAAATGACGGTAGGCATGTTCTTGAATTTGTGGGCCTTGTAATTCAGCTCTGTCCGTCTTGAGATAATGAATTCTATTGCTTTTAAATCTCATAGAAGCAGATTTGTGAAAAAAAGCAGTGTTGGTATCACCCTCTTTCAACCATTTACAACGTGCCCTCTGTTTCCACTTAATTTCCTCCTTTCGGTATATCTCTTCCAAAGACCTTCGCAAATCCAGTAATCTGGCATTCTCCTCCATATTTAGTTGTCTTACTTTTTCCTGTTTTTCTAGCAGCTCCATTTGTCGTAGAGTCTCCTCTTTCTGTTCCTTTGATTGAAGTCTATATCTATATTCCCATCTCCACAGTAATCGACGGAGGCGTCTCAATTTTATGCAGATGTTACTGGTGGCATCCACTGCTGAAGTCGATTGAGCCCAGCTTTCCCTAATTAGGTTGTGTACCTCCTCATGCTCCAGCCACCATTTTTCAAATCGAAATCTTCGGATCACTTTTATTCCTTCTCTTGAATCCAAGAGGATTGACACATGATCAGAGGTTGTTCTTTGAAGTGATTTGAGTTCTGCTAATGGGAATTTGTTATCCCATTTATTACATACTAGAACTCTATCTAGTCTTGCTAAGTTAGGGGCTTCTCTCATATCCGACCAAGTAAAAAGTCGACTGCCAAGAGGTAGATCGATAAGGCCAAGTTGTGTAATAACTTGATTAAAAGTTGCCCGATCTCGAGGATTACGATCGATCCCCTTTCTTTCATAGGCGAATCTTGTGATGTTAAAATCTCCCCCTATGATCCACGGACTATCCCATTTATCTTTGATACACCTGATCTCATCCCAAAAACTAGGTCGCAATTGTGTATCGTTAGGACCATAAACAGCCGTGATTGATTGGATCCAGCCATCCGATAGCCTCTTCACATTGACAGAGAGGGAAAATTCCCCCTCAAACACATCTAAAATAATAAATCTGTTACTTACTCCAATGATGATCCCATCCGAAGCCCCCCTAGAATTTTTAACTTTGAAAGAAAAAGAATTTGGACCCAAAGATCTAAGAGCCATGTGATTCGGGTCTGTGACTTTTGTTTCTTCAAGGCAGACTATATCAAGTTTATTTGTACGAATCACCTCCGCCACTATATGGCATTTAGTAGGGTTACCCAACCCCCGTATATTCCAGAATAAATAATTCATTAATCAACTTCTAAAACCCTCTCCACATTGTACTGCTTGGACTTAATCCAATCTCCTAAGGGACTCCCCCCCACCACACGCTTCTAGACTCCTTAATTGTGATAAATTATGCTTATGTTCATTGTCAGTACCTCCCATATTAATATCACAAGTTTCTGCTAGAGCTAATAATAAATCATCAGGAATTAAATTTAGAATATTTAGTTGAGTGGTACCTGTTGTAAACTCAGTACTGAGAGCTTTACGCCGTGATGCTGCGTCTGCCACTTGGCCTGATTGATATATCTGGCCCCCCCTTTTTTCTTCCAGTCTCCTGCTTCGTCTAGAAGGGGTAAAAGCAGGAAGAGGATGTCTGTTCACTGGTTCCACCGTTTCCTCTATAGCTGTCAATAACTGTGTCTCCTGGATAACAATTGTACCCGTAGTAGTATCCGTAGTATTAAGCTCCATGGTCTCTTCTGACACCTTCGCAAGGTTATTCTGAGTCTCTTGTGATACCACCTCTGTGATTAACTCTGTTAATTGGGGAGTACTGCTTGTTGATTTTTTAGAGAGCTTATTCTTATCCCGAATACGTTTCGGAAGACGTGAGGCCTGTCTTCTATGAAGTCTGGCTGGTTCTTTATTCTGTTCTCCTCGCATGACATTTTCCAGTAACTTTGCAATAGTGTCATGAGCAAAATCTTTATCAAAATTCCTTAGATTAGAAAATAAGCTCATAAAATCCAATTGATTTTGCATTGGCCCAATTTCAGCTTGTGACTTGGATGTAGAGGGTAATGGGCTTGTTTGGGTTTCTGGTGCGGGTAAAGGTAAACGGGTCGGGTCCAAACTTTCCCCCAAACCCGAAGCTAGCTCTTTCCCCTCCTCCCCGTAGCCGCAGTCCATACCCAAGGCAATCCCCTTCCCCTTCTCCTCGTGTGTTACCCTAAAACCACAAACCTCCCCCGGTTTTGATTGTAAACTGTGGGCACGAATATCTCCACCCGAGGTAACTCCCCCCGAGGCAACGGCGGACGCGCTTCCTTTCCCCTTTTTCCCAGCTGCAGTCGTCCCCTCCGGAGCTCCCTCTGTACCGTACCTTTCTATTCCTCTTCCATCCCCCTGGTTGTCTTCCGACATGCTCCTCTGGGAAAGATCCAGGATCAGACGCCCCTTATCATCCCTACGGATGAAACCAAGGTTTGAGCCCTGCTGGTCAATGGAGTAGGTTTGGGTTTCCGATGTGATTTCTCGCTCAAATGGTAAGCTTGTCCTATCTTTCTCGATCATTATTGGGAAAGATTTTTTCAACGGAGGAAAAGAGGGTAGCTCTTCTTCTTGTTGTAGAAATGTCGATCCCCCTTCCCCTATCAGAATAGCTGAGTTTGTTTTTTTCAAGATTGGTTTGAAATTTTTTCCTTTTTGCTCTCTGCCCTCTGGATCTGTCGGATCTTGTTGTTCCCCCACACTGTCTTTGTCAGAAACTTGCCTTTGACCGCTGGAAACTTGCTGGTCATTGTTCCTTTTCCATGTGTAACTCCTTCGGTGACCGGCGGGGAGGAGAACGGTACTGAGCATCGGCCGATCTGATCCGATCCTGGCTGAGCCGGACGCCGAATCCTCTCCCACCGAAGCCGGGTTAGGAACTGTAAGTGTTGGGGCCCTGTTCTCCGATGATCGGGAAGCCGAAGATTCAGTTTTGCAGGTAATCTCAATCCTGATATCACAAAGTTGATCGCCAAATACTGCCTGAAACTGTCTGGGGATCATTGACAAATGTTCACATCCCACAAAAACCCTAGCATGATCCATGCTTAATTTCTTGCTAGTTTGTTCACTGATATCGATTAGATGCACAAATTTTGATAGCAGTTTTCCAATATCTGTGCGGTTCCAATGATGGAGGGGAATTCCCTGAATAGCGATCCAAGCAGTAGCTGGGAAAGGGTAAATCTTTGAATTTTCGTCTCCTCTCCAAACTCCAACTCGGAAACCCGACTTGGAGACACGGCAAACAAATGGGGAGCATTTTGTGGCTAGAGTGAGTATCTCCTTGGAGGGAAAGAGAGCGATGAGACTCTCCCCATTCCTGTCCAGTCTCCAGGTATGGTTTGCCGCAGTCGGATTGAGAGTCTTCAGTACAGCAATTATCTCCTTCGATGTCGGGTTGCCATGGGTTGGGTAAATTACCCCTAAGATGTTGGTGAGGCGATGCTGTTCTAGTAGGGCTACTTCTGATGAAGGGATAAAAACTGTAGGTTTTCTTGGGATGTTCTGAGTGAGTTGTCCCTCTTGTTTTTTGATGACCCTGGTAGGGGAGTTCCTTTTTACAGTGATCTCATTCTTGGCCGGAGCTACCGGACACTCTCCAATACGATGACCCAACACCTTGCAGTATCTACAGCGAATGAAAGGGCATTCATCCTTGTAGTGTCCTGTCTTCCCACAAATCCAGCATGCCTCAGGACTTCCCGGCGCCGGTCGTCTCATCGGAGAAAATTTTCTCTTTATACCTCCATGGATCGTTCCTGTCCTGGTATTCCGTTCCTTTCTCATTGTGGATTTTGATTTCACCGATTTCCATTCCTCCTCCTTATTTTTACTTGTGGTAGTATAGGTTGCCGCAGCCAGAAGGGCGAGAACCTCTTCACTGGAGTAGGAAGACTTGGTGGTAGAGAGCACCGAGGAGACGGGAGGTTGCACCTCCCTGACCGGCGACTCCCTAACCACTTCAGACCAACTCTTTCTCCTATGCTTTGGGTTTCTATCTTTATCACTTGGGATATCCTCCCTGGTTTTGCCCTTGCCCAGCCAGTTCCATGCCAACTCCATCGGCGAGGTGAGTGGTCGTAGGTCGTGTAAATGGCCTCCTAACTTGCCCCCGAGTGGAAACTGCCGATGATGAGAATTCTCTGAGGCAACTGATGATGCTCCCCTGTTTGAACCAGGCCCTTAGCTTGGTGTTGTGTTTTTTTTTTTTTTCTTTCTTTCTTTCTTTCTTTTCTTTTTTTTCTTTTCTTCTTTTTTTTTTCAGGGTTTCGCCGGAAATCCCTTACCTGATTGCCGGAAATCTATCGCCGGAAATCGCCTATGCCCTCTTGCTAGCTCTCCCCAGTTTTTATTGTGTATCTTATGTATGCCCTATATTATGTTTCACATGTTGGGGTGGCAAATGAGCCAAGTTGCCTCACACCCAGCAGATGGTGTGCCATGCCTGGGCCCACTGCTCGGGCTATCTGCACAACACTTGGCAAGGGGTGTTTTGCAAAATATTTTTACAAACCGCCCCCCGCCCACCCCAAAAAAAAGATAACTGCTCAGTTAGTCATTGGAAGGGATATTTTGCATTTTTTTCTTTTTTGCAAAACAACCCCCAACAGCTAAAAGAGTGGTGTGGAGTGGGGGGGTTTGCAAATAAAATTTACAAAACCCCCTCCTATCCCTACAAATGCCACTCAATCCCCATTTCAACTCCTCTCTCAAAAAATTCTCTCATCCCTTTCCATCTATCTAATTTTTAAATCTCAAAAAAATTATACAAAATCAAGATCAAGATCAAAACTCAAATAAATTCAAGACCAAATTTCAAGGCTCACAACAACAAAAACTCCAAGGCTCTCACAACATCTCATGGTAAATCCCTTAACTTTCAAGATAGAAACATCTCTTTCGACTTGTAAGGTAGATGTGCATATTTATTTTCAGAAAATTTTCAAAATAACTTTTAAAATTTTAAAATTAAAAATGAATGTCAAATCCTCTTGAGCTAATTCTAGTCAACCATCTAGTCACAATTTTAATTTTTTTTAACTTCTAAATAATACCAAAATTTCCAACAACCTCTAATTGATATAGCCATTATTTTTTTTTTCTCAATTGAAATTTTATAAGTACGCCTCACAATCCACAGATCACATTACATTTTCTAATGATCCTACTAAATGCAATACAATTTCTTTTTCTTATAATGTTCCTACTGAATCTATTTTAAAATCCTATTATAAAATAGAGATAATTTAGATTTATACATCGTTCAAGCCGAACAATCTTTTAGTATAGCCAAAACCCTTGCTTTTGAAAATAAACAAAACATAATCCTGAATTTAAAAAGAAAATCATAGGAGCACATGAAAAACCATAAAATCATTAGGATTAATAGACTTCTGATCTACTAGGTGATGAGTTTCAGCTGCACTTATTTTTGTATAATATAAGCCAGAAGAGAGTGAATGCAGCTTTTCTAACACATATCTCTTCCCAGAAATAGTACTTGTAATTAATAATATTCCACATTTGTCTCATTTAGTGTCTCGATATGATATCCATTTCGGCATATATCTTTAAAACTTAACAAATTTCTTCGAGACTTGAGAGATAGTAGTGCATTATTTATAAAAAATTTAGTCCCTTCACGGAGAAATACAGTGGCTCTTCCAGAGACTTCAATCAATTTAGCACTACCACTTATTGTATTAACATTAGTTTTTCCAATTTCTAAATGAGAAAAATATTCTTTACTTTTAAGTATAGTGTGCGTAGTAGCACTATCAATGAGACAAATATTATCATCACTATTAAATTCCATGTTTTTGCCATCCATTTCTTCTAAATGTATAGACACATGCGCAACAATCGATCTAAGATATGGACTTTTACTTGATTGCTCCAATGGTAGAGGCTCATACTGATAACGTGTTATAAAATAATACTAGTGGAATAACAAAATGTAAGAAGTAGTAGACAAGAGGTAGAGTGAAGAGATAATTCTTTCATTAACTCTAAAATATTCAAATAAGTTACAAGATATGTTGGATAACCTCTATTTATAGAGAAACTAATCTCAGAAGATTAAAAGTCTCCTCGGGAATCTAAAAGGTCATCCACATTCTCCACATTTACTACCTTCAATGATAGGAGTGCTAAAGGTCATCTTTATTTACCACATTCATTTCATTAATGGTGAGGGAGCTAAAAAGTCATAAAAACTCATAGAGAACTTAATGGACATCCATCTTTTAATTATTTCATAACACTCCCCCTTAGATGTCCATTACACAAAGAATATGCCTCGTTAAAACCTTACTAAGTAAAAAAAAATCCAGTGGGAAAAAAAAAACTTAGTGAAGGAAAAAGAGTATACTATTCTTGTGTATTAAGTTTTCTCCCTGATTTAAACATCATTTGAGATTTTTTAACCGACGCATTCCAATATTTTTCACTAATTTTTCAAATGTTGTAATCGGCAAGGTCTTGGTAAACAAATCTGCCAAATTATTATCTGATCGAATTTGTTGCACATCAATTTCACCATTCTTTTGCAAATCATGTATAAAGAAAAATTTAGGTGAAATATGTTTCGTCCTATCTCCCTTAATATATCCTCCTTTCAATTGAACTATACATGCTGCATTATCTTCATACAATATAGTTGGAAGATTTTCTTTCTCAGGTGATAACCCACAATTCTTCCAGATATAGTGGGTCGATAATCTTAGCCAAACACATTCTCGACTAGGCTCATGAATTGCTATTATCTCAGCATGATTCGAAGAAGTGGCGGTTATTGATTGTTTTGTAGATCGCCATGAAATGGCTGTACCGCCACTTGTAAATAAATAACCAGTTTGAGACCTTGCTTTGTGTGGGTCAGATAAAAATCCAGCATCTGCATAACCAAGTAATTCATGTCGAGATTTATTTGAATAAAATAGGCCAAGATCAACTGTTCATTGGAGATAGCGAAAAATATGCTTAATACCATTCCAATGTCGTTGTATAGGAGAGGAACTAAATCTTGCTAATAAATTCACTGCAAATGATATATCAGGTCGTGTACAATTAGCAAGATATATTAATGCACCAATAGCACTAAGATATGGTACTTCAGGACCAAACATCTCATCATCTTCCTCTCTAGGTCTAAAAGGATCTTTAGCAGGATCAAGCAATTGGACGACCATTGGGGTACTTAATGAATGTGCTTTATCCATGTAAAACTACTTTAATACCTTCTGGGTATAAGCAGTTTGGTGAACAAAAATCCCATTTTCCAAATGTTCAATTTGTAATCCAAGGCAAAATTTAGTCTTTCCAAAATCTTTGATCTCAAATTCATTTTTCAAATATTCAACCGCTTTTTGGAGCTCTTCAAGAGTTCCAAATAAATTAAGATCATCAACATATATTGCAATAAGTACAAAATTTAACCCATTTTTCTTTATGAAAACATATGGACATATTGGATCATTAATGTAGCCTTTATTAATTAAACATTCACTAAGACGGTTATACCACGTGCGTCCAGATTGTTTGAGTCCATACAAGGACCTTTCCAATTTGATGGAATAACTTTCTCTATGAATTGATTTACATGTTTCAGGCATGCTAAATCCTTCAGGGATTTTCATATAGATATCATTGTCAAGATTTCCATATAAATAAGCAGTGACTATGTCCATTAGACGTATTTCAAGTTTTGCATGCACTGCAAAACTCACAAGATATCAAAATGTAATCGCATCCACCACAGGTGAATATGTCTCATTATAATCAAATCCAGGCCTTTGTGAAAAACCTTGGTCGACAAGACGTGCTTTATATCACAATTTCATTTTTCTCATTTCTTTTTTGCACGAATACCCATTTATATCCCACTGGCTTTACACCTTCTGGTGTTTGGACTATAGGCCCAAAAACTTTTCGTTTCGCCAATGAATCTAATTCAGATTGAATCGCATCTTTCCATTTTGGACAATCATTTCTATGCGGACATTCATCAACCGATCTAGGTTAATGATCCTCATCTTCTTCCATAATATCAAGTGCTACATTATATGCAAAAATATTATCAACAATTATTTCTTTGCGGTTCCAACTTTTCCTGTAGTGACAAAATTTATTGAATTTTCTATAGTTTCATTCTCTTAAGAATTATGCTCTTCAGGAGGAACCTCTTCAGGAGGAACCTCTTCAGGAGGTTAAATTTTATCACTATCTGTACTTTGGAGTCTTTCATTATTTCTTGACTTCTTGATTTTATTATCATTATTTAATTCTTTTTTCTTACGAGCATTTTTATCTTTAGAACCAAGAGGTCTCCCACACTTCAAGCGTGCCTTATACTCATTAGCACTTGTAATTTGTCTTTCAGGAACATTAATCCTGACCGGAGCATTTTCAGCAGGAATATGTGATTTAGTAACTCTTCTGGAATCACTAAATGTATCTGATAATTGATTTGCAATTAATTGCAAGTGTATAATTCTTTGAACTTCTAATTCTTTTGTATGAGGATCAAGGAAATCTAATGATATTTTCCAAGTGATTTCCTTTTTCGGTTGATCTTTATCTCCCCCTAATGTCGGAAAATATGATTCATCAAAATACCAATCTGCAAATCTTGCAGTCAATAAATCACCTGTTAATGGTTCAATATATTTAATTATAGAAGGTGATTCATAGCCGACATATATCCCCAATCTTCTTTGGGGGCCCAATTTAGTACGTTGGGGAGGTGTAATAGAAATATAAACCGCACAACCAAAAATTCTCAAATGAGAAATATTGGGCTCATAACCAAATGCTAATTGTAAGGGGGAATAAGTATAATAACTTGTCGGCCTAATCCTTATAAGTATTGTTGCATGTAATATAGCATGTCCCCAAGCAGATAAGAGAAGTTTAGATCTCATTAGGAATGGTCAAGCAATTAATTATAGTTGTTTAATAAATGATTCGGCTAGACCATTTTGTGTGTGAACATAAACTACAGGATGTTCAACAGTTATTCCTATGGACATGCAATAATCATCAAAAATATATGATGAATATTCACCAGTATTATCTAGACGAATTCTCTTAATTGCATAATCAGGAAATTGTGCTCGCAACTTAATTATCTGAGCAAGCAATCTCGCAAACGCCAAGTTGCGAGTAGATAATAAATATACATGTGGCCATCTTGTTGATGCATCAATTAGCACCATAAAATATCGAAATGGTCCACATGATAGATCTACAGGTCCACATATATCACCATGAATTCGTTCTAGAAATGCAGGGGATTCAGTCCCTACTTTAGTTGGTGAAGGTCTAACAATTAATTTCCCTTGAGAGCAAGCAACACATGAGAATTCATTTGAGTTCAACACCTTTTGATTTTTCGGCCATGTGAGTTTTCAATTATTCGCCTCATCATTATAGAACCAGGATGTCCAAGGCGGTCATGCCAAACCATAAAATCATTAGGATTAGTAGACTTCTGGTCTACTAGGTGATGAGTTTCAGCTGCACTTATTTTTATATAATATAAGCCATAAGAGAATGAATGCAGTTTTTCTAACACACATTTCTTCCCAGAAATAGTACTTGCAATTAATAAATATTCCACATTTGTCTCATTTAGTGTCTCGATATGATATCCATTTCGGCGGATATCTTTAAAACTTAGCAAATTTCTTCGAGACTTGGGAGACAATAGTGCATTATTTATAACAAATTTAGTTCCTTCAGGAAGAAATACAATGGCTCTTCCAGAGCCTTCAATCAATTTAGCACTACCACTTATTGTATTAACATTAGTTTTTCCCATTTCTAAATGAGAAAAATATTATTTACTTTTAAGTATAGTGTGCGTAGTAGCACTACCAATGAGACAAATATTGTCATCACCATTAAATTCCAAGTTTTTGCCATCCATTTCTTCTAAATGTATAGACACGTGCGCAACAATCGATCTAAGATATGGACTTTTACTTGATTGCTCCAATGGTAGAGGCTGGTGCTAATAACGTGTTATAAAATAATACTGCTGGAATAACAAAATGTAAGAAGAAGTAGACACGAGGTAGAGTGAAGAGATAATTCTTTCATTAACTCTAAAATATTCAGGTAAGTTACAAGATATGTTGATAACCTCTATTTATAGAGGAACTAATCTCAGAAGATTAAAAGTCTTCTCGGAAAGCTAAAATATCATTCACATTCTCCACATTTATTACCTTCAATGGTATGGGAGCTAAAGGTCATCTTTATTTACCACATTCATTCCATTAATGGTGAGCGAGTTAAAAAGTCATGAAAACTCAGAGAACTTAATAGACATCCATCTTTTAATTGTTTCATAACATTAATGATATTGTTGTTAAATTTGGGAATAATATTTTTTTTCATTAGATCTACCGGTCAAGAAACAAAATTTCAAAGGACGTTTTACAGGTGTTGATCTAAAACCTAGTATTTTACCATAGGATATTAGAACTCAATGGAAGTCAACAAATCATATATTAAGTGCGTGTCTTCCTTATTAAACTGTAATACAATTATTTCTGATATGCAAATTACCAATATTTAGTTAAATGAAACTGACTAAGACCTTATATAATAAATTTATCATTTTTCTGCTTGTTTTGAAAATGCAATAAAAACACTTTCTTGAACCTATTTTCGAAAACTCATTTAACACTTTACATATTAAATTATAGCAATGGAATTTTTTCAAAGTCAAGAAAATTAAATTTATTCAAAATATTGTAACACCTATGGAAATTAAATTTAATAATATTTTTAAAATTATTCTTATTTATTTTATTTTGGAGAGGTTATGATTCTCATTGTAGATTAGCAGGACTTGAGTTTTTAATTCAAAAATTTTATAAAAATATAAATTATGATAGTGACGTTGTAGGATTAATTTCTGATATTAGAAGTTATTTAGATTATGTAATCTACATATAAAGATTTATATGGAAATAAATTCCCTAGCATCTAAACCGATTTCATTTAGGGGAACAGATGTTTAAAATAAATTATTTTATGCTTTATTATCAGCTTCTTAAATAAAAAAAATCTCTCATACTGTATTTAATGAGTTTCATTATTATATTGATCATGTTGATCTCTCATAAATGAACAAGAAAGTATGAGAATTATGATATGGTGAAAATCATAAGAAAAAAACTTATCATATGCTTTTCTAACATAACCTGTGATATACTAGCACCACAACTAATGTCAATAGTAAAATTAGAATTTGCTTTTAGTGCAAATGGTCCAGAGTAGAAAAACTAATGGCGATTAGCACATTGGCGAAATATGTATGGTTGAATGATTGTCTAGATGCAAACGACAGAAATAAAGACTGAGCAAATGACTCTGACATGGAAAACTCACCAATCAAAATTGAAGGTCAAAAACTTTAGTATATGGTTGTAATAAATAAATAATTTTTAGTTTTTAATCTATATATCTCACTCAAGACCAAAATATTCTAGGAAATAATACAGAACAAAAGTTGAGGGTGACACTTAGGTCCTCTCCCATTTCTTCCGACTATGTATGATATCCAATGAGAGACTCATATTGTATTATTTGTAAATTTTGAGTGAAATAAAATTATTTTTTTATTTTAAATTCATTTTGCTCCAATTTAGTCAAAATTGATAATTTTAGTTGCATCTGCTAAATTTTTTTGTTTTCATCATATTTAAAAAATTATTATTCAAATTGCAATGTTTTCTGTTTTTCACAATTTTCTAACAATTTCAACACTGAAACACATTTATAAATATTTTTAATTATTTTGAAAATAAAAATTAATTTAAAAAAAAATCACTTGCCTGGCAGGCCCTGTTTGGCGCAGGCCCGATCCACGTCCGCCAAGGCAGGCGGCTGGGCCGGACCCGTGTCCCCCAAGTGGGTGAGCAGGTCATGTCCGGACCGGCCACCCTCACGTTCTCGGCTGGGCCGCACCTGGCCTGGGCTGCCCACATAATCCCCGTGCCCAGGCACGGACGATGTCGAACCGACCAAGTTGCCGCCTCTATTCATATGCGCTTTACATATCAAGTTAAAGCTTTACCTTCCCTTGTCTTCTACTTTGACCTGGTCCCATTAAATTAATCTTCATTTCTCAGGATTTATTCATACAAATAATTATGGAGTATAGTGTCCATTTGGCTATCCACTAATACCTTTCGGACCAAAATAATCCTATTATATATTACAAGAAACTGGATTCTTTTGTAATAGTTATCCTTTAATGATTTTAAATCCGTTAGAGAAAGAACGTATATAATAACGGTTAAATTAACTATTGTAATATCTTTCTGCAACAATTAGTTTGCAATAATTTTAAAATCGGTACGGAAGACATGTTATGCAACGATATAGAATACCACTTCAAATAGGCCATCCATTTGCAATGGTTATCTTGCAACAGTTTTGAAAATGCAGCTTACTACCAAATTATTACTACTAAATTATTGATTATATGATAAATTTCCAGCAACAATTATCAAAAGTAATTAATCAAAGTATAGTTAATAATCTCACTTAGAGAAATTAGCGTAGGAAATTTTCAACATGGAGAACCTGAAAGGAGAAAAATCATAGAAAATGTTACACTACAATAAAGAGTCGATTACATAATTCAACAAACAACTGCTAGACACACCAAACTGATCAAACAGTCTAAAATCTAACTATTATACTAGATAGCCACATAAAATACCTTATACTCAAATTACTCATCTCTATAATGACTCACTACTGAAATTTTAGATCTATATAATATTGAATTGCATTAGATAAGAAAAAAGTGGAGATCACCACAAACAAAGCACAATAACTCGTTTGTAGATAAGAGATGTTAATAGACATTGATATCTAGATATCACTAACAAAAATTTCTTCTTTATTAACAATCTCCTTCTTAATTTCATTGAGAAGCTCTTTTATTCGATCCAAACTTTCGTTAAAGAAGATGATGATACTTAAATAGGATTTCCACGCTCCAGATAAACTTTCTTTCCACCTTTTAATCATTTCCATCGATGTTAAATCTAAAGAACCAAAAGAATGCACTTTTCAATTAAAAAAATTTCAAAATCTACGTCAAACTCATCTATAAGAACCACTTTCCAAGTAAAAGAACACACGTTTGTGTGCTTCAGCCCAATGCCCCATTTATGGCCAAATTGACTACCATCGATGGGCCAACTGTCATCTATGGGCAGTTAACTCGCCATTGATGGCACTAACCCATCATCCATGGGTAATTGGCGATCCAACCAATCCATCTTTAAAACTTCATAAATTTTGCTTCAAAATCTAATTAAGGTTATTTAAGTTCCATTAGAAAAAGATTCAAAACTCTACAACTTCTCCCTCCAAAAATGCTTTCAGTTCAATCTGTATCGATATCAAATTCTGGCTTGAAGTTGATATTACAGCACCACACAACATCTATTCTTCTCAACTTTCGATCATAACTTTCATATCCAAACTCCATTTTGGATGATCTTGGTGTCTTTCAATGATCATATTGAGCAATACAATTTTGTAGTTGTCACCATCATAAGATTCATGTTATAACTAAGTCAAATTAGTCATATTCATTGTATAGGTCTTTATTAAACTTAATTATGGATTGCGCTCAATTACTGGACTTGTTCTTCATGAGTTTTGATACGAGTTACTACACATGTAGAATAAAAAATCCTAACAATCTCTCTGTTCCTAACTTTTTGACCAAACTATCTTTTCAGTGCATGACCGTAGATATTTTGCACACCAAAATAATCAAATAAGATCAAGTGCATATATCCTTAAAATGCAATAAAAAAAAAATAACAAGAGCATGCACACACATATAATATGAGTGCATTATAAAATTGATATTGCTTCCTTGTATATATACACCCTTTTCAACTAAATATACCTTAATTTGACACTACTCTCCTTTCTTGTCAAAAATTGGCAAATACACAAAGACATAGATATCCACTTTAGGGAATATAAGGGAGTCACACGTAGAGTTGAAACATATCAATCAAAACACAGGTAATCACCGTTAATTGATATACTGACATACAAGAATTGAGAAGCTCTAAATTTTGCTCAAGTTTCATATATTGGTAAAATCAAATTAAATATGGGTGAGGGTTTGCTAAAATTCCTGATAAAATCAATCACTGCTGTCATGATAAGTTTTCACCTCTGACAGGAATAATTCAATTTTCCATTATTGTCTACAAAGAAAAACTTTTAGTTATTATGTTAATAATTACCTCTGACAATAATTAATGAGAATTGAAAATCCTATTATACTAAATGTCACTAATAGGTAAAACCAAATACATTAATATTTACCTCTGTTTAGCTAGTTCATTCCTATCACGTTTAGAACCTCTGAATAAGTTGAATCTTGATGGATATTTAATGATACCTCTGTTTTCACTCAAATCCCATCATATTAAGATGTCACTAAATGGGTAGATTAAACATGTTATCCCTACCTCTTTTTAATCAGTTTATTACTATCATGTCCCGAACTTCTGAACTAAATGAAGTACAAAACATGTTTAATGATACCTCTATCATTTCCTCCACCATCATACTAGATATCACTAAATGGTTAGAAATTTCATCAATTAAAAAGCTCTTGGCTATCACGTCTAGAGCCTTTGTATAGCTCGAGTTTACATAACTAAGATAAGTTAACGCTGACGCCTCTACCCAACACATCTTCCTAATTTAATCTGTTAGAAAGCTAAACCTAAGTTAGGTATTCAAATATCTTTCACAATATCACAGCAATAAAATCATGTAGAAGCCTAAAAGATGATTTTATTCATTCTGAAGAAACTAAAGTAGAAACACACAATAAAGCTCTGCCTTTCTTACATCAAAAGCAAAAGAAAAACTAAAAAGGAAAAGAGCAATTACTCCTGAGTTAAGGCCCTCGTGGAGTCTCCTGGAGTCTTTAATTGCTTCAGAAGACTCTCTGCAACTACTGCCAGGGCCCTCCTATGCAACTTCTCTTTATCTACTGCAAGCTGCTCCGTAGCCTTGGCCTTCACTTCTTCCAACATCTTGGCATGAGCGGTAATCCGATGCTAGGTCTACTCCCGTTGCTGGGTGAGATCTTCTGTCTGCTTGGTCACTTATAGAAGTTTGAGCTTAGAATCAGTGATCATAGCCTGAGCTGCAGCAATGACTTCTTGAGCACGAGAAATTGTGGTGCGATGGAAATCTGCGTCATGTTCGGCCCTGGCCAAATCATTGGCTATCCTCTTAAAGGAAGCTTGAAGTCCTGTCACATGCTAGGTCCAATACTCTTCTTGTTGTTGCAGCTTCGCTTTGTTAGCTACAGCTGCATGATCGGCCCTTCGTAAGTTGTTGAGTGTTGTCAACTGGACCTCTAGCTCGTCCAATCGAGCCCTGTATGGAGAAGATCGTTGCGGTCCTCCTGTCCTAGTAATGTTGTTTAGGTAAGGAGCATGGGACATACATCATCCAATGAATCCCTGCCATTAATGATCACCTCGATGTATTCACTGAGAAACCTGAGCAATTCTCCAATGAAGCAACCGATGAATTTCTCTCTCAGTTCATCTGGAGGGGTCCTAATGGAAGATGGAGAAGCTGCTGGAATAGGTTACATAGGAGTTGAAAACATAGAAGAATTAACACCATCCCCCGCCAATATTTGTGCAGTCAGGGTGACAGATGGAGAAGTGATGGTCGTCGCTGCTGCTGCCGTTACTCCTATCATTGTCAAAACTAAAATGGCAGGTGAAGTTGATAATGGTGGTGTTGTTGGTGGTGTTACTCATGAGGTAGCCATTACGGTTGCTAGTACTACTAGGGGTTGTTGGAGGTAAAAATTTCAAAATAAAGAGAAGAGAGCAAATAGCGTGGGAGAACGCGGAGCTAAGTCCATAGCCTTGCGTCGGCCAGAGCTTAACTTCGCGTTGGAGTAAAACGCGGAGTTAAATCCATAGCTCCGCATCCAGAATCACTTAAGTCTGCATGGACAGAATCAAAAATCATTAATTGATTGTGATTGATATTTGGGATTATCTAATATACGAATTGAGTCCAATCAGAATCCAAAATCAAGAAATTTTAGTCAAAATCAAATATTTGATTAGAATTCTTGATGAATACAAAAACCTTCTATTCCTAATCCTAAAGAAACTCTCATAACCAAGTAAAAACTATAAATATCCTCTTTGAGGAGGCTTTTGGGAATCTTTTTGGCAATTCAAATTACACAAGAGAGCCTTGAAGCCTTTGTGATCTTTTGGAGTTCAAGTTACGCGCGAGAGACTTAAATTCATTGAGGTCAGCGAGGGAAAGAAAGCTAGGGCCGGCCATCTTCTTCTTCAAAGAGAGATCTTCACGTCGGATTATCAACAGGTTCTATTAATTAGAGCCCATCGCCATATTAGAACTTACTTTCATTGTGAAAGAGAGTGATAATATATAAATCCTCTCATTTGTTTTTCTATTATTCTTCTTTCATTGTAATCAAAGTAATTAATGGAAAAAAGTAAGAATTTTGCGGAGAACAAACTAGCGACCACAGTGGGAGCGTCCCTTTCTCTGAACAAGAGATTATGGCGCAATCCAACGTGGAAAAGATCGGATCGGTCATGAACATGCTCGTCGTTGAGATCGACTAGCAAAAGTATGAAGATTACCACTCCTCTGGATCTTGCAATCTTACTGAAACGCGGCGCTATCATCGCGTGATCTCTAAAACCCGTAAATCGGCTTATAAGGAATTCTCCATTAATCGGGGATCCTTTGAGTCCGCGGCTATAAAGTTGTCGTTCAGACAGAAAATCCTAAACGAAGATGTTGTGCTTACTGTCGAAGAGGGACAAGGGTCTGGTTTCACCAAGACACAACTTCGTAATTGAAATCGTTAAGCAAGACGACGAGCCCTCAAAACCCACGTTAAACGTGAGGCTGAAACAGGAGCAGAACGTGAGGCTATGATTTTACCTTGCGAACTGGCTTGCGTTAATCGCAAAACCAGTAAAAATCGAGTAAAATGCGAAGCTGACTGTAAGCCAGCATGTGAAGAAGTCTCTCCATGCGAGGCTACAGATCCTGGACATGAAACCAGGAAAATTGAGAATACTCGCGTAAAACGCGAGATTAATCTCAGAGGCAAGCCAGCGTGCAACGAGGGCTCTCTACACGAGGCTAATGAACTTGAATATAAAACTGGCACAAGTGCCAAAATTCGAGTAAAACGCTAAGTTAATAAGCTAGCGTGCGGCGCAGGCTCTCCACGCGAGGCTAATGAACTTGAATATGAAACTGGCATAAGTACCAAAATTCGTGTAAAATATGAAGTTAATAAACCAGTGTGCGACGAAGGCTCTACACGCGAGACTATTAAACTTGGACAAAAACTTGAGTTAACGTTAAACGCGAATCCAAGAATTCTTGCATAAATCGCGAGATTATGCCAGCGTACAAGGATACTCCCCCACATAAGGCTAAACAACCGACAGAAGTTAAACTTCTTCAGAAACACCAAGTCAGCATAAAACACAAGGCTAGTGTAAAATGCGAAGCTATATTCTAGCCTCGGGTAAGTGCTCTAAAATGCGAAGCTAACTCCCAGCTCCGCGTAAAACAGCCAGTATACAGAGTCAAGGTTGATAAGCAAAAATATCTGGCAGACCAGCAGTTCAACACCATTAGCATTGAAGAGTTCCAGAAAGCACCCGGACTTCTCCGACAACCAAGTGGACCCCACGCCCAAAGCATAATTGAAGATTTTTTATCTCCTAAAGTTCTTGATCTCAATGAATATTTGACAAATAAAAGAAAAGCGACTCAAACTCAATCGTGCTCAACATGCCATTGTGAGCAAATAATATTAGCTATATTGAATAATTGTTGTTGTGGTAAGAAAAGAGTATCTGTATTTGACAGGATAACAGAGTCTCTTCAAAATACTCCAAAAAGGAGAAAGAGTAATTTGAAGCATAAAATCAAGGAAAAAATTGAAGGGGGTAATCTCAATTATGATCGATAAAGGCAAAAAGGTCATAGAGGAAGAAAACGAGTCGAATGCAGACGACGAGCAGCCTCACCATCTCACCCGGGTCAAGTCAGGAGTTATTGCTCCTCAAAACTATAAGAAACTTGCGAAAAGGTCTTACGACGATGATAGTGACAACTCAGTTATAGCCTCTCCACAATCATATGCCTCCTCTCGACCCAGAAAATTGACATTGCACGCGGTGGACAGGCCTGATGATGTGGATCAAAAGTTGGAAGCTCAAGAGAAAATGATTCGAAACCAACAGAAGACTATTGACGACCTCAAGATAATGCTTCTAAAGATGGTCGAGAATGCTCAAAAGATAGTCGAAGGTAGGGCTAACAGCTCTTCCTCGGAACCAACACCCAAAACAAATGAGGAGTTACCACCCAAGACAAATGAAGTAAAAGAAACTAAAGAAGAAAGAATTTATTCAGTACATGAAGAAGACGATAAATTTTTCGGGAACTTGATGATGGCTGCAAAGGGAACTTATTCAGTACACGAAGAATTTATTCAGTACACGAAGAGAAGATGGCTGCAAAGGGAACTTGATGTGCTGATGTAGAAAAATGAGCTGAAGGAATCGGGGGTTTTAAGGCCATACCCAATCGAATGAGACTTTGATCCCTATCCCGAAAAATACAAATACCTCAAATTAGAATCATATGATGAAAAGGGATTCCCGAGTCAGCACATATATTATTTCTTGTCGCAGACGGGACATCTAATGAAAATGATTACATAATGACCAAAGTTTTCGTGAGTACCCTACAAGGGACAGCTTTTACATGGTTCATGCAGTTGACCCCTGGAACCATTAATACTTGGTATGATATGGAGAAACAGTTCTTAGCACGTTTCTTTGAGGATGATACTAAGATATTGGTTCATTCCCTCTTTGCCACGAAACAAGGGAAAGAAGAGACAGTCAAAAGCTTCATAGAATGCTACCAAGAAAAATCAGTGCAAAGTCGACACGGGATGACCCAAGAAACGTTGGTGGAAACATGCAAATATAATTTCAAGACTGGTGTGCTAATAAGAATGGGAGCTATATACTTCAAAACTTGGAATGACTTGTTGAAATAAGGGGAGTAGGCGGAAGATATAATCCGTCGGATTAATAAATCTCACAATACGAAAAACTCTATAAATAACAAGGTATATCCACAGAATGCTAAGAATAAGGGGAATATTGTAATGGCATCAGATGCTACTCCAAAACCAACAAGTCCGATGAATCCAAGACCTCAAAGTCTGAAAGGTGCAGGTCAAAATAGACCCCGACAGGATAGAACTTACACATTTAAGACGGAGCAGATAGATTCTCTGTTCCATCTTCTCATCGGAAAGGGCGTGCTGAAACTTTCAGAAAATCGAAGGCTTGAAGATGATGGAAAAACCAATGACCTAAACTATTACCTATACCATCAGAACATCGGGCATCCGACTAAGAATTACTACCCTCTCAAGAATCGAATTCAAGTATGGATAGAAGCCAGTATCCTCAAGCTTAAAAACGAACAGAAGAAGGTTTCCGTAAATATGGCAATTCTGGTCATAAGAACCAATGAGTTTCCTGCCAGAGTGACCTCTGCACCAGCGAAAAGCCGATGTTAATCAACCATGATCCCTGTAAAATGAAGCAGAAGGGACTCTTCTTAGTTTTTACCAAAAAAAGAGAAATCATGGAGGCATACTCAGACTTGCTGAAAGGCGAACAATCGACTTGCTCAACTAATTCAACGAAAACTAAGAAAAATACTCTATCGACATCAAGCACGGGCAGCCCGCACTTGCAAGCTTGGCCCTTCGGTATGCTCCGATTCACAGCTGCGACCGAGCCGTCCTCATTAGCTAGCAGTCGGATCGGGTCGGAGGCGCCAAAGACATTAACGGTGATAAGAACGTTACTTCTGCTACTCTTGCTACCCATTGGAAAATTTTATGTGATGACTGTGAATTTGATGGCAAAATAATTTCCATAAGTTAAAAAAAAATCAAAAAAAGAGAGAAACGGAAAAAAAAAAACCAAAAAAAAAGAAAAAAAAAAAGAGGCAAAAAAAGTATGTAAATACATATATACGAATATAATTTTGCCACACAATGCTATTAAAGCAAAGGAAAGAGAACAAGTTTCTCGATAACTCATCATACTGAGATAAAAAGTATGAACCATCCAACGTTGTTAAAGCGGCTGGAAGAGAAGATCAAGTTTCTTACTAACTCTATCATACTAGAGGTAAAAAAGTATGAGATCAACTATCTAAAACCAAAAAGCTAATAGGAGAGAAAATGAAAATTCTTGACAACTCACCATATTAAGAGAAATAGTATGGCTAGCCCAACTCCAACGACTATTGGTAAGGCATAACAAATTCGTTAATAGTTGGGGGTTTGCTAAAAATTTTATGACAAATTTGTCACAATAATTGCCCAAAAGCCCAAAAGGTGAAGGGAAGAGAAAATGTTTGGCATCTAAGCCCAAGAAAAATTCTCGACAACTCACCATACTGAGGGGATAGTATAGCTAGTCAAACGTAAACGGCGATTGGTAAAGACATCTCAAATCCATTAATAGCTAGAGATTTGCTAAAAATTTTGTGAACCTATCATGTTAAGCTCTTATCTCTGACAGCGAGATTCGAACCATTGTTCATAATGTAATAAACAGCCTCTCGACGGGTGCAATTCAAGTTACATGCGAGACCCTTGAAGCACCTCCGCCAAAATTCCATGTATGTGAAATTAGGCGGCTCTGCCGAAACCAATGATCCTGATCCGATCATCTAGGCATGTGCAGTTCAAGTTACGCGTGAGAGTTTTGAACCGTCTCCGCCAAACCCCAAGAATGAAAACAAGTCAACTAAGAAGAAGAAGAGGCTCGATTTAAAAGAAAGAACCGCCCCTTAGCATTCGACATGTAGTTCGAAATATTTAAGGCAGTTGAACGCGAAGCTGCTAGCTTTGTGTGTTATAGTGAAAACGTGAAGATAAAGAGTGGCTTAATTTTGCGTCAATTATCAAATCATCAAATCAGATATCCAAAGTATTTCAAAATTTGCTAATTATAGCAATTTTGAAAACTTTGGAGGGGTCCTGTTGGCGGTAAAAATTTCAAAATAAGGAGAAGAGGGCAAATAGCTTCGCAGAACGCGAAGCTAAGTCCATTGTCTCGAGTCGGCCAGAGTTTAACTTCGCATTGGAGTAAAATGCAGAGCTAAATCCATAACTCTGCATCCAGAATCACTTAACTCTGCGTGGCCGGTATCCAGAGTCCTTAATTAATTGTCATTAAGATTTGAAATTATCTAATACTCAAATTGAGTCCAATCAGAATCCAAAATTAAGAAATTTTATTCAAAATCAAATATTTGATTAGAATCCTTGATGAATACAAAGACCTTCTATTCATATCCCTAAGAAAACTCTCATAACCAACTAAAGTCTATAAATATCCTCTCTAATGAGACTTTTGGAGATCTTTTTGGCAATTCAAGTTACACGAGAGAGCCTTGAAGCCTTTGTGATTTTTTAGAGTTCAAGTTACGCGCGAGAGCCTTAAATTTATTGAGATCAGCAAAGAGAAAGAAAGGTAGGGCTGGCTATCTTTTTCTTCAAAGAGAGATCTTCACGTCGAATCGTCAACAGGTTCTACTAGTTAGAACCCATCGATACATTAGAACCCACTTTCATTATAAAAGAGAGTGATAATATATAAATCATCTCGTTTGTTTTTCTATTATTTTTCTTTCGTTATAATCAAAGTAATAAATGGAAAAAAGCAAGAATTTTGCGGAGAACAGGGGTTAGCCATCACGGTTATTTTTGTTGTTGTTGATATTGCTGTCGGGACTATTGGTGTTGTTGGCAGTGCTATTGCTACAACTGGTGTTGGTGCTGGTGGAATGTAGAACGCTGGAACCACAGTTGTAGGTGATGAAGGAGGAGAGTAATGTGCCAATAGTTGGATATGTTACAGCTAGGAGTGAGCTAGTCATTTCAACTGGTAGAGGAGAGTTGTGCCGACAAACTTAGCTGAAGCTTCGATGGAGAACACAAAAAAAGCATTGGTTCCAACTCCCACTGTCATGAGGGGTAAGTCAGCTTCAATGTTATTTTTCAAATAAATGATGGAAGTATAAAATAAATGAAATACCTGCTAGAAAAGTAGCGATACCTGCGACCGTAGGGAGAGCAGGCTCTTCTGTCTCCAAATCTTCTGAGTGCAAGTGCGAGATCTTGCCAGTATCTGGTCGAGAAAAATAATCATCAAAATCTTCCTCACAACTAGTACTACTAACGTTATAAATCGTATCGCTTATACTATAGTAGTCCGATGACTCCAAGGAATCTGATATGGCCCGAGAAGAGTCTCTGAAGCTCCACCACTTGAAAAATGAGTAGATGGAAGTTAATGGACGACAAGCTAAAAAATAAAATATTTTTTAAGAAAGAGAATACTTACTTGAAGCAACCAGTCCTGTGGTCAAACTAGACGACATAGTTCCACTTGAAGGCATGAGAGAAGGGAGGCCTTATCTTGTAGCTTCCTCTTGGATAGCTTCAGTCTCTCATATTACCTTGGTTGTTGGCTCTTCCACTGTTGCAACCAAGGCAGTATCCTTAGCAACTGCTAGACTTTTGGCTATTGCTTTGTACCGACAGATCCTCCATTGTAAGTGATCCTGACGCTAGAGGAGCCTCTGAAGTACTCGCATCGCCAACTAAACTAGGCTGAGCTACCAAAGTCACTTCAGTCTGTTCGCTTGCTTGTTCGGAAGACTAAAGAGTATCGATTAGCATAGCAGTGCCCTACTGAACCATTTGTTCTTCAGCGACTAGTGTCAAAGTTGGCGGATGATGTTTGCTTCCTCTTTCTACGCAGAGGATTGACAGCACCGGGTCTCGGACGCTTCGAGCCCGACACACCTCCTAATGGCACCGGAGTAGAAGCAGTGGCATCACCTCCATCGTCTCCTTCTTCCTCTACTCTTTCATCCTCTTCAAAGTCTGGAACTATTTCGATTGCTCTAAACTCGTCCATACCCTTCAAGTGAATCCTTATAGCTAATCTCTTCTATGCATAGAGGGCTGCAATACACTTCAAGAATGCGTAATTGGGGGTACTAGAAGAGAATCTGCAATATGGTACCAGGAACAGAAGCCCAACAAATAAATAAAGTGAGAGAGTCCTAGTAGGAAGAGCAAACTGAGCTCCATTGCAGCCCGCCACAAAGTGGAACCATCCTCTTGCTCCTTCAAACAAGTTGCCATCACGCCTCAGTTCCGGGTTAGAATTGCCCACGTAAAGCTAGTCGTAACTAAATTGATGGGCAAATCGGCTGGGAGTGTAAGGCTCCATCCAGCAATGCTGATCTTGTTGGAATATCAAATGGCTAGGATGGATGTTGATGAGCCATCAGAAACAACCTGAAGGAAGAATAGTGAAGTTATCTTCTCCAGCATTATCAGACAAACCACTCACAATGCCTACCTCTAGGGAACTGAAAAAAACAATAGTAAATGTGGTAGTTCTGATAACTTACCATTATGTGGCGGATAATAGCAATGTAGTTGACTTTCCAGCTGCATTGTTCAAAGCGCTCCACATAAGTAGTGCGATCTAGAACATCGGAGGAGCTATCAAAATCTCCAGATGATGTAGCGCATACCACACCATCAGATAAGTGATGCACCCATCATTTTCCTTGATTTACTGAACGTCATATAATTGGTTGACCAATTCTCAGAGACCACTTTGAAGACGACACGCCATGGTGAAAAAAGACTCGAAAGGGCACACATAAGCTAAAAGAACGTCTGGATAAGTTACATCAATGGCCACAGCTTCATGAAGAGCAGTCAAGATGATGCCACACTTCAATCTTAACATTAAGAAGCCTGCCAAGACTACTGTATCGGACATGGTTACAACTCCCGTTAATGGTAGCTCTCAAAAATAGCATGAGCCTCGAAACTGTTTTCGTTAGATTCGGTGGTGCAAGTCATGGCAAAGTGAGTACTGATCTGCTTGTTAATTGCATCTATATCGTAGTCTCTTGTCTTGATACCAAAACTTCTGGTCATCCAAATTTTGAAAGATGGAGTCTGCCCAAGCCTTCTTGTGAATCTCTTGACTGCGTAGTTCAGAGATATTAGCACAAATGTGGTAATGACACATCAATTCCTAGTACGTATCACAGATCAGAGGTGACATGGTTCAGCTTCGCAATGCCAGGAGCATACTTCTTGTAAGGTATTTCTCCTAAAGAGAGAGCAGAAATCTCGCGCATCTCATAGAATGCGAAGCCTAATTCTCCGACAGGTGTAAAGAAAGTCCCTATCTATGGATTGTACATCTCAAGCATACTAAAGAGATGAAAGGAGCTGCATGGAATACCATACTCGATGTTTCGGATAGCTCGATACAATCGAAGCCTCCTAAGCTACTCTCGGAAATTCTCCATAACAAAACCTACCATCCGAGCCCACCACATCATCGGGAAAGAATTTACCCATCTTGGTACTCTGAAATCATGGGATGGGAACTGCCCCTTTGCTTCAAAGAGCCGGTTTAGAAAGGTGTGGGCTTGGTGAGGACTCTCACCAATAGGGAAATTTTTGTTAACTCTCCCCGATAGCAATTCGTTGAACGATTGTCCGGGACCGCCTTAATAGGCTCCCTGTGAGCCAAACTTACCTATTTTCACACCGTCCTGGACCTTGGAAATCTTTCAAGACATACTTTGACTAATATGTCTTGTAAGAAGGAAAGTGTAAAGCTCCACTCTACATCAGGAACAAAGAATTAGTGGTCTCCAATCTTATGAAGCCATTGTACTCATCAAAGAGACAATTATCGGGCTCAGTGATGGAATCTCTAAAAAAAAGGCTCGGCTTCCGCATTAGACGATAGTCTATGTCTTTGAATGAAGCATCAGTGATCAACTTGCACGCGGTAGCTGGAGTACAACCAGTGAGTCGATCCCTCTTGTTGTCAACACTTCTGTCAGAGATTATCGGGATCCCACTAGAAAAGTGAAAGTGAATCTCATTGTATAAACTGCCTCTGAATCTGAAATAGTGATGCTTTGTTAGGGGTTACGGAGTATTCAATTGCGAGCAAATTAAAACACCAGACTTAAAAATCAAAACCAAAGAAAAGAAGAAGATAGTGTGTTAAAACATAATTTTGCGCTCAAAGTGAGCGCAAGGATTAAAAGGGGGATGGAAGGTGCTTCGATGCGAGGTTAACCTCACGATAGAGTGCCTCAGGTGAGGTTACCTCGTGCCAGGATGACTTTGGCACGAGGTTAACCCGGCGTAAGGACACCTAGTCCCAAGGTTAGCCTCATGTAGAAGAATTTTGGCGTGAGGGTAACCCCGCGTCAAAGTATTTTGGTGCAAGGGTAATCCCATGGTAGGAAATCTGGGCGCGAGGTTAGCCTTGTGACAGAAACGAAATGCACGTGTATATTGGATGAAATTTTTTTGTCAAAATGATCATTGAAGCAATCACAACAGTGGGTAACCGCCGACAATGTTTATTCATCGATGATAATTTGTGAGTAAAAAAAGGAAGAAAAAAGGAGTCTCTCTTATCTAATACCTGAGAGTGGTGGTGGGGGCTCCACATAGGAGCCTCTGACTGATGGACCAAGGCCGGTCCTTGCGCCGATGTGTTGGGAGGGAACTATCGTTGTTGATGGTCCTCTCTGACCATCACCTCGCTTAGGTGGTGCCATAAGTGGTCTGTGGGAGTTGAGTGCTTGAAGAAATCATAGAAAGGAGATTATACTCGCTACTTGTGGCAGCCGACAGCAGCAAGAAGAGACGATGGTGACTGTCGGTGGCAAAAGGAGAAGGCGGCACCCGACAGTAGTTAGAAAAGAAGGCAGCATGCGTCAGAAGCAAAAAGGAAAATGGGGCAGTGGCAAGAAAAAAAACAGAAGAAGAGAAAAAATAGGAAAGAAAAAGGGAGAATGGAAAAGAAAATAAAAATAAAGGAAAAGAAAAGAAAAAGAAAGAAGAGAAAAGGAAAGGAGAAATTTATTTGACTAGGTTGATACTAGTTGGCTATTATAATAAATAGTCAAAGTCAACCCAAAAATCAAGGAAAATAATAGATAGATCTTTTTCAAAATTCAAAAAAATTGACCTAAATCTCTTAGAGATTTTTGGGCACCAAAAGTGCCAGCGTGAGGCTAAGTTTGTGGGTTTTAGGATCAAAATCCCAGAGAATATTCAAAAAAAAATAAATTATTATCATCAAAGTTGCGGTGTCATCAAAATGCTTCAACAATACACTTTGAGCTCGCCACAATGAAAATCTAAAGTATTTCGAAATGCATTATAAATTGATGACAAGATTTCAAAAAATTTAGAGGAGGTTCTCTATATAGGGAAAGTTTGAAGCCAAACTAGTCCCATAAAGGGGTGACACGGGGCTAACTATAGCCCCGCACATAGGGTGGCATGGGGTTAACCATATTCCCATGCACAGATTGCGCAGGGCTATGCCTAGCCTCGCATTGTGCAAGGCTAACTGTTTTCCCTATAACGAGAGTGATGGTTATAGCCCCCATTTCCTTATAATGTGGAATTTTAAATCCCCATAATAGAGGAAATAAAGGAGGGTGTGATTACACTCACTCATGGCTATAAATTGTCCTCCCATGAGAGTAAAGAAGGGGACTTTTGGAGAGATTACTGTCCATCTTCTTTAGAAGAGAAAACAGAGTTCTCGCTTTCGTAAGCTTTCTAAGAGTTTGGTTGAGAGTTCAAGAAGCAATAAGCGTTTGGATCTTCTATGGAAGATAGGATCCATCTTTACTGTTTCCCAAGAAAGCTCACATCAACAAAAGAAAGATTTCTCTCTTTCTTCTCCCTATAATGCGGAGTTAAACTTGTACTTTTCGTTTCTTATTATTGTAATCTCATTTGTAATGGTAATGGAAAGCAAGTCTACATTTTCGGACGTACATAAAGCACGAGACAAAATGTTACCTTCCATCAAAGCTCGAGATGCCACTCAGCTTTCTTTCCTTTGTTATCATAAAATTTTTATTCGAAGTAAGAAGTTCTCTTTATTCAAAGTAAGAAGTTCTCTTTTGAGCCTGACTTTGCTTAGGAATTGATTATAAGTCCGGTGCTCAAATTTGATTCGATAATCGTATCCGATCAAAATTGACATCAACACCCTTCGTACCAATCAACAAGCCCATGTAGGTCATAGCTACTTGTTCTACATTATCAACATTGCCAGGAAAAACAAAAACAAAGATTTTTTGTTTTTTCTCTAGTAAATTATAACCTCCTTTTCACTAATGTTTTCTATTTTATTTTATTCTTCTTTTTTTTTTTGTTTTTCCTTAAGGCAACATCCCTTTTCCCACATTCACATATCAACATTGAATTTGTTAATATTAGGCTCATTTCTTTCTAGTAAAGAAAGGAGAACGCTGTTAAGTAAACTGAGGTTAAAATGCGCATCTCAATGGATGAGAGAAGTCACCATCCAGCACATGATATAGATCCGCAGTCTTTGCCGGCCTCAGCGCACATCAATTATCAAATCCACATGAACAAGATCTATAATAACAATAATAATAATAATTAAAAATTTTATTGAGATTATCTTGGTTGAATATTCAAAAACCACACTTACATGTATAAGAGAGTCAAGACGAAAAGTCACCGACTCAATAAAACATGAGTTGCCACCCACTACAATAGGAAGATTCATAATTTTAAATTATTTTTTCGCCTCACGGTTCCTTGTTGGATATTTATGTGAGGATTGAGAGTTATTTTATATTTTAAGTGTCCAGCAAAAATCGATACCATATTAAAAGATCAATTTACGATTCCGAAATTATATTAAAGATTGTGGAAAATTATTTTATATTTTAATATATACAATAAAGATTACATAAAATTAGAACTAAAAAATAGTAAAGGAAAAACAAAAAAAAAAAAACATCTGATGACCAATCACTGACTGAAGGCAGTGCAAGACTGCTAGTTCAAACTTTAGGAATAACATCTTAATCTTTGCAATTAAATGCATTTTTTACACAATATATGTAGCATAACAATGGTTGAAACAAACTAAATAATAGATACTAGCCGGAAAAAAAAAAAAAAAAACACGGTGTAATGGAATGCCACGTCAAAAGATACAGCTCTCAAGCAGATGGAATTTGTTAAGAAAAATAAATCTCATGATATTGTATTTTAATTGGGAAATGTTCTTTCTACCAGCAATGGATACAAAGCAACAACATCATGATTGATTGCTGTTGTTGCATTTTTTTTTTTTTTTCCTATAATTATTACTGATACACCTCTGGCTAAAGCAGCAGCAGAAAGAAACTAACAGACAACTCCAATAGAGTTAGATCAGATCAAATCATTGAAACAGATAGATACGATTTCCTAATTGTATTGTCCAATTATAATCTTGCTGATGAACACAGAGAAATATTACAATTGTCGATTTTTTTTTATTTTAATTGCAACAATATTGAGTAGTATCAATTTCAACAACCCAAATAACAACAACAGTCTATTCTTTTGGAGAGGGGCAAAAATTAAAAGGGAAAGAAAAATCAATGAGAATTGGGAGAAGAAGCAGAATTGATAGTGGTTGAAGAAGAATTGGAAGAATTGGAAGAGTGAGACCTGGTTCTCTTTTTGGCCTCGCTGTATATAACCACCCCGAGAATGGTGATCCCGAACCCGACGACGCCCATCACCGTCACTGGATTCCGAAAGATTAGGACGGAGACAACGGCCGCCACGGCCGCCTTGGCGTTCCCAAGCACCTGCAGCGTCAGGGCGCTTGTGTGCTTGGTGACCAGGAAGTTGGTGAGATTGACGAGGTAGGCGACAGTGGCATTGCCGAAGAGGAAGAGGAGGAGCCTGGGGTCTTCGGCGGCCTTGGTGAGGGTGGCTGCGGTGACGTTGCCCTCGATGTAGAGGCTGAGGGGGAGGAGCATGAGGGCGGCGATGGGGGCCATGTACATGAGCAGGTTCATGGAGTTGAGCTTCTCGGCCTCGGAGGTGAGGAGGATTCCCTGGACGACGGACTTGAGGGCGCGGCCGGCGGTGGAGGCAACGCAGACGAGGAAGCCGAAGAGGTGGAAGAGGGGCTCGCTGTTGGAAGCGAGGACGATGCCGAGGACGACGGGGAGGAGAGAGAGGTAGACGAGGGGGGGCTCGCGGCGGCAGGTGATGGCGAAGGCGAAGAGCGCCGTGAAGAAGGGGGTTGTGGCGCCGATGGCCTGGTTGAAGGAGACGGGGAGGTAGCGGAGAGAGGTGTTGCCGCAGACGACGGAGAGGCAGAAGATGAAAGAGAGGGCGGCGATCTTGGAGAGCTGGCGGCGGGACGAGATCGACTGTAAGGGGACGAGATTCAACCAGCGGATGGCGGCGGCGGAGTAGAGGGAGCAGGAGAGCATGTGGAGGGCGGTGAGGAATATCGGGTAGCGATAGCCGTAGATTGATAGGAGGTATTTGTTGAGGAGGAGGACGCCGATGTTGGAGAAGTACCAGGCGCCGATGATGAGGGCGGTGACGATGGTGGAGGATGATGAGGACGGGGAAGAATCGGACGATGATGAGGAGAGAGAGAAGGGGAGGAGGAGGGAGAGGAACGAAGGGGAAGGGGATTTGGTAGGAGGAGTGGGGGGAATGTCGATTTGGACGGGATCGAACTCGAAGCGGGGGTTGCTGCCGCGGCGTGTTGCAAGGGATTGCGCGTGGCCTTCCCCCATTGCTCCCTCGCTACTCAATCTCTCTCTCTCTCTCTTCTGGATTTAGGATTGAGACTGCACCGAAGAGGGGGGGGAGAGAGAGAGAGAGAGAGAGGGTCTGTTGGGAGGGTGCTGTGGGAAAAGCTAAAGGGTAGGATGGGAATTTGGAATGTGCCGGCGTCCGGATCTGCGGGGGAGGTTCTTCTAACTGAGTACCCCACTTGACGTAGTGAGCACCATATTGTGGGACTCATCACTAAGTGAGGTGTGGTGCTCATTTAGAATCCCTCATCTGCGGGGGAGAGGAATTAAGATCTGTGAGAGAAGATGGAGTGAGTGATTTTCGCTAGATCTGATCTGGTGAGCTTATGGCCGTTGGATTTGTATGGGATGGATTTGAGTGGATATATATTATTAAAAGATAATTTTTTCGGAGGGTTGTGTGTCGGTAGAGAGAGAGAGAGAGAGAGTGTGTGGGGTGTGCTGGCCCCTGCCTGATTTGTTGGGTTCGGAATCGGGGCTGTCCCGGTAATGAATGGGTCCTCCGTTGCCAATAAATGGATGCGCTTTGGGTTTGAAGGCAAGTGGATGGAGCAGGACATGGGCTGGACCCTTGTTCCCTCCACTTACAAGAGACTAATCAAGATTAATAGTCTATGGGATCAGACTATTTACGCGAAAGTCCCGGGTCCGCTTGCCATCGTATGGGGTCAAGTTTAAGTCTATAATTAGCTAAACTTCATTGACCGTGTCTTTTTTTCTATCATTTTCCTCTTTCTTAATTGGGTAAGTTGTGAATATTATCCAAGTTTGAAGCAACCCCCTTGCTCAGCTAATCTCCCGTAATACTGGTTTTCAAAAGTATTCTTGTACCCTTTAAACTTTAAACAAATAATTTCTGTCGTTTTATGACTAGAAAATTGAATGGAAAACTAAGCCAAAATTTTAATGTATTTACATCTGAAAAAGGACTTAATATATTCACATAATGTAAAAATTTCAAAAGATTTAACGATTTTAACCTATGATATACAATTTATACATCTATTGAAATACTTATTTTACTAGTGATTATAAACTAATAAAATAAATTCAATCCAATTTGACTTTTATAAACCAATATAGACTAATCATTGCAATAGACAGTGTAGTTATTGCACTGTGAAATGTGATATAGAGATATAAAATATTGAATTACATTAATTTTTTGTCAACTACCAATGATGAAAATAAAGGAACAACAACCACATCTACGCTTTTTTTTATCTCAAGTATTTAGGGTACAGTATACGAGTCAAAAAAAAATCATGCCTTATCGATCACATTGATAATCTTTCTCCAATAATTCATATTGAGTAATATATTCTCATTTAAATCTCTACAATTTATATCTTTTTGTATTATCTCCATTCATGCTTTCTTTGATATTCCATTCGCTCTTGTAACTTATCATATATTGATAAGTTTTTCTCGTCGAACTAGTGCACTATATGTTTATGTCGAACATGACCAAACTATTTTAAGTAATTTTCTCACATCTTTCATGATGGGGCTATACTTATTTTAGCACGAATATCTTAATTTTTTCACTTTATCTACCTTTGTGTTGCTGCTCATCCAACGAAGTAAGAGTATCTCTCTTACACTTATTTTCTGTGAATGATATTTTTTTATAGCCCAATATTCTATGCTTTATAATAAAGTTGGTTAATAGCAGTCCTCTAAAATTTTCCTTTCAGTCTTAACTAAATATTACGGTTACATAAATCTCCCATTGTACTCCTCCATTTCAACTAGCCAGTTTGGATCCTATGCTTGATATCACCATCGATCTCTCTATCGTTTTGAATAACAAAACTCAAATACATAAACTGACTATTCATTTGTATCTCTTACTGATCCAGTGTCACGGCACTACTGTTTAGAATCTGTCGTTTACTAAATTTACACTCCATATATTTTGTTTGAATCTATCAATATAAAATAGATTATAATATTTAACTCAATAACTCTAACTTGGGGTTTACTTATACTCTTGTCTCATCAATTAAAATAATATTATCAGCGAATAGCATACACTATAATATCTCATCCAGAACTGCTCTAATAAGCTCATACATTATTATAATAAATAAGAATGGACTTAATTCAGATCCTTGACGCAGTCAAATTATGATTGAAAATCACTTGTTAGATCACATAAGTTTTGGCATTAACTACTACTCAATCATACATATCTTTACAATATATTTGATGGGACTACTTTTTTCATTAATATCCACCAAAGCACCTCTCATAATACCTTACCATAGGTTTTCTCTAAATCAATAAAGACTATATACAAATCTCTATTTCCTTCTCTGTATCGCTCTATAAGTTGATAAAATAAATGAATATCTTTACAATATATAATTTGCTGATCGCCCCGGTATGAATCTAAATTGGTTCTCTGATATTTTAATAGTTTGTCTCAATTTATGTTTAATTACTATTTTCCAAAATTTCGTAGTATAATGACACATGAGTTTTATTCCATGGTATCTAGAATATCACCCTCACTTTTATATAAAGGTATTAAGGTACTTTTGCTCTATTCATTTAGCACTTTCTTACTTTACTAAATCTTATTAAAAATATCTATCAGTCACTTCATACTCATATCTCTCCAAGTATTTTCATATTTTTATAGAAATCTCATTTAGATCAATAACTTTTCTTGATTTAATTCTCTTCAAAAACTCTATTACTTCATATTCTTTAATTTTATATATAAAATTACGATTCATATTCTCACTTTGAATAATAAAATCTCTCAAATCTTAAATAAAACTATCAGTATGCAATCTGTCAAAATAATCTCTCTATCTTTTTTTAATCTTTTCGCTTCGAACTAGAATCTTATGATCTTCATCTTTAATATGCTTTACAACATATAAATTTCTAGATTTTCTCTCTCTTATTCGAACAATTATATATATATATATATATATATATATATATATATATATATATATATATATATATATATATATATATATATATATATATATATATATATATATATATATATATCTTTTTCTGTCTTTTTTTTTGTCAAACTTCTTGTACGCTTATTTGTAATATTTATAGTTTACATTCTAAGCTGCTTTTTTAGTCTCCTTCTTGGCTGACTTGTATATATCAAAATTTGTTCTATCATTTTTCTTCTTCAAATATATGTAAAGGTCCCACATAATTTTAATAATATTTTTTAATTTTTTTATTTCATCATGATGTGTTCTTACATGATGGAACACTTCCCTCGACTCATCAAGATATCTTTAGCTATCCTTCTCATACAGCTAGTCATTTTATTCTATATTACTCTAGGATCATAACAGTCCTTTCGATCTGCTTTCTGTACTACACTGTCAACAATATTTTCTAAATTACCTTTTAATTATCATCACTTAATATTAGGATCTAATTTATACTTAATTTTTTAAAGTTTCCTTCTAATCTGAGTATTTAAAACTAAGAGTATATATTGGGTTATTATACTCTCACCTGGCACTATATTACAATCGATACAATTATACTCTCATCTGGCACTACATTACAATTGATGCAAATATTTGCGAGTACCACATTCTATGGAAAAGTGATTAGCACCATAGGGGAACATGGTGTGCTCACTAAGAGGAAAACGGTGCACATTTAGGATTTCCCTCCGTGCGGGGGAGAGGAACTAAGATCTGTGAGAGAAGATGGAGTGAGTGATTTTCGCTAGATCTGATCTGGTGAGATTATGGCCGTTGGATTTGTATGGGATGGATTTGAGTGGATATATATTATTAAAAGATAATTATTTGGGAGGGTTGTGTGTCGGTAGAGAGAGAGAGAGAGAGAGAGAGAGAGAGAGAGAGTGGGGGTGTACGCTGGCCCCCGCCTCCTTTGTTGGGTTCGGAATCGGGGCTGTCCCGGTAATGAATGGGTTCTCCGTTACCAATAAATGGATGCGCTTTGGGCTTGAAGGCGAGTGGATGGAGCGGGACATGGGCTGGACCCTTGTTCCCTCCACTTGCAAGAGACTAATCAAGAATAATGGTCTATGGGATCAGACTAACTTACGCAACAGTCCCCGGGTCCGCTTGCCATCGTATGGGGTCAAGTTTAAGTCCAGAATTAGCTAAACTTCATTGACTGTATCTTCTTTTCTATCGTTTTCCTCTTTCTTAATTGGGTAAGTTGTGAATATTATCCAAGTTTGAAACAACCCCCTTGCCCAGCTAATTTCCCCTAATACTAGTTTTCGGAAGTACTCTTGTACCCTCTAAACTTTAAACAAATAATTTCTGTCATCTTATGACTAGAAAATTGAATGGAAAATTAAGCCAAAATTTTAATGTATTTACATCTGAAAAAGGACTTAATATATTCACAGAATGTAAAAATTTCAAAAGATTTAACGATTTTAACCTATGATTTACAATTTATACATCTATCCTGACAAGAAATATTTTTTTTTACTAATTATAAACTGATAAAATAAACTCAATCCATTTTGATTTTTATAAACTAATATAGACTAATGATTGTAATGGTCAGCATAGTTTATTGCATTGTGAAATGTGATTAGAGATATAAAATATTGAATTACATTAATTTTCTATCGCCTACCAATGATAAAAAGAAAAAGGGGAATAACATTAACAACTAAGCTTTTTTATCTCAAGTACTTGGGGTACGCTACATGAATCAAAAGAAAATCATTGATAATCCTTCTCCAATCATTCCTATTTGAGTAATATGTAGGGATAGTAATAGACACGTCCATTGATCAATTTTTGACTTACTCTCTATAAAACTTTGAATGAAAAAATAAAAATTTATTTTTCTAATTCAAAATTTTAGATAGGACGAGCAAAAAATTGACCCATAGACGTGTCCATTACTATTCTAATAATATGTCCTTATTTAAATCTCTAGAATATGTATCTTTTTGTATTACATCCATTCTTATTTTTTTCAGTTTTTCCTTCGCTATTTTAACTTGTCATATATTAATAAGCTCTCCTCATTGAACTGTTGTATCTGTAGGTCTTCGTTACACATAACCAAATTATTTTAAACGATTTTCTTGTATCTTTTCTCTGATGGAGTTATACCTATCTTAGCACGAATATTTTCATTTCTTATTTTATCTCTTCTAGTGATGTTGCATATTCAAAGAAGTATACGCATCTCTATTACACTTATTTTATGCGAATGAAGTTTCTTTATACCATAGCATTCCGTGTTATATAATAAAGCTGGCTAATAGCGGTCCTACAAATTTTTTGCTTCAGCCTTGACGACATGTTATGTTCTATAGAGCTCTCGTTACACTCCTCCATTTCAACTAGTCAATTTGGATTTTATGGTCGACATCACTATCAATATCTCCATCATTTTGAATAATAGAACTCAAATACCTAAATTAGCTGATCATTTATATCTCTTACCTATTCAGTGTTACAGCACCACAATTTAGGATCTATCATTTATTAAATTTACAATATATATATATATATATATATATATATATATATATATATATATATATATATATATATATATATATATGAGAAAACGGGAAATACACCGGCGGTGAAGGAAGTTTCCTTCACCGCCGCTTAGGTGGCCCAATAAAATTATTACACGTTGTGTCATTTAAGAGAATTCATTTATTTGTTACCTTGAATGACGCCCCGTGTTATAATTTTATTGGGCCACCTAAGCGGCGGTGAAGGAACTCCCTTCACCGCCAGTGTATTTCCCGTTTCCTCTATATATATATATATATATATATTATATTTTGGACATACTAAATTTAAAACCTCTAGATTATAATATTTACCTCCATAACTGTAACTTGGTATTTACCACACTTATCAACTAAGACAATATTATTAGCAAGTAGCATACACAATAGTATCTCATCCTGAATAGTTCTAGTAAGCTCATATATTACTATGGTAAATAAGTATGGATTTAATACAGATTTTGATGCAGTCCAATTGTGATTGAAAAATATTTGTTAGACCATATAAATTCTGACCTTAGTTACTACTCTATCATACATGTCTTTATAATACATTTGATGGGACTTTTTTTTTTTATTAATATCCTCCAAAACACCTCGCATAGTACATTATCATATCTTTTCTCTAAATCAATAAAGACTATATGCAATTTCTATTTCTCTCTCCATCGCTCTATAAATTGACAAAGTAAATGAATAGTTTTTATCGTTGATCGTCCCGACATGAATTCAATCTGGTTCTCTGATACTTTAATAGCTGTCTCAATCTATACTTAATTACTATTTTTCGAAGTTTCGTAGTATGATGACACATGAGTTTTATTTCATGGTAGGTAAATTAACTCTGAATATCACTATTATTCTTATATAACATATTAAGGTATTATTCCTCCATTCATTAACACTTTCTTACTTTACTAAATCTTTTTAGATAGATCTGTCAGTCACTTCACACTCATATCTCTTCTAAGTATTTTCACACCTCAATAAAATCTTATTTGGATCAATATTTTTTCTTGATTTCATTTTTTTCAAAATCATTTATATGTCATATTTTTTAATTCTACGCTAAAACTACGACTCATAATATCAAACTGAATAATAAGATCTCCCAAATCTTAAATCAAACTATTATTATGCAATCTGTCAAATAAACTCTTCATCCTTCTTTAATTATTTCGTCTCGAATTAGAATCTTTTTATCCTTATTTTTAATATACTTTACAATACATAAATTTCTAAATTTTCTTTATCTTTTTCGAACAATTTTATATATCAGTTTCTGCTTTTTTATTGCACAACTTCTCCTATACTTGTTCGTAACATTTACATTTTACATTCTAAACTGCTTTCAACCTATCAAAACTTGTTCCACCATTTTTTTTCTTCAAATCTCTATAAAGCTTCTGCTTGATTTTAAAGTATTTTTTATCTCTTCATTCCACTATAATATGTCCTTACATGCTGAATCACTATTTCTCGACTCACCAAGTATATCTTTAGTTACCCTCTTCAGGCATCTAGCCAATTTGCTCTATGCTACTTTGGGATCATAACAGTCCTTTCAATCTGCTTCCTGTACTACTCTATCTATAATTTTTTTGATTACCTTCTAATCACCACCACTTAATATTAAGATTTAACTAATGCTTAGTTTTTTTAAGTCTTCTTCGAATCTGAATATTTAAAAGTAAGAGGCTATATTGGATTATTATACTATCACCTAGCACTACGTTATAATCGATGCAAGTACTTCTATCAATCCTTCTAGTTAAGAAAAAAGCTATTTGGCTCGCACCCATCCACTTCTAAAAATAATTAAGTGAGAAACTCTCCTTTTAAATCAAGTACTTACTAAAATCAAATCATTTGATAAAGCAAAATCTAGAATTGAGTTATATACTTTATTTCTTTCTCCAAAACCAAATCGTCAATATACACTATCAAAGCTTTTACGAGTACTTTCTACATGCCCATTGAGGTCAACAAAAATAAAAAGGTTTTTTCTTTAGTGGGTATTCCATCTATCATCTCATCTAGATCCTCCAAAAATTGACTTTTACTAGATTCATCAAGTCCTATTTGTGATGTAAAGTCACTAATGATATTAAGAATCTTTCATATAAAATAAGTTTAACTAATAAAATTTTTACCCTTCCTCCTAACTTTTACTCCACTCCTAAGTAATTGTTTATTTATGATCACACTTACCCCATTATGATTTCTATCTCTATTACTTTACCAAAATTTATAATCGCAAGACTCTATAAATTTACCGTTCTCACCTGCCTACTTAGTGTCTTACTTGCATAAAATATTAACTTTCCTTCCAATCATAATATCAACTAATTTTACTAATTTACTTGTAAGAGAACTTATGTTCCACAATGCTAATTGAATCCTATGCTCATGAGCAAAAATGAGAACCATAGAGTTTTATGCAAAACCCAACATCATTTCTCATATACATTATTAACAATGATAGGAGAAAAGGTAGTCATTTTCCTCATCAAACACCCAACTATCGGAAATATGGAAAGTTGATTCGCTCAGCGGCATGTGATAACACAATTAGTCTTAAATTAAATAGCATACTAACATCATAGCAGAATATGGGTATTAACAATGAACAAATAAATAAATATCTTGGTTCAAAAATTTTAATTATCATCAAAATAATCCAAAGAAATGTGTCTATATGAAATATCCCTAAAGCAATTAAATATTGTCTCAAGTAAAATCAATAAATATGTGTAGGTACTTATTACATTTTTAAATAAAATCTTTAAAATAATAATTGTCTAATATAACTATTCAAATCCACTGGTCTATAATGCCCGGTAGCAGAACGTCAGCAACATATTTATTTAGAAATATGTTAAGTTTCTGGTAGAGTAGCATAAATTAAAATAATTTATAATTAATCATAGATTTCTCCCCTAAAAAGGCTAGTTACAATTACTTTTGTGGTTGCATGATAATTATTATAAACTATTTTATCTCTTATCTTTTATCCGATATGGGACTATTGATGTAGGACTATTGACATAAAGGTATTTCCATTCTTTCTCCTTCTAGGATCTAACGTACTCGTCAAAGAGATTTGTAATACGTTAATATTTCACTAAGCGATGTGGGATTTAAGAGGTGGTCCCCATGAATTCTAAAGGTGGCTCATACGGATTCAAAAGGTGACCCCAATTTTTGTTAGGGACTTTGATCCGAGTAGCAATTAATTATATGTGATACTTATTTCTGCATACTTTTGGTAAGTATCTAGCTCTGATACCACTTGTAACACCTCCGCTCAGAAAACTGGATAGGAGAATGCCGATAATATTTTTGTTTAGGAATATACTAAATCTCTAGTAGAATAGCATGAATTAGAATAGTTTATAATTAGCCATGGATTTCTCCTCCCAAAAAACTAGCTACGATTACTTTTATGGCTTCATAGAAATTATTATAAACTATTTTATCTCTTGTCTCACATCCGATGTTGGACTGTTAAGATAGAGGTATTACACTATCTATAGCTCCCCTGCTCCTAAAATAGCTAAGTCACGATCCGTCTCAGCTGGGTTCACATCTAAGTTTGGATCTGTGCATGGTTATGTATAATCAGGATTATTAGTAAAACCACCAATAAAAATATGTAAAATAACAAAATTTTAGCCTATATGTGTGTGTGTTTGTATGCGTGCTTCGTATTAGATAAAACAATAAGAATTATGTTCAGTCTTTAAATATATGTCTTATTATAATTGTTTTAGTTTAATTTATTATGATATTTGGAAATTCTAAATGTTGTAATACTTTTATGTTTGAATGCATCCCCATTTTTCATGAAAAAATAGTAACATTAATATCAGTATTTAGTCAGAGCCTATCTCAACCCCTTCTATATAGGAAATAATGATAATGTGGTTGTAGTTTATCTTGAACCTTTTCTTATGGAAAATAGTGACAATATGATTGGAGTCTATCCCGAACCGTCTCATATTAGAAATAATGGTACAATTACATTTAGCCATCAAATTACATCAATCTCTAGTTTCCTGCAAATCCTGTGTTAATCTAGGTCAATTCAGTTCAATATTTTAATCAATTCAATACAATAAGTTAACTGGTAATAATCATTAGATTCAATAATAGTTAAGTAATAATTAATAAATACAATACATTAGTTTAATGAACTTATCACTGTTTACCAAGTATATCTATTTAATAGTTCCAGTATCAATCAATGTTGTATCATATATAAGTTCAATATTCATTGAGTTAAATTACATGAAGAATTGAAATAAGAGTGTTAGTCATTGATTATAATAGTTTATCATGAATCATGTCTTTGAAAACAGTTATAAATCTATCTAGAGAGTCGATATCCGCTGATCTCAACCTAAGCCATTGGTGGGGTCACTATTGGTGCATCAATGACTTTACCAGTAGTTAGATTTTGTTTGGCTTAGTTAGTAAGTCATAAGTGGAATCACTTGTGGGCTCACATATAGGGCCATTAGTAGGCTTGGATTATCCCAGATGTAACTCTATACGGCGAAAATTTCTCAGTTATTATTTATTTTTGTTTCATTAAATTCATAATGCATCACTTTCGACATAATCTCATTTATTAGAACATATAAAAATATCATTTTGATCATTAATCTATCACACTATCTTTTTAACACAATCATTTCAACAAAATCATATCCTTTTAAATAGAATATATAATTTGAACAATAAACACATAAAGAATAGTAAATATAAGATATATATAAAAAAATGATCTTTAGTATATTACTGTGAGTTAGAAACTCATATAGCAAATAACTCATATTTTGATATAACAATCTATCAATATTTCTTCTTTAATATCCATTATACACACACACTTTATATGTTTTAAACAATAAAATTATATAATAATAGTAGTTTTGAATGTAAAAATAAGATCTTTAAAGTGAATTACAAACTTACCTGTCTTAGATGGAGAAAAATCTAAGAAATGGTGATGAAAAGTGTCGAAAAACTTTAAAAGCATGATCTGAAAAACCGAGGGTTGAAATCCTCCTTTTTTTTTTTCCTTCACTTTCTCTTTTCTATTTATTCTCTTTATTTTTTTCGATGTTTGATGATTTCGGCTTGCTAGCAAGGGTATTTTCCTTTAATTGGGAACTCGGATCTAATTGACTTTCCTGTGTTTATCAAAATAGAATCCTATTGGGTTATGAAAAATCATATCTAATTAAATTTTATTAATAAGATAAAGCGAGATTTACTTTAACTAGTCTAATCTATTTCACTAACTTAACTAGCTATGTAGCCTAGCTTGTTTGGACGTGAGTCGGGTCCTATAGATCAAGGGCTCAAGTAATGTTGCCATCTATTTAATCAAATTAATTAATTTGCTCTTTTTATTTTTCATTTAAAATTTCTTTTTGAAAATAAATTTATTTTGTAAATAAGAAAGCAGAGTGGGTGTTACAGTTTAAGCTTAGAATAGTTGAATGAAGTATTTTTCTTCCTTATTGAGAAAATTATCCATCAAATTTTGATACTAGAAAATTTACATTCAAATTTTTATTAGTTTTAATCAAATCCATTTATGAGTGATTAATAACATCGAAAGGAAATATTCGCCTAAATTTTATCTGAAGGCTAAAATTTACCTTTCCGAATATCTAAATATAATTAGCGTGTATCAAAAGTTGTAAAATCAAAATGCAGGTCCTTTATGGCTATAATTCTACAGCCACTACCTTCTCCTTTGATTGGCTACTATGACGTAGATTTTTACACTCTAGAATTCATTTATCCCCAAATTCATGAATGAAGCCCGAAGGATATATTATGTTACGCATATAGTATACCATGGTAGGGATGTTCCTGTTCAAACCCGGGCATGGAGGCAGGCATGGGTCCAGGCCGGGCACCAAGCAGCTCAGACATTTGAGCATATGTATTCAATGGCTAGGTTGCCCACCCCCCTAAATCCCCAATTTTATAATGCTGCCGCCCTAAAATTTTCGTTTTCAATTGTGAAGATCGTAAATGGCTCAATGATTAAGCGAAAATGATATCTCTTTGTTGGACTAATAAAATATTTTTTTTATTTTAAACTACAAAAATTAATAACAAAAATATTTGAAGATGATTTTCACATTGTAATGTCTTAAATTTATATGGAAATTATATAATAGAAACATAGTATTGTAGTACTATAAATTTATGTAAGTTATATAATATAAACATGCTATTTTTTAGGTTATGAGCTGCATCCTGATAAGGGCGCTTCACCTTTTACACCCCAACGAACTGTTTAGACAGCTAACTCGTTGATAATTTTGCCTCCCTCATTTGAATGTCTGGGTCCACTCCTAGCCCAGATAGAATAAAAAAAACTAATTCCTCACAAGTACTTTAAATATTGCTTACATTTTGGTAGCAAAAACTCTAACTTCACAAACTGTACATTAAGAAATTAAAAGTGCAAAGAAAAAAAAAAAAAAAAAAAACCTCTCTCAATCTTCCCTTTACAAATTTCCCTCCTTGATAATTTACGAATGGAAACTATTGGAATAATTAAGCAATTAGTTAAGCCTAAGATTCTTCCATTTTGAAAGGAATCACTAGCTTTGTATCTAAAGTCACAAAAGGTGTAGCCTTGGCATGTTAACCTATCCAATTGTTCGGATCTGCTTGGCATCATTAAAGCTTTTTCCGCAACAAAATATTTTTTTTTCTTTATTTATTGGTAAAATTAATAATCAACCAAAAAAAAAAAAAAAATAGCTTGAGACATGCAGTCATGCATGCAAGCTTCGAGGCCCGGGTTTGAACAGGAATCCGATGTCGAGGAGCCTGTGGACCTCCTCTGTACCTTTTCTCTTTTTAGGGAAGCCTTATTGGGGGAGTTTCTAAAGGAGCACACCATTTTCCCTATTGAGCCCACCTATCAGTAGGACTTTCCGTTGTTAAGTGGGTTGGCTCACTAGGATAAATGGTGTGCTCCTTCGGAAACTCCCCTTATTGGGGTATAGGCGGGATCAAATTTTAGTTTGAGGGAGATGACCCTACATTCCATTGCTTCCATACCTTTATAGCCCATGATAAACGTCCATATTGTTTCTTAATCAGCGTATCAATTTAAAGAGAATAGGATCATGGTGAGATGCTTTGATCTGGATTGTTTTTCCGATCTCCTAACTCGGATATGAGTGGTTTTTTTCACAAGACTGGGTAGGAGGTTCTCAATCTTATCCCAAAATATGGGATCTTCTAACTACTCAAATATTGTTGAGTTTACATTTAAAATATTATAATGTTTTATCTGGAGAATTTCAGCTTTAGTTCCAGTAATAAGGTAAGAGCTTCGTTAGTTTTTTGGGTTATCAGAGATTTTTCCAACTCCATGTTCCATTGGGAATCTCATGACTCCATGAAGAGTGGAGAATAAATACATTCTATAGTTTTAAAGAGAAGGTTTTCCAAGTATGACTTTGTATGGTGAGGTAATGTCCATGATAGTACATTCATGGTGAGGATATATGGAGAACAATTGTTCCAACAGTATCCGATCGGGAATAGTCTCAATAATGTACTCGGAAGAAAAGTCCCTCTCCGACAATAGGACGTCGAAGGCGTCAGCTCTGCGAGCCTGCCGCTACTGTTACAGAATTAATGGTCAACGAGAGAGAACCTTTTTTCAGCGGTAATTCATGCATGAATTACTTGGACAAGACGAAGACAGCAAGGATAAACTGAAGCTCTCCGCCTATAAATACCTCTCCGTCGAACACTCTCTCCACGCTCTTCGTCTTTCCTCGATTTCTGTCCCATTGAACCAGTTAAGAACCCTTATTGTCTGGTTGTAGTGCCTCACTGTATAGGATGTAAATAGTTTGAACATTCGACGATGAGTAATAACTTAACTGACCTTAATAAATATTATAGTCACATTACGACGAAATATGGACAATAAGTAACAATAAATAATAACCAGTCAAAAAAGTTATATGATTTTGTCTTAAATAAAATCTAACAAAATGAAACTACGATAATTATCTCTAATACAATAGAAATACCTCAATAAAAACCAAATAATGTATCATATGCACTTATTATATCTTTTTTATAAGAAAATAATTCACTAATAAGAAATAGTAAAATAAACGGTCCATCAATTTTGTAGTTCCACCTACTTCTTAATGTACATAAACTCATGCTTTGTCTCTAGTGGGTTCATCTCAAAATTAGGATACGTTGTTTGGTCATGCACAACAAGGGTCATTAGTTAAGTGACTCAATAAAATATAGTAAAACATGTGAAAACAATAATATCCCAACAACATGTATAATCATATCTAACTAAAATAGTGGAAAATCTCATATCTTTTGTTAAATTATTATCTTAATATTTTGAAAATTAAAATAATATGAACTTAGCTGTTATGGCATCCTCATCGACTTTCAGAAAAATATTACAGTAAATTTGGTTAGAACTTATCCCAATTCTCTTGTATGGGAAATAGTGGCAGTGTTGATCTTATTCTATCTCGATTCTCCCTAAAAAGAAAATAGTGGCACAATTAAGTTCAACCATTAGATCACATAAATCCATAATTTTCCCAAAATCTGGTGTATTGTTCGATTCAGTAACAATTGTTTAGTAAATTTTGTTCAGTATGAAGAATGGTAATCATCATTAAAATTTGGTATCAGTAACAGTAAAAGTCAGTATCATAGTGCAATATTTAATATCTATTACCAATCATGAGATAATAGTCTCGATAATTAGTCATTGTCTTATCATGTTTCGTTTCAGTGTTCATTGAGTTTCATATCGTATAATTGTTGAAGTAATATTTCAGTTGATTGTAGTGGTTTAGTATTTTTATTATTTTCATCATGTCATTTACATTATTTTTAATTAATCTTTCACATTAAAACAACTAATAAAATTATATTATAATGCATGGCTGGGGTCACTGTTAATATGATGTGCCCATTGTCGATAGCGATGCTTAGTGGTAATTGTCCCAGTTCTGGAAAAAGCATTATTGTCACAGCTGCTATCGGAACAGCTGTCAACAACGCCCTTTTATGCGTTATCCTAGTGCATGGTTATTGAAGTCTTAAGGGCGGCTATTCATCCTTTACAAGTAGTTTCTTCAATAAAAGTCGATCTTGGTCTGTATACTTTATCATTATATCGATATAAAAATGATTCCATATATTAGCGTATATAAATATTGTATCTTTGGTCAAGATTTATAAGAATCTCTCTTTTAACATAGTTTTTCTTCAATAACAATCACACCTTTGAAGAAAAACATATAATTGAATAATTAACTAAATAAACGACAAACGTAGAAGATAAAATATAATTAGAAGTATATTTATAATGAGTAAGAGAACTCATCTGATCTAGATTGGAAGTTATCTGGGATTTATTGTCGAAACAATGCCGAATTTTTTATGAATGCTCCAAAAATCTGCTAGGCTAAACTTCTTTAATCTTCCTTTCTTTTTCTCTCTATCTTCTTGGCTTTTTCTCCTCTTTTTGTTGCGTTTAGGGAAGGGATATGGATATGGTTAAGTTATCCCTTTTTAGAGGAGTTGGGTTTATATTTGGATTAAATATCTAATCCAAATAGAATCCTATTGATTCAAGAAAATTGAATCAGTTCTTATCTTAATTATTAGATAAAGGTCAACCTAATTTAATTAATCTAATTTATTTTATTAGTCACAATTATTTGATTAGACTAATTGGTTATTTTAACTTATTCTCTTTCTGTTTTTTTTTTTCATAATATAATATATTCCTTTTTAATACAAATTTAATTTAAAAAAATTAGTTTATCAAAAATATCACATGATAAAAGTGGGTGTTACACTTGTCTAACTTTACTCCTATTGGTCTGTCATAAAGCACTCACATTGATGGGCTACATGTTCAGTCTGGCCACACTCCATATTTTGCAGTTACTGATATCGCTACATGATCCTGTACTAGAAGCTGGAGACTCCATTCGTGACTACAAAATAGGGTTTAAAGCCCAAGGGTTAAACCCAACATGCATAACACAAAGAGGAAGAATTTGTACTATCACAACATAAGTGAATAGTGTAAATGGATATGATATGTCAATGTTGGTTATGATAGCAGAATGATATAGAGTTTCTTTCACTCATGAACAAGTGGCATGGAATAATATGTAAGTGTCATGCGACATGTTTGTCCAAGCATTAGTTATCATCCAAGTAAATTGTAATAGCTATATAAATAGATACAATAGCAATATTTGCTATACTATTAGGTGCTACATTTCTGTCTCCATATTGTAAATACAAAAACACACACACACACACACACATATATATATATATATATATATATATCATCTTGGATACTACGGCTATGCTTGGGAGATTACTTTTGGAATATTTTGGAGGAATGTGTTATGAAGTATTCATAAAAATACTATTTGTGAGTTTTTTGATAAGTGTTTTGACGTATTCTTAGAACACCCCAAAATACCTAGGTAGGCGTTTTTCATTGTTTTTCAAAATACTCTAAATTTGGGTGTTTTAGAGTGTTCTGAATCATTAATCCAAAAAATACTCTCTTTGTTTTTTTATTGTTCCAGTTCTTTCTAACGTACTTTCCATTTATAAAATGTACGAAAAAACTAAACTCGCAGATACAAGCTCGAATATTTCCAAAGACTATGATTAGAACACTCTAAAACGCATATTATCAAAACAAAATATACACTGTAAATACATATCAAAACACTTTGTTTTTGCCATCCAAGCAAATGATTGATTGCTCCTTTAACCAGTATTACGATGACCGTTACGGTAAAAGATTATGCAACTAGGGGGAAAAACAAAAGAAAAAGAAGGGTTCATGCCCCAATCCGAGCCCAGGAGAAGGCCAAATTTCATTAGGTTTACTAAACGAGTCCGGCCCAAGCCCTAGCAAGGTCCAGCCATGAGTTCCATGATCTATCCTATGCTCAACAAACCGGTAATAGGCCTGGGGAGGAGGCGAAACTCGGCACCTCTCCGACCCCTCCGATGCAGCAACCCACCAAACCTCAACAAGTAGTCTTCTTAGAAGACTGGCTCAGGAGCGCCGCCACCGTCACCACTGCCAACACCAACACCAACACCAACACCACCACCACCACCACAGCCATCCCCCCCTCCTCCTCATCCTCCTCTTCCAGTCTCAAATCGGGCAGCAGCCGTTCCAGCAGCAGCAGCAGCGCCAGCGACATCATCCAGGCTTGGTCCGACCTCCGGGATCCGACCATCTACTCCAACCCCGCCCGCCTCCTCTCCTCCCTCCGCACCCTCTCCTCCCATTCCCCCTATTCCCTCCACGTCGCCGACCCCCAATCGAAGCTCCTCCTCTCCCTCCTGTCCTCTCCCAATCCACTCCCCCCCGCCTCCCTCCCTCTCATCTCCCGCCTCCTCTATGCCTGGCTCCGTAAGTCCCCCCGCCCCTCCCCTTCCCTCATCCAAACCCTACTACTCTCCGCCCTCCCCCGCCTCCTCGACCCTCCCTCCCCCTCCTCATTCCTCCTCCTGTGTGCCCTCGCCGCTTCCCCCGCCCTCACCGACCCCTCCTCCCGCTCCGCCTCCCTCGACCTCCTCCTCTCCCTCCACCTCCCATTCTTCACAGATGACTCCCTCCCCGAAGTCCTCGCCGGCATTGGCTACGCCCTCTCCGCTTCCGACGACGCCCATTTTCTGCAAATCCTGCAAATCTTGCTGGGGCTGAGAGTCAGCCCTAGCCTCTGCCACGGGCTCATGCTCCTGCGCCTCCTCGAGTGGCTCGTCTCCGGGTTTATCCACTCGCGAAATTTGAGCAGAATTGAGACACTCTGCGGAGCTATTTCGGAGACGGGGAGGTGGCCGAGGTTTGCTGCTTTAATGGCTGCCGCAGGTGTTCTGAGGGCGTTCCGCTTGAGTTCAAGGGTTCAGCCTGGTCCTCATTTGAAGAGTAAGGTGGAAGGCACTATTGTTTCGGTTGCGGAGCATGTGATTTCGGGCGGCAGCGATGGTGATGTAACAGAGAGGCGGCTCCTTTTGCAGTGCATTGCATTGGGTCTGGTTCGGTGCGGCCAGATTACTTCCAGTGGCACTGTGTTTTTATGCCTCTGCTCGGCATTGCTGGAGGAAGTGTTCCCGTTGCGGACTTTGTTCCGGATGGCTTTTGAAAGCCCAAAGGCTGATGGGGTGAAAGAACATTTGGATAGTGTTCTTTTCAAGGAAGCGGGTGCGGTGACTGGTGTCTTCTGCAATCAATATTTGATGGCAGATGTGGGTCATAAGGTGGTAGCGGAGACTCGTATTTGGGAGTACTCTCAGGCGCTCTACTTTGATCTCCGCAGGGCTGTGTTAATGCTGAGGAGGAAGAATGATGAGCTGATTGACAATCTTGATAAAATTGCAGAGGCTGCATTTCTCATGGTGGTTGTCTTTGCTGCTGAGGTGGCAAAGCACAAGTTGAATTCGAAGCTGCCTGAGCAGCTTAGACCTGAGGCTGCTGTCAAGATCTTGGTTGCATTTGCATGCATAGAGTATCTACGGCGTGTTCGATTGCCAGAATATACCGAGGCAGTCAGGCGTGCTGTTTTGACTATTCAAGAAAACGCATATGCTTGTGCTTTATTTGTCGAATCGTTGCCTCCCTATGCCGAGCTGACTAATCCGAGAGGTAGCAATCATTAGATGCATCATAGTATTTGATTTATTTTGTTTTATGTCAATGCATATTCATTTGTTGCTCCATGAAGGGTCACTTGCTTTGGAGGGAATGAGATGTAGTTGGTGGGAAGATGATGTGCAAACTGCACGTGTGCTATTCTTCCTGCGGGTTATACCAACCTGCATTAGTCTAGTTCCGGCTTCTATGTTTGGAAAGCTGGTGGCATCAACCATGTTTTTGTATCCTTCATTTTATTGATCGTTTAGCTGGCCATTATTTTTTTTATTTCCTGTGTATTTACACCACAAAAGAGATCAGTCATCTCTCAATGCTTTCTCCTCTTCAAAATGGGGTTGGTTGGAGCACGACTCAAAAGTTGATAAAGCTCGACAAAATAAGTCAATAGTATTAGGACTAGTTGTCAACCGGCATCAACCATCGATTAGTTTCTGTGAATTTCCTAACCAACACCAGTTATGAGCAAGAAAGATAGGAACTTGCCCCTAAATATGTAATCTAAGCTCATGTATGGCCTAGAAAAAAGATGCGGTCAATTCCCTAACCTTTTTTTTTTTTCGGTCCTGTAATGTAAGCCCAACTGAGGGGGGCAATAATCCAAATCTGGTAGGACTAGAAAAAGGTTTTTTTTTAGTAGGACATAATACTGAAGGCAAGTATGAGCTCAAGTTTCTTATGATATTGATTCCTAAAGGAAAAGATGCTGTTTATTCCTTATATATATTTACCAGATACATGAGACATCCAAATGAGAAAGTTGCTCGGGCATCACATTCAGTATTTGTAGCCTTTGTGTCATCTGGAAAAGATTCAGAAGAGGATGACAGAATGGCTTTGAAGGAGCAGCTTGTCTTCTACTACATACAAAGATCTCTAGAGGTATCTCAAGCAAGAGGTCCTTCCTGATATATATATATATATATATATCTCTAGAGGTATCTCAAGCAAGAGGTCCTTCCTGATATATATATATATATATATATATATATATATATATATATATATATATATATATATATATATATATATATATATATATATATATATATATATATATATATATATATAGGCAGTGTTCTAAATATCGGATACCGGTCTCGTACCGGTCAGCCAAATTACATACCGGATACCGGGTGGGATATCGCGATATGACCCTAAATACCGGAGTGTCATATCGGTATCATAGCAGTTAAAGAATAATCATATAATTGGCTATATAAAACATAATAAAACGCATAAATTGAGTTTATAGTACTTACATTGGTTTATTTACATTCAACTTACGAATTTGCAGATATCGTTTAGAACGTTCGCAAATGCACAGAGACAGCGAAATACAATCATAAAATGATGTTGTTGTTTAGTAAAATGAAGGAAGAATAAGATGGTGGGTATGCGACTTGGTGAATAAAATTAACAGAAAACTTAATTTTTAGCAAACTAGTAAGTCATCATGCTAACTAGTGGATTTTCTTTATCAAATTTTGTTTTTTTTTTCAACAACACATCCACAAAAAAATATATATGGATACAGTCCACATGCACAACAATAATAAATCTAGTATGAAACTCATACATAAAACAGTAAATCTGCAACAACAGTTAGAATAATGACAAGATTCTGTTGCATGAAACAGTAAATCTGCAACAGTGAATCATACACAAATTTATAAATCTGCAACAGTGAATCATACACAGTAAATCTGCAACAGTAAACCTCAGAAGTAGTGAATCTATAAATAGTAAATACTCAAATTAACAAATTTTAAGTAGTATGAAACTCATACACACAAAATTATTTCTTAAATCACTGATTCACACTGAATCAGTGAATCGAATCACTGATTCACACTGAATCAGTGATTCGATTACTCACTGTAGACTACCCGCCAATAAACAGTGCGTCAACTTCGCAATTCCCCTCAAATTACACCAAAAAGAAAAATCTAACATAAATCGCAATCAATTAAACCTAAATAGCACAATTATAAAAGAAATTGACGAAATTTGTAACTCTAAATCAAATTAACATAAAAAAGCAAACTAACCTTACCTGGCCGGCGGCGACTGCCCCACTGGAGAACGGCGAGCACCCTTTGAAGACTCGCAGAGTAGGAGAAGAGCTATCGGAGAGCGAAGAAGAAAGATAGAAAGAAAACGAGAGAGATTTTTTGATGGATTGGGAAATTAGGGTTCGGGTTCGCTCCGTTCGGCTCGATCGGCCGACGAACACGGGGAGAGAACGAGAGAGAGAGCCAGAGAGTGGAAGAAGAAGAATCGGAGAAGATTTAGGGCTGATTTGTGGGTATTTGGGATTAGGGTTTTCGTCGCGGGGAGAGAGAGCTCGGATCGCCGGGAGAGAAAGAGAGAGAGAGAAAACGCGAAAGAAAATAAAAATTTCCCCCCTTTCGACCCGTTTTATTGCTTAACGGGTCGGATTTTAACGGGTTAACGGGTTTAACCCGTAACCAAAACCCAATAACCGATATTATCCAATACCGGCCGGTATTGGATAATATCGATACCGGCCGATATATCGCCACGTGGCCGATATATCGGCCCATACCGGTCCAAAACGATACCCGATAAAAAATTCCCCATATCATCTCGTTTCTTCAAAATTACCGATATACCGGCCGATATACCGGTATATCGGCCGATATTTAAAACAATGTATATAGGTAGGTATCTCAAGCAAGAGGTCCTTCCTGATATATATATATATATATAATTTGGATCTTTAAGCACAGACTCTAAAATTTTGCTCATTTAAAAATTTTAGGCATATCCTGGGGCTACCCCATTTGAAGGTCTTGCTTCTGGAGTTGCAGCTTTGGTCCGGCATCTTCCTGCCGGAAGTCCAGCCATATTCTACTGTATTCACAGCCTTGTTGAGAAAGCTACCTATCTTTGTTCAACAGCATTGGATCAAGATGGGACCATGTGGAAGACTTGGGAAGGGAACTCAGAGCCTTGTAAGAAAGTTCTGGATTTGCTTTTACGCCTCATTGCACTTGTGGATATACAGGTATCATTTTGTGCATGCTCCCTTTCAGCTGTTTCCTTTTCTTCTTTAAATTTTGACCCTCTAGTTAGTAATCCTATTAGGTGACAATTAAATTGATCACTTTATTAACTTGTATCTTAACTGTATTTCCTTTTGTTCCTGGCATGTTCATATGATTTGACAAGTTAAGAGGACAGTTTTTAGTAGCAAGTTAGTTCGAGGGACACCTTTCTTAGGAGTAACAAATTAAAGCAGTTACAATCTAGCACTTGATAGATTTTGAATTCGACTTCCATAGGAGGTTTACCTCACACTAAAAGATTTTCTGTACATTTTCAAAAAGGGGATGACATGTTCTTCATTTTCTTCTTCTGGGACCACCTAATACAGTAATACCAGAAGAGGTTGTGCAATAGTATATGTTAAGTTTCTCTTGGATGTTCCCCTTTTTTGTTATTATCACCTGTTTTTATACCATGAGTAACTGATGTGGCTTTTTAAGTAGCAGCGCATATGCCCTAAGTTATCCTGTGCCTTACAGTTTAACACAATTATATATATGTGTGTGCGTGCGTGCATGCGTGCGTGCGCACATGCGCGTGCGTCGCGCGCGTGCGTGTGCGTCGCGCGTGTGCGTGCGTGTGCGTGTGTAATATACTGTCATTTACTTCCTCTAGGCACATTATTTGCATGACTAGACTGCATATAGATAAGTTATCCTTCTCACCAACTGCCTTCTAGGGTCTATGGCAAGCTCCTTGCCAATTGAAACCCCAAAATATTATAGTTGTTCACTATGATGGAAAATTAATGCACATGTTCTCTTCTGCTAGAGCCAAGGTCTTACATATAGCATATCGGGTTCATATAGGATTGGATGACACATGGGGGATATCAAGTAAATATTGGTCTCCTATGCTATGCCACGTATTTTTCTTCGCTCCCGTTTGCTTGAGTGTCCTGGATTTTTTTGGCCAAACCGTATCTTCCTGCTTTCAACCTTTTGTTCCAAGAAGAAAGACGATCGAAATAGAAAAAAAATAGTTTTGGTTGCGATTAAAAGAAACAATATCAAATAGACTAACGATCCATTTTTTGGGGCATTTCTTGGTGAACATAATATGCTGTTACTCTTCAATCTCTATATTTATGTGCCAAAATACAGGGAGAGTTTGTAGGGGTAGGAATAAAGCTCTAGTTTTGTATAGGAGCTCTTATCTCAATTAGCTCATTGTAACGAATAGATATGACAAGTTTGCACCTTCAAAGAGAGGGAAGGGTGGTTTATGGTCATGTGTCATTTTATATTTATTGTTCTATATACAACCATTGTGAACGATATGTTGGCTTATATATCGTCTCTGGAACGTCTGCCGATACGATAAAAAAGCTCGATATTGACTCATATCCCTGATATACTCGTCCAATATCTTGCTATACAATATGAAAACCTCCCATCTCTATGAACTTGCATTCCTGTATTTAGACATTGATCATATCGGATAGTAAAAATACATCTGCTAAATGTTGTAAATAATATTTTTACCAAGCACATCATACATATAAGATAGAAGTCATATAAATCATGTATAGGTATTCAATAAACTTGGCAATATGTATTAAGCCTATAAATACTAACTATTTGTAAAATTTTCTACAAATGCTGTGAGGCATAAACTAACTGATTGTTCAACCTTAAAAAACTGAAAATAGACCTGAAACACCAGTAAAAGAAGCCCAATATTAGCAAACATCAGCCCATATAATGAGCACAAAATAACAGCCGATATAATGGGCAAAATCTGATATATTGGAGACAATCAGCGAAAACTGAAATGAGGATATATTTTTTCATTGCGATCAGGCTTCAGAAACGATACAAGTTGATATAACAGTTATGTATCTGTTATTTAAAATATTTGCGAGAATTAGCTTTCTGAATGACCTGCAGACTTCTGGATTAACTCTTTTAGTTGGAGGTATATATTGCCAAGTTAGTGAACATGGATCATGAACCACTATAATATATAAGGTATTTCTGTTTAATTGATGCATCTATCATGTGATGCTATGCTTGTTCCACCAAATCCAGCACTTGTTTGAACCCTTACAAATATGTTCTAATTTAAAAAGAACACACATAAGGTAAAATATTTTCTGTATTTTTTTGAAAAACCTCGCCCTTGCCTATTGCTATACAGAATAAAGTATTTCAATATGATCAAGCCTATATAGTTTAATGTGTATTCATTATCATTTGCAAAGTAAAATATGTTTTTTCCATGATCTAGCGGTCTAGATTTTGGCATTTAGTGTATTGGATTGTGTCTGGCAGATGATCATGTCTGTTCCCACAATTTTAGACCTTGAGAAAATTATTTGTAGCACCATGATTACTCTTATGGGCAGGCATTTCTCTCTATTGGTGGATCTGTGGCCCTCCTTCTATGTTGGGGTATTTATTTGTTTTCTTGTAAACATGCAAAAATTATAGTGATGCACACTAATCAGAACTATTTTTATATATTTTATTTTCTTATCGGTGGGACTGCAATTTTCTAGGTTTTATGGTAAGGATTTGAAAGGACAATGAATATATATATATATATATATATATATATATATATATATAGAGAGAGAGAGAGAGAGAGAGAGAGAGAGAGAGAGAGAGAGAGAGAGAGAGAGATTACTGTAGGTGAGCCACCAGCTCAGGGAAAGTTACGTAAGCTAGCGGCAAAAATATTGTATTCCAGTAAATTTTTTAACAATTACTATCTCTACCACCTTAATTTCTTTCAGATTAAATTTCATAAATTTTAGAATTCATTACTCTTTCATCAAGTGCATATAAAATGTTTTATTCATTGAAAACCATTAATTTTGTATTAATTTGATGGAGGACCAAATCAAAATTAAAACCCAAGAAATTGGGTACGAGTGAACTTTAGGGGGTCGAGATCATAATCCAATTTTTTTTTTTAAAGATTATTTGAGATAGTAGATATGAACTGCAGTTTAGGTAACTTGCATGAGCTGTCGGCTCATTTCCATTTTTCTCATATATATATATATATGTGTGTGTGTGTGTGTGTGTGTGATGAAGTAATTGGTTTGGGCTAGTTTTGTAAATGAAATCTAATCTTATAAATGAAATAAGGGAATTTTTTGAATATGATTTGTGATCTTGAAAAATGAGAATAGCCAAAGAAAAGGGCGTTAAGGCTTCAATTAGGGTCAAAGAACTGACGATTTCATACCAACATTTACAAAAAAAAAATTCAGTTGTGGTTGATCCTAGTAAATTTGGTATGAGAGCAAATAAAACCAACATCAGCTTTCAGCTCCAACAACAAGTTTTTATGTTATTCATGAAGTTTGTTTCTTGTGAAGATTGCTATAGGGAGTACTACAAGAATCTGTTGCGGATTGAACGTGATATGTTCTAAGATGTTCTGTTGTTTTGACATATCAAACTGTTAATGCATATATGAAGGTTAAAAGTCTCATCTTGAACATACCTTCCTTTTTTATTTGACAAACCACAGGAAGCATGTATATTGCAAATATAAATTAGTGGGAGAAGCTCTTTATTGGTGGAAAGATAATTGCAACAATTGTCAAATATGGGTGGCGCATGAAAATTTCATCTTCATCTTTGCTATCTCCCTCCTTCCTGTTTGGTTTCATCACCATCAATTATCATCATACCATCATCACTGAAACTTCAAGTTTACCATTATTAGAAATATTAAGCAACTTCATCAAATAAGTCACTGCCTAATTCTCCGACCTCATTTCCATCATAAACACCAATACAGATTTCAGCATGTTTTCAAGTGTTATTCCTATTGCCAAATTTAAGTGATATGAATAGGTAATGTAATTTACTGAGGTAAATGCAAATACTGTCAGAGTATCATTTAAGTCTGTTCTTAGCAAAATGGAGGTTACTTTAGGATTGCAGGATTGCAACTTGAAGCGGGCTTCATCCAAAATTCTAATGAACTTTTCCCCCGGCTGTCAACATTATGGGAATCCATGGGTCGAGCTAAGTTATTATGAGTCATGGATGGAAGGGATTCTCATACGCCATATTACCTAGATGGCTAATGCGTACTTACACAAACTGCTTAACTCGTGAACCAGTTAAGGTTATGCTAACATGGAGCTTGCTCCAAAAACCAATAATATAGTATCTAGAGGAAGTGAGGAGAGGGAAGAAGGATATTAGGTATTGGTTCATATTCCAATAATATTTGCTAAAGAATCTTCCTATACTTAGTTTGCTTAGTGATTTGCTATGTAGCACCAAAGGTGGAGCTGTACCTGCGTACGATATGTATTCAATACTTGAACATTCCCATACTTGATCTGATTCATATCACTCTTTTTGACATTCCAAAAATTTTCAACATATGCTAAATATATGACAAATGTATCAAAGACCAAAAAGTCAAAGTTACGGAAGATGGATGTTTGTATTTGCTTTGCAGACCCATTGCATTTATATATTTTGTCTAATTTTTTTAGATAAATATGATTATGCACAAGGTGATTAATTTAAACAAATAAGCTGTTGAACATTATAAAACAGACATATAAAACATGTTTAGTTTAATGATGTATCTACAACATATTGGCATCCTAAAATTTTTGAATTTGCCTAATCGGTATAGTGTATCATGCTTATGTACGAGTCTAATTATATTTGTATATAATTTTTGTAGTTTAACACTGTACCTGTGTTCTAGTTTTTTAAAATTTGTCACCATATCCTCATTATATGGTACCCATATCCCATATTCACAGTGATGCTTCACAAGTGGATTGTTGATCACTTGGATAGGAATACAATCTAACAGGCTAAAAATTGCTTGCTGAAAAATTTGTTGTCTTGGTATCAAGTGCAATTTAAGCCATTTTCTTTTTCTCCTTTCTAGTGAATGGTGTATTTGGTATTACATTTTGGTCAAGCAAAACTTTTTGGGTCGACCATGGATGAAAGTTAAATGTTTGGTTTGGTATGGTTTTCTTCTGCCAGTAATAGGCACTTGATACTTCTACAGCTTTGCCTAAATTTGCTTAGTTTAAAAACCAGGTCAAGGTTCTGTGCATTTGTCGGGATAGGATCATCCATTTGGAGTGATTCCTTCTTCTCTAATCTGATGCTCTTTCTCATTCGACATACCATGTTTTTGACGGGAGTAGGAAAATAAAGGATTTCATGGCTATGAGATCCCTTCCTTCCCTTATGAGCATAGCTAGTTTGGAAAAAGATTACTAGCTAAACTTAGGCTTGAATCTACCTGGTCATAGATGCATGCCGAGTATGCCGCATATACATTGAGATAGAGAGAGAGTCCGGCTGGTTTATAGTATGACTTTATTGCTCCTCATCCCCTGGATGCCACCTTATTCAGTTTCCAATCCCAACACTGCTTCATTTACAACTAAATTGGAATCATCAATGTCAAGATCTAATATAGGTCTTTCTCCTTATTAAAGAACTCATATTACAGTGATTCTGCCATCATCAAAAGAATTATAGACCCGCTGGCATGGCATGTAATAGCTAATTCCACCATCCTCTAGACTTTAGTAATAGGGAACCCGGTCTTCATTCCTTGACAGTAAAATATCAGTGCTTTCCTGCTCCTATCTTATTACGTAGTTCCCTTGTATTCTATTCTTTGGGAGTCCTCCCACTAATAGTACTTTGCTCTTTCATTTGTCATTCCAGTGAGAGAGAAGACTCTTAACAGCCTTTTGGAGACGCATGCGCTCAATGAACCCTACCACCATAAGAGACTGCATGCGTGCGATGGAAGAGGGAATAAAGGGCCTTGAGAGGAGGCTACAAATATTTCAAAATGAGCTGCAAGATCTTTTGGTTTAGTCCAATCGTGGTTGCATGCTTCTTCTTTTTTTCTTTTATATCTTCCCAGATTGATTTAGAACAACGACCATTAGAGAGCTTCCCTCATCTCACATTGTTTGCTAAGTTTGAAAAGCCCAAAGAGTGAAGACTGGTCATGGAGTTTGGATATGATTCTTAGAGCGGAGATCCATGGATCACACACTCTCCCCTTATAGCTTTTCACCTTGAAAACAAGGTGCTTCTTAGTGCCCGAGCATCCATCCAATGCATTCTTTTATATAGGCTTTTTGCTACAGTTCCATCTAGATGTAGGACTGTCTATATCTCACAGTCCAAGTTATGGTACAATGAAATTAGCAGTGTTAGATGATTGGTTGGACTAGCATTAGTGCTATACAAATGGGCTTGTCGCAGGCTCGGGCTGGGCTTGACACCTTGCCCATGCCCGGACCTGGAGTGGGCGAGCAGGGCATGGACTGGGACTTGGCCAAACCCGAGCCAGGCTCCTGGCTGGCCTGAATATTTTGGCCACAAGTTTTTTATTTTAAAAATTTTAAAAATTAAACAAATCCAAAAACATATGGAAAAATAGCTTTAAATATAGCAACACACAAGGTATTTAAAAAAAAACTTTATTAATCATTAAATGAATAAGATTACAAATTCACACAAAACTTCTTATTCAAATCTAAAAAAATTAGGAAATTATTGCATCAACAGAATGAGTACATCCTAACAAGGTTGACACATACTCATATTTTCTATCATGTGCAAATATTTCCTAAAGAAAAAAAATAACTCTTGTTCTACTTCACAATGTCAACTTTTAAGTCATCAAGTGCACCCTGTGCGATATCAATGGCATCCAAACCATATAGTCTTGTCTTTGTTGTACACCAATCCTTTACACATGAGTGATCGCACCGTGTCTACATCTAGACTTGTCATGCGATCACTTGATTATCTATCCTCCTATGTTAAATGCGAACATGCTCTTAGAAGCTATAATAGAAACTTGCACTGTCAGGAAATCGCGAGCCATAAGATAAAGAATTGGATGTATTGTTGATCCAATTCGCTTCCAACAGTGTAAAAGATCAAAATTAGGTTCATTACTTGGATATTTTACTAATGGAGCATTAAAATATCTATCGATTTCATAAATGTTCCTTACAAATCATGATCCCTAGCTATCACTTATGTCAATGACAAGTTAATCAGTGTGTTTCTTGACACAAGGCCCTTACCTTTGGATGGGCTAGATTTTTGTTGGGATTGGGATTGTCGGGCTTAGAATTATACCCATCAAGTAATACTTTAAAAAATTGCCAAATATTATGCTTACATTGTAAAGTCTCTTGACATGGCTCACTATGTATAAGTCCAAACAAATTATTAAGCCATATTTCTTTCATACAATACTAAATAAGTATACCAAAACCAATAATTATAGGAATAGAGTAATAATATTTATCAAATTTGGCCTGCGTTTGGCTACCATGGGCCTAAAACGAAGATCTTTCACGAGCTTAGTGAAACATGATTGAATTAAATGAACATGCACACCAACTAAAGTAATAGTAGGATAATAGCAACCAGATAAAAAACCAGTGGCATCGTAAAAAAATGAGAATATTTTGTAAAGCTATAAAAATTTTCCATTCGAATTCTTCAATTCTCCAATTGACTACCAGGATTCTGTTCGTTAAATGTAATGATAACTTCATCAATAATATTGCGATAAGGAGTAGCGTGATGTAACAATAAATATGTAGAATTCCATCAATATTCAACGTCCTCGGACATTTTTTTGGGTCTTATAGTAAATCTTTTATAGGTTTGTTTGTATAGTTTAATTCTATTTTGCGAACTATCAATAAAAGTACAAGCTCTTCTATTTTTGAAAACAATTATTTTAGTTTCATGAAAAGCAGATTGCACAGTCAAATTAGTAAACATGGCACAATACACCTCACATGAAAAAAACCACCTGTCTCATTTATTAGTAAAGGTAAGCAACCACATATATTCTATAGCTACATTGTTATTGCTAGTTTTATTGAAAAAATTATCATAAAGTTCAAATTCCATTAATTCTTGATAAATCAATTCAAAAAGATTTTCTCTCCCATGTGTGCATCATCAAAAGTAATCTCTTTTTTGCATTTGCTAAGATTCATCAATCTAGTGGGCAGTAATACATAAAAAAGTTTTTCATTAGTAGTCAATATATCTGAAATAAGAAACTTGCAATTTAGCTTTCTAAAATAAGAAATCCAATTGTTTTTCACTGGCATAATGAAATAAACATCATATTAGCAAGTTTGGCATGAAAAATGTTTGAAAAGAGTAGTAAAACTATATCTTACCATTTCAACAAAATGTGGTTTTTCAACAGTTGTAAGTGGATCATTCTTTAAAACAGTATACCTTATTATATCTTTTCCTACTTGTTACATCAAAATAAATGTTGTTGTTGTTGTTGTTGGGATAAAAGGTTTAGTTGTTGTTGTTGAATATCGGATTGGCCTCGTAACCTTTGCTGTGGGACCTCTTATGTGGACCAAGTGGGTTGTCCTTGAAGAATTGTGCACAGTTAGGAGCTTATTGCAAATGGGGCACTTCGCCTTGATTGTGGTGATGTTGCTTGCATCATCTTTTATTTCCACCTGTTTGAAAAAGCTCCATACCTTGGATCAGGGTCTCTTATTTGAAAGGGGAATGGTTGGTTCGTTGATTAGAGAGTTAGAAGTAACTTCGGGAGGTTAGATCGACAGTGCAACCTCCTCTTCAATATCGATGAACCAGGAAGATGATGCTAAAAATGATATAAAATATAAAAATTGAAGAGTATTTGGAGGCATTTTGAGACTTGAATGAGAGATTAGAGGGTACAATTTTTTTTTTTTCTGTGAAGATTAGAGATTAAGAGATTTTCTGAGGGAGAATGGATTGAAGGGTGCTCTATTTATACAGGCCACCCAACATTCAAAATGACCAAGATAATCCCCAAACTAGCTGTTTTTTGGCTGTTATAGGGGGTATTTTGGTCAAAATATTCCTTATTACCAATAAATGACCAAAATACCCCCTCAAATAACCATTTTATGGCTGTTGGAGGGCTATTTTGGTCGGAATACGTCCAAACAGCTCTCAACTAGCCCGTGTTCCTTTTTCTAAAAAAATTCGGCTCAGACTTGTACCTGGACCGATCAACCGGGAGCTGAATCGGGCTTGTCTTGGGCTGGCTGAGCCCGGACAGGCACTGGACCTAGGCTTTTTGGATAGCTCTAACTAGTATTTAGGACTTATCTCAACTTTAGAGTTGAGATAGCCATAGTTATTTGAACTCCAATTATTTTGCCAAACATCAGTTAAGGTTTTGGAGTAAAATTAACCTACCTCCAAAAGGTGGAGGATAACTTTGTTCCCACAAGGCTTATGGGCTTAAGTGGTTAGATTATTAAAATGAAGTTTGATGTTTAAAACTTGCAAACTAATTTTGAAGCATATTGAATAGAATGCCCTTGAATTTAGCACTGAACTTTCATCTTTATAGCATCTGCATTCTCTTATCTGCCTGTTTCTATTTAAAGTTTGCGAGTCACATTGCAACATTTTAGGGGGTGTTTGGCTCGACGATAGTGAGGACAAAGGTGCGGAAGTGAAACTTTTTGGCCACTTCACATGTTTGTTTTATAGAGTGTGGGCCTTGAAACTGGGAGGAGTGGCTTTTGCCAAGGAGAAAGTGAGAAAATCACTTCAAAACTTTCTTCCATAAAAAGCGAAGTCATGGATCTTAAGAAAATAACTTGTTGGGGGTGGGGCATTGAGAGAGAGAGAGAGAGGAGAGAAAGTAAATAAACAAAAAGCTTAGTGTCAGTGTTTCAAATATTGACTGATGTACCAGTACATCGCCTGATATCCTGGTTTCTGTCTCTACACAATATGATTTTTGTAGTATTATACCATTTACTGTTTTGAACCGAAATGGACCTATATATCGGTTCGAAGGCTAGATATCGGGCGAATTTTAGCCTCGAGATATCACCTGATGAATACTGATCTAATCAACTAGCTAATAGATCTAGTGATCTATATATATTTGAAAGAGAATTGTGGTTCGATTAGTATCCATTTCATTGACCATTCATCTATCACGATCGGGGACTGGAAAATGTAATATCGGTTAACGATTCTAGCGACAATGGCCAATAGCAGCCAACAACTATTCTATATTTATTGATTTTATTTTTGTATTTTAAAAATTGGGCAGTCAGTTGGTATATGTTTTGACACATTTGAAAAGATTCTATAAATATCAAATTATTTATAGGCTTTGCTAAGATAGGTATTTCCTTGGGCCCCATCTTATTTTAAATAGGTATACATGATTTATATAGGCATGACATAAATATTTACCATCCAAGAATACATCCAATATGGTACCTGATGTTTAGTAAATATCACAATATATCACCCGATATACGATCCGGTATAGAATTTATCGATAAAATCATCGATATCCGATATTTAAAATATTTGTCACATCATCCTTCTCCATACAATTTCTACCTCGGTTACATACAAAGAAACAAATGTTTTCATCATCCTATTGGGTCCTACTTGAAAAAAAGTAAATTTTGGACTTTCAAGTCACTAATCTGCCATTTTGTAAGACGGTTGTTCTGTTATTACTCATTAATAAAATACGGGGGCAATTCTTTTTGCTCACCGTTTCAACCTCAAAAAAAAAAAAAAAAGTCACTCATCTGCCAAACACCTTAAACTAAGCAAGGTCTTACATCACTATTTATAGTTTGGGCAATTGTTTCTTAGGGTTATTTAGCCAGGTTTTTGTTCTCTTCTAATATATAAAACCAAAAAACTTTTGACGGACTTTTTAAAATGAGTGATAAATGAAAAAAAAGAGGGACTTCAATAATGCGGAATGCGATAATGAAATTATTTTAGGGAACTTTTCAAAATTGATAAGAGTACAAATTATATTGCAGACGGTTATTTTTTTTAAACCACAGCCTTTCATTCTTGTCCCTCCCAAAAGTAATTTCTGGTTCCACCCCCTAAAATCAGAATTAACAATTTGTGAATGTAAATATCTTTTTTATTAGGATTAATATTTGATAAAAAAAAAGTGCTAGGAAGTAATTATCCATTGAATTATTTTGTAGAAATAGTTAAGAAGCAAAGAGTCTGATGATGGCATGCACAGCATCTCCTATCTGCCTATATTGAAAGGTCGATGCATGGGCTGGCCATTCAAAATTAACTTCACATCACCTACAGGCTGGATGCATTCTGTTGCAAGTGCCCATGACTGTGTATGCCTTGTTTCTTCTTTTTCTTCTCATATTTTTGTTCTGTTTATGTATCATTGGGCATCTACATTACTGTTATTTCTTTTTCGAGTTGTTATGCCCGTGTAAAATAATGATTCTTGTTAAAATTTGAAAACTACTTTTAGCTCCCGATGACTTTTTGTTCTTCAGATGCTTTCCGTATATATGTGCATTACATTGGGCCTGTGGTTTTCATAAGCTATTCAATGCAGGTATTGCCATACTTGTTGAAACAGTTGGCAGAATTCGTTGTCCAGCTGCCCAAACAGGGTCAGAACGTATTGCTTGATGAGATGTACGCCCAGGTGGCCGAATCAGATGACGTTGCTAGGAAACCAGTTCTTGTCTCATGGCTGCAGTCCCTTTCCTACTTGTGCTCACGAAAGAAAACCAATTGTGTTAAAGATGGGGATGCCCGGTTGGATGCTGCTGCTTCGTTATCAGCTAGCAGTGGCAGCTTAGAGTTGAGCAGGACCAGTGCTCGCCTATGAGAAAATGTTCTCATGCTCGAAACAAATGTTTGCAGATTTCGTAATGTATGTTGTCCACTCATAGTAATAACCGTAGCAACAAGACGGTGCAGTGTGTAGTGAAAATAATTGCTGCCCATCTCTTATTAAACTTAAATAATTGAATTCATACAGAATGAAGCAAAAGCTTACAGAAATTCTCATACGTTTGTTTTGACAATTTTCAAAAGTTATATAACATCTATTTATTAATATTATTGTTTTCTGCTATTGGAAGACACCATGGTAGAAATTGCAAATTCAGAATTAATTCTGTGAATGTATTAGGAGATGCGGAGACTACCCAAGTACTTGGGAAAATGGCTTAGTTGTTGTATACTGTGATGCTGATTAGGTCTGTCATTTCAATGATCTTTGCTACTTCTCCCTACTGATAAGTTCAAGCATATTGGGTCTGCCATTGCCATTTCGATGATCTTGCTACCTTCTCCCTATTGAAAAGGGATTCAACTGGGTATACCACAAGCTAGAGCAGACTTTGGAGAACCGCCAATCTTGGAGGCTTCGATTGTAGTCTATGCCTAAACTCGAACCAACTCAATATCATCACAGGCTTCTGTCTTGCCATATGTATTGGATCCAAATCCAACTTGAACCGTGACCCAATTAAACCATATCTGGATAAGCAAAAGCTATGATAAAGGGTCCTGGCGATGCTCAAGCATACTAAAACGAAAGTAAGGAGGATGCTACATGATGCAAACCTATGTTTCTAATTTTGCAAACTCATGGATACTCTTCACTGCATTAAAACAATTGAGAAATAATATTATTAACTCATCAAATGGAGGGCTGTAATATAGATATTCTTCACTGGATGGTATGCCAGTTTTATATGTATGATATATACATTGGTAATGTTCTCTATTTTGCCAGATGTCACTCATAAAATATGTAAGGGAATCCTAGTGAATATAACTGAAAGGAGGGGAAAACAAAAATGTCTCTCACTTATTAACATTGGTTATTAATGATACAATTGCTAATCAAATGTACACGTAACTTTTAGATAGGAGATTTCACCAGCCCATCTTGATGCGGAGTCGAATCATCCATGCCAATCAGCAATAGAGACGCTGAGTTGCGCTTGCCCCTTCTGATAATGAGCTGCATAAACTAAACATACCTTTAATTCGAACCAAATTCCTTGTTCCAATGCTCGAGCTCTTCCCACCTGCTTTTCTGTAAGCTTGGTCTAATAACAGCCATGGCATTTTTAAAGTCTTCATATCTCAGGGGCCGTAACTGGAACACAAGGGAGTGGATGGTTAACTCAAATGGTTTCGAGGAAGAAGAAGTGAAGTGAAGCAGAAAACTATAATAGCTCCCCAAAACACCACAAACAATACATATAATTTCATCAAAGTCTCTGTATACAGTGAAACAAAGACAAACAAATACTCTTACTAGGAGCAAATATGATGCCCACCTGATTTGGCTTTATGGTAAGGATGTGTTTGGGACCGAGTTCTCTAATTGGCACCATTGCAGCTTCCTCACATAAGGCTTGCAAATCACTCCCAGAATAGCCTATAACCACAATTACATAGATAATTCATGCACAAAGTAAAGGTCCTGTACAGTGAAAGCATCCTACCTTCAGTCTCCCTAACAAGTCTTTCCAGATCGCTACCTATAGAAGGAAAATAAGAGTCAGTACACAGAAGAATGGAAAAGAGACTATACAGATCAAATCTATCCGAGGTCAGTAGTTAAGGTTTATAACAAGTAAATATGTAATTACTACAATAACTAAGACATTACTGTCTAGTGAACGATTTGAAACATGATAAACAATCCCTTGTTAGAGTTTCAGTTCCACACAACTCCGAACCACTCCCATTTTCACATGCTCTCAACTTCCTTGGTTCAAGTAAAAGTTGGTGTACTCGTTCAATTTAACAGAAAATGACCGCAGTAGAGGTTTACTACTTTCTAATAAACCTCCCCTGATTCTCTTCCTTATCTATTTACTTCCCCCTTTTCAGTAACGAAGAGGTTCTCATCATGCTTCCAAGGGATTAAGTGCTCCCTGGTAGATGTTTATGGAGGCAAAGTATAATTTTCTGAATGAGAAGATTTACAACATGATTGATTTCTGATGGAAATAGCAAAAACGAATTTAATTTTCCTTCTTCAGAAACTTGCTTCCCTTGGATCTCAAATTCTCCACCAGTACCGTCCCTAGATTCTCCTCCTTCGTCTCCATGTGTTTAGCACTTTGCTAGCTTCTCTTTTCACTTCTTTTCTGGGCAACCTCTCCACTATAATTCTTGCCTTGGGATTTGCTCCCCATTAAAAGCAAGTAGCCATCTCCCATGCATCATGCTCATTGACAGTTAATTTTTTTTTGCAATCATCATGATGCACAAGTTGAAAGTTTATCTCAGTATCTATTAACTTTTAATTATGAATTTTGCATGTTATAACTAGCTGAAGAATTACTAGAAGTTTACCGATTATAGGATGAATGTCTAAGACGTAAAATTGAAATGGCACGACTTGGCCGACAATTTTTGGTGAACATTGATCTCGTTTTTCTCATTATAGTATATGAAAAGAAAATTCTGTTGCTCCATTTCATGGTTTCAGGGTGCAAGTGCATCATTTTCACTGCTTCATGGGCATCGGTTTCTTTTTTCCTCTCTCTAAGAAAAAAAATATATTGACAGGTTCAGCAATAAAAAAGAACAGCATTTTGGCCAGAGATCCTCTGATAGATGGCAGGCTGACTGTTTTGATGGATAGAGAAATATCCCTCTGACACATGTTAATGTTCTATATGGATTTTAGTAGTTTTCCATAATAGTTCGCATGAGTCACTAGCCTGCATCTTTCTAGAAGCACCAGCAATAGCTCATACCTGTCCTGTTGCCACGAGAATTAAATAGACCCAACTATCTGTCCTTTTGTAATAAAGTGATGTGAAACCAACTTCCCGAGCATAAAGGAAAGTTTTGACGAGAAATTGGCAAACAACAATAAATTCATGTCATGTTATTACTTTGAATTTGATACTATTTTTTGATTGCTAGAATATAGGTTTGGCTCCAATCCATGAAAACAAAGGAAATGAGGTCCACTATTACATAATTCAAATTTTGTTGCAGAAATGAAAAGCATTTTCATATAGCACAAATACAATATACTACAAACTTGACGTGCACACTTACCCGGAAGTGAAAATGCTTGACCTTTGAGTTGATTTTTAAGAAGTAATCTCCTAACATTTTCATCTGGTAGAGGTACATATATTCTCTTTACCTGGATTTTTTTTAAGTACAGAGAGAAAATGGGTAAATTATTGACTGAAAACATTTAAAATTACCACTCTATAATTATATAGAGCCAAAAAGATGGCAAAAAAAAAAAATAAAAAAAATAAAAAAAATCAAAACTATAAAAGCCATATAAACATCTCCAAGAGTTTATTTTTGATACAACTAAAATAATTAATTCGTCCTATACATATTTAATTCTGAGAAAGAGAGAATACTGCTTGATGATTCTGAGTAGTTTACAAAGTTGTAATCCTAATGAAATTGGTCCAAAGTTGTATTTCAACTTTCTACTCTAACCATTTTTTCCGCATATACTTGTAGAAAGTGTCAAGTGAGCTAGTCTGTGCAAGTAGGTTCAATAGTTGTACTCTCCAAATAGGTTATACAGGAAACTATATTACAATTTTCAGTAAAAAATGCAAAAAATTTATGATTAGCATAAAAGCATTGGAAATAGGCCCATTTTATTTGTGCCAGTTGCATGAAATCAAGGATATTCTTAACTGAGTTGGCAAATTTTCCAGTCAACTAAGTTGGCTATTTTTCTTTTAATTGTTTCTTAGCACTGCATGTCCTAGGATGCCACACTGACGGGAATAACTATTGCTTAAGGGCTCAAAACATTTATTTTAAAGCAATAAAACAGAAATTGGCAATGAATAACAGAGGAGTTTCAGTTCTCTGCAGCAGTTTCTGACATTCCATTGGCCTGTTCTCTGTGTTGGTACGCATCAAGTAGCCATGCAACTTCTTATCCCTATCCAAAGAAAATTTGACATGATCTTCTAGCCCGCTAAAAGCAGTTTGACCATTAACAAGAAGAGTGTCTAATAGTGTGCTGGATTTTAAGTAGAAACTACATATATTTTTTCTTCCTTTAAAGTTACAAGTATCTATCTATTCTCTCCTAGTTCCATCATATTCTCGTGGAGCCCTATTTATGTCTGTGCAGTAATTAGAGCCCTATTTATGTCTGTCAGTATTTCACGTCAATTTTCTCACCTAACACCAATATAATAGCAACCACTACATCACTGAACCTCTTCAATATAAAAATTATGCCCCCTCCTTATATCTTTCCAATTAGCAATTAATCGAATGAAGTAAGCCAGTTTATACAGTTGAAAAAAAAAAAAAAGATTGCTGAAATGTCGTTAAAAGAACAAACCTAAAAAGTCTATCTCCAAAATTTCACACCACTTAGATGAGTACTTACGTACATGCATAGGCTTAGCTACATGTTTCCCTTCAGTGATGCAGATTGAAAGGATTCAAAAGCAAGTTATTGTAAAAAATAACGTGTGTTTGTCACATGTCTACATTATAATTTTCAAAGTTTAATAATTATCTGTTACATTGTTAGGCTTGCAAAGGTACAAATGCATGTCAACGAACTAACCCACAACAACGATAATCAAGTGGAGATATATAGATAAAGCTTTGGCCTTCAGCAGGCTAAAAGCCTTGGGACTCTTCTGTCATGCATGCATGACATTCTCTGAAGCACAAATTTTAAAGGACTGTCATGAGTAGCTGTCTACATAAGATTAGTTAACCAGCCACAAATTTCCTTAAAAGTCATATTTTCATAGGCAGGCTACATCTCCGAACATGTATTGAATAGTTAAATGCATTGCTCGTTAAGTTCTGGCCTGAGATGAAAGTTTTACTCACAAAGCTGAAATTAATATCTAGAGGGCCTATCACTTATGATATCAAAATCGGTAATATCAAGCGCATCGTGCATCAGGATATCGCAAAATCTAATACAATAATGTGATAATATCGGTACCGACCGATCTTTAAAACTATGCTCCAAACATCTCAACTTACAAAAATCTAATATGAGAGAATCTAAAAGAAGTAAAACTGAAGGGGGCCACTGTGACAAAAGATAGCTACATACTTGTGAGACGAGAAAATGAATCGATGAGAATGGTGAGGACATTATCTGGTGCGCTAAAACATAAGATCACAGGGATTATCCAAAACATGTTTAACAATTACATTACTTCTTTTGGACAGTTGACCGAAATTAAATCCCCGTCATGCATAGTATCAGACCAGGAAGATCCTTCTTAGGAGCTACTGCATTATTTTCCCTGCAATATAAAGCTATTTATACTAAAGTTAATTAAAAAACATCATACTATTTTTCCATTTTTTACTTAAAAGATCCTCTCTAATACTTCCCAAGATTCTTCCAATCCGCTATATATTTTCTAACTGTGTTGATCCTTGACAATTTGAAATTGTTTAAAGCTGTTTGGTAGACGCAAAAAACGTTTGGATGGACTGGAAGATGAAGTTAATGTCGTTCACAGTAAGAGAGGGAGGAGCTTGTCAGAACTACTATTTACAGAATTATTAATCTCGATGTACTGATGTTTACGCTTCCAATGACATAAATGAATTGCACAGAATTTGTTGTAATTTCTTCTGGGAAGATGGAACATATTGCACATAACTTTTGGTTGGAAAAACCTCTGCTTCATGAAGATGAAGGTTTGGAAATGCAATCAGAGAGCAAGAAAAACTAGTTTGGAGAATACTAAACTAGAATATGTCCGACTTACACATATTTGGTATGGTAAAAATGTTACCAGATATCGAGAAGCTTCTTCACCTTCATCGATGTACTTGACTTTCTTCTTGCCGCCATTCACTAATAGTGAATGTTTCCAAGCGGAGGAGAATTGATAGAGATAAAGATCAAGCTTGGATTTGATTAGATTAAACTAGATATTTAGTTGAATTTGATTAGATTAGATAAGAGATTTAGTTGGATTTTAAAAGAGTTGTTTTTATCTTAAATTTTGCTATAAATATTTCTTATAACTCTGATTTTAAGAGAGAGATGATTAACTAAAATTAAGAGTGTGTGATTTGCTTTTATCAAATTTTTCCATCCAATGATTCATGAGAAAGTGAGCATGTAGTTTGCCTAGATGTAAGATCCAAAATCCCTAATTTATCCAAAATCCTAATTTCTATCCCAATTCTTTCCCACAAACCCTAAACTCTTTTCCGTCCTGCATCACCATGGTACTACAGATGAGTTCAGTTATTGTCAAGAGCTTTGCTGCAATCAATAAAATAGTTTCTAATGGCTTGATGCATTCTATATTAGAGCATAACCTCCTGCCCTCAATCTACAGATCATCTCTCTACCTATGTTCTATTACTATATAATACGCTACATTTTAGCATATATAGTATTTTTACTATAGCTTGTGTTACTGCAGATGAGTTTAGTTAATGTCAAGAGCTTTGCTGCAGTCAATATAAATGGTCTCTAATGGCTTGTTGGAAGAGGAGCCTCTATTTAAAACTGTAACAACTTCAATTTTACGAGATTCATGCAACATTTTGGTTCATGATACGGGCAAGGGTATGAAGTATGCTACTTTCAGCAGTACACAGTTCGAAGATATACAGTTGGGGTCCCCAGAGAGCATTTTTAAGGTCAATTCAATAAGTATGCACGTACCATTCATGCACATGTTAATAAGAAAAGACTGACATTAAAACTCAATACATCAAAAAATTATGGAATTAACTACTTGTCAGATCTCCTCTTTTAATTTTGTGTCACCAGTTTTAGTTATCCATATCAAGAATGCACCACAAATCAATACGCATAAACGGGATCGAGCTACGTGTTGGGTGTGCGTGTGGGGGGTAGAGCATACCAGATGTTGCAATGGTAGGAGTGAGGGAAGCAGTGTTCTAAAAAACGTTCTATGCGGGTGCATATGTGCCCGCATAAACGAATGCGGTGTAAAACCGTACAAAGAAGGCGAAAATCGCCCTGTCCATGCGGACAGGGCGATTATGCGGTCTATGCGCCCTATGCGGCCGCATAATTTTTTGTGGGTTAATGGGTTTCGAGCTGATTTTAAAACCCGACCCGATCCGACCCGCATCAAACTTCTTTTATTTCCCTTCTCGTTTCTTCGCGTCGAGTTATCCCCAGAAGTCACTCGCGACAAAAAAACCCTAGCGCCCAAATTTCCTCTCCGATCACCCATTCCCTCCCCTCCGATCGCCTTCGCCGTCGTCAATCGACTGATCGAGAAGGTTCCTCTCTTCGCTGACCCTTAAATCCCTTTTTCGTCGTCCCGTTAGCCTAATCGATCGAGTCGATCGAGCGATCGGTCGATCGAGTGATCGCTCGATACCGTGATTCCCCTCGGACCTCCTCCAATCGTGCAGCGGCGAACAGTTCTCTCCCTTCCTTCGTGCCTCCGCCTCCTCCGATATGCTTCTCCCTTCCAACGAGCAGTCCCCCCTCCGGCAGTCTCCCTCCGGCGCGGTAAAATATTCTTTCCTTTCTTCTGTAGCTGCTTCATTTTCATTTTTTGCTTGTTTAATTTTATAATTTATATGCTAAATTTTGTACATAATTTTTTTATAATTTTTGTTTAATTTCGGTAGCTGCTTCCCTTCTCTAACTAGAGAATTAAGTCTCTAGTTGCATGTATACTTGTTTAATTTCTCTAACTGCTTTAGCTACTTCAGTTGCATATATCAGTGAGATTTTGCAATTTTGAAGATTTTACAGTTTTGCAAATTTTGTAGTTTTTGCAGTTCAGCTACTTCAGTTGGATTTTGCAGTTTTGAATGTTAAGAATCAATGCAATTTTGAACTTGAATCTTAATTCAGCTGGATTTTGCAGTTGTTGCAGTTTTGAATCTTTAGCTATTTCAGCTGGTTTTTGCAGTTTTTTTTTCAGTTAGGCTTTTAGAACTTTTCGGTTTTGAAGTTTATTTTTTTTGTGTATTATTCCTGTTGTGTTGATTAAGTAACAAAGAACTACTATTCAAAGGGAGAATGTGTTATCTTTTTTAATGCTAGTAGCGGAAGAGTTGATTAATCCTAGGTCTTTCTAAAGATTTGAAATGTAAGCTGAAGCAAATAGGCAGGTTAGTGGCACGATAAATTAAGTTTTTTAGAGTTTTATAGCATTAATATATCCATTTTTTTATAATTATTATATTAATATATATTAAAATATTAATATTCCGCATAATTCTGTGTAATCCGCATAATCGGTGCGTAATCCGATTATGCGTTATGCGGTCCTGGACCGCACGCATACTGAAACCGCATTCTTGAACATTGGAGGGAAGGCAGAGGTTTCCTCACGATATATAACTTCATTGACTATATTACTTACTTTCCTTCTCCAGATAAGTATTATGTCTTCCGTAAGGCCAAAGTTGTCAACTCATTGTTTTTTGTTTTTTTCCCTTACACATGTACTTTGATCTTAACTAAGATTAGGTATGATGCATACCAAAGATGTTAACATATGGGATTTCTAGATAATGTGACATAATAGAACTTGCGAAGATTTGAGAATATTGCAAGAGTTTGCACAAAGACTTACCAATCTCCTAAGAACAGCATCATCCAACTCCTGAGGCTTATTGGTTGCACCTATATTAACATTTTAACCAATAAATGAGCAATTTCTCAATTTAACTGCATATAAAAACTTCTGCTCAATGGAATTATGAAAAAGTAGATTTTTGGGCATATAACTGCGAATGCACTGCAATTGCAAAGATACTACAATTTTTTAAAATTTTTTAGTAAATATTGATAGTACATATAAAGAAATGACTTGATCGAGAAGTCAAAGAGTTACATGAAGCATTTATATATATTATAGTTGTATTCAATTATAAACTTTGTTTTTTTTGTTTCTCATGGAGCAAGCTTCACAAACAACTTCACCCCCTCCCTTTTGCAATATAGTAGTTGAGTGGAATTTTATTTTCTCTGGTACATTTAACATCAAGGAGTGTTCTAAATGCTTTGTAAGACTTCAATAGATCAAATTTTAAAAAAAAAAAAAAAAAAAATCTACAAGCTGCTGCATGGCAGAGTGGATTTAATTTCTGGCAGCAATTTCAGTGTCCTTAGATTTCTCTTCAGAAGAAATAAATGATTTTTTAGAATTGAATTTACCAACACCAAATTGGCATGTCCATGAAAACTCTTCATAATAACCAGCATTTTAATGTCCGTTGTATCATGTCTTGATATGTACAAGAAAACAAGCTGAGTGACAATTCTAGTTAACTATTTTGTAATAAACAGATGCAGAGTGCTTCCAGCCAAAACAAGCATTTAGCTCATTGTTAAACCTGATTGGAAAGGGACCGTAAGCATGAATATGCTATATATAGACTATGCAACATAAATGATTACCTATAGTGGCTTTAAAGAATCACCAAAATTAACTAGTCTTATTAGTTCTCTTAGTCATGTACAGGTTTGAACGGTGCACAAAAAATGTAAGTTTTCTCAATCATGTACTCATGCCTTGCTCTGTACAGTAATGACTAGATAATGATACAAACCATGTGGAAGAGAAGCTACTAATCAAAATCAAAACTTATAAACAAGTTTAACACTTCCGTGGCTGTTGGTTTACTCCAGATTGGTACAAATGCATTAAAAGTAATGTTGACGTCACCAGATGCATCAGATGAACAATAAAGTGCTGTCATGTGCATGAATTTAGAAGCATCTAAAACATCAGATGGTCAAAATAGGTTAATCTTCTCTTAAATTTTACTGCAAATTGTGCACTTTAGGCCATTCATGCACAAAATAGAGATTTTCTTGGCATGCAACACCGAAACACAATCAAGCTTGATAGACTTCGAATAATGAACTACAGTCACTGTTCCAGATAACAAAAAGCGTAGCTTAACGTCAAGGTGCTGCTATTAGCAGTCACTTTAGTGTCAGTCACTTTAGCAACCACTAAAACGGGGTTGGTATTTGAATTAGTAAATAAAATATATAATTATTGATAAGATAGCATAGCGGTGGGGGTCTATGATATGATACTATATCTAGTGTTACCCAGGGAGAAAAATGTGCATTATACAAGTTATATTTATGTCGATGCTACATTTTTTTAAAAAGCAGGAAATTATAAAAAGTAGAAAATTCCCATAACGAATGATGACAATTGATGGTATAAGTATACTATCATATTTTACATCTAGAAAGAAATAATCTGAGAATTTAATCAAAATTAGTGTCCATTAAGCTACAGCGACCCTTAAACTGCTGCTTCTCACAGTGAAAGAGATTGTTTCTAACAGCCACTTTCTTGAAGACAGAGATTGAAAATTGTATGGACGGTTAAAGAAATGGTGTAGTGAACTTATGGAATTTGTTTATTTGGAAACATAACAAAGGATATTATGGAAAAGAAGACCAAAGCAAAAGAACAATTTACTATAGCAGCAACAGTAAACATAGAACAGGGGAAAGATGGTTAAGATTTTTATTTTTGTTTTAAGTTGAAAAATTTTAAGACTTAAACTATAAAAGGCAAGTACCATATATATAAAATGATTTGGTCAGAATCTTTTTGAATATTTGATCAAATTCTTTTAAGAGATTTGACAGGATTCTTCTGTTTGAGAATAAATTTTAGTTAACTATAAGAAGCTGGCCATCTCCTTCTTCTATCCTCCTCTCTTGTAAGCAAAAAGAAAACCAAAACATACAAAAAAATTAAAAAAAAAAAAAAATCTCTCAAGCTGTGAATCCCATTACAAAAAATTATGGACTCTACAGCTACTAGTCAATTCCAATCTCTTTATTGCACCTTAACCGCTGTAAAATCCATCAAAAGGATAATAAAAAACCACCAAAGAGTCAACTACTCCTCTGCCTCCTTACATTCCGTACTAGACCTCCCCATCCACTCCTTTCCCACCTACTACTCTTCTCCTGTCAGCAAAGAGCCACCACCAAGATCACCAAGCCCACCGGGCCTGACACCTTGAAAACTACTAGCCCCCAAACCCAAGTGGAATGTCTTCAAGCAGGCTGCCGCTGCGGCTTTGGATGTTGTCAAGATCTGAGAGGGACGAATCCTTGGATGTCGCCAAGATCCCGAGACCTAAGAGATGAATTCTAAAGATCTAAGAAGGATCGAATCGCTGTCTTTAAGATAAAAAAAAATCGCAAATCTAGAGGATCAAAGCAAGAAGGGTGTTTGGAATAAACGAAGGAGGAAGAAAAAGAGAGGGCCGGTAGACTTAACGAAGAATGAAGAAATTTGAGTATCAAACATTATTTTTTTTAAGATTTTTACTCTGACTGACTCCATCAGAGTCCATCCAGTCGATTCAGTGTAGGTCAGAATTCGATCGATTCTAGCAAGCACAACGATCAGAGTAGAACTATCCTTTGCCTAATCAGAGCCAATTGGATTTTCCCAAAATTCGCCGACACCAATCGATTGTTCACCCCTAATAATTATCATACATCATATAAACAATTATGTATTTAGTTTAAACACCTTTTTTGTCATAGTATGCATATTTTTAGCTGGGTTATTATCATAACTTGCTAGTAAGCATCTCATTCTTGAGATAAATATATAACCTTGACCTTATTATTGAAAATGAGCTACATGGCTTTATACCTATGCGTGGTTGCAACATTTAAAGAAGTTCAAAACCAAATACGCCAAGCGTAGACTGGTAGTGAGAAGGTTCAATCATTGTACACTCAGGAAAGACTAGTTATACCAACCCTATCAAAATAAAATGTTTACTTCAAGTTGATAAAACTTGATTGATGCAATTAAGTATAGAGTGATACTTTGTGATAATTTTAGAAGAAAATAATTAACTGGCAAAAGCGAGAACACTTGAGCAAAGGAAAAAAAGATCAAGAAAGAGCTATTTAGAGAGGCATAATTCATGCTAATCTAAGTTGTTTAGAATTCTAACCCAATATTCTAAAAGTTGGGATTGATTTTAAAACAGATTCTATTTAATCCTAATCCCAATACCAGGATAAAATGATCTAAAACTCTAATTATAATGACTAAAACCTAAAAGTAACAAAATTTCAGGAAAAATCATCTCCATAAAATAAAGACTAAAGTAAAATAAATACGAATACAGAACTCAGCTTAAAACCAGCAACACAGACAATAACAATAACCTTAAAAGTAAAATAAATAGATTTAGGCCCTAAAATATACCCAGATTATATTTAAAACCTAACAAATAAAATTAATGAAATAAACACAGGCCCAATACCAACTCAAAAACTGAAAAATGAGTAGGCCTGGTCTTAATTCAAGAAGGGACCCGACCATAATGAAAATTCAAGAAAATTATGTGAAAGGACCTGGGGCCACATCCATCAAAAAAATACTAAGCTTTTTTTTTTTTATTTTTTTATGAAAATGCAAAAAAAAAAAAAAAATCCATAATAATTATAATGAAAAAAAAAAAAGCTTTATCCACTAACTAACCATCCCTAATTTCTCTCATTTCTCCCACTTTCCCTCTACTAATCATTTTTCTCACTCCTCTTTAACCAACCACCTATCTTCCCATTTTCATCTAAAACTACTGACTTCCTCTCTCTCATCTACAAATGCCTCTTGGAAAGCCTAAAGAAAACCCCCACATGAAGAATCTCCCTGTATCATAATCCATTCTCTCTCACTACTTTTCTATTTAAGTAGGATAGTTGAACTTTACGTGATGGAAGAGAGCAAGGATTATGTTGGTGTGGGGATTTTCAATTCTTCTATGAGGGGCCTTTTTCAGGCTCTCTAAGAGGTAATTATCAATGGGAAAGGAAGTGAATAGTTAGATGAAAATGGAAAGATAGGTGGTTAGAAAGGAGTGGGAAAAATTGTTTGTTAGAGGATAGTGGGAGCAAACGGGTGAGGAAAGTTTATGGTTAGCTTCCGGAGATTGTTTTTTTTTTCCCTCCTTTGTATTTAGTTTTTATACTGATCTTAGATTTATTATATTCTTGTTTTAAAAACTTGGTTTCTCATTTTTCATAATGAGGCGGTCTTTTTTACATTTTTCTTTTTGAATATTCAATAGGGTTTGGCCCTTTAATTTTTATTATAAATAGGGCATTTTTATTTTTTTACTTTTGAATTATTTTATTATTTTTATTTTGTTGGTTCCAATAAGATATGAAAATATTTTAGGGTCCATTACTATTTATTTACTTTTATATTTATGGGCTGCAAGTCTTGGGATGAGATCCTCTTTATTTAAACTTTACTCTAATATTTATAGGATATTGATTTGGGTAGTAATTCTCCTAATATTAGGCTTTAGACCTAATAATTAGAGTTTTAAACCAACTTACATTTACATTAGGATTACGATCAAACAAAATCATCTTTTAAAACCAATCTCAACCAATTTTTTAAAAATTTGGTTCAAAACTCTAAACTAGATATTAAAATGAATAAGTGAATAACCTCTTTAAATAACTCTGCCTTGATCTCTTATCTCTTTTTCCTTTGCTTAAGCATTTTTCTCCTTTTTCCAGGTAACATTTTCTTCTCAAACAGTGACCATAAATTATTTCCAAGGTTTTTTGTACTTAATTATATATTCACATAGATATGTATGGCATATAACATTTTAGATATACCATTGTACCAATTCTCTTTAGTGTTTTCTCCCAAGGAAGGAGTCCTCAGTGTCAATCATGTGCTTGCGTAGGCGGGCCATGAATGTTTTGCAATTCTTGCATCTACAAAAATAATCCTATTTTTTCCTGTTTTTCCTTTTTATTATAGATTGGGCATTGTCTACGAGCCATGAATATTATTAGTGCCTATATACCACAAGTAAGACGTGATGAATCTAGTAAATATCAATTTTGGAATGATCTAGATGAGATGGTACAGGAAATACCTGTTAAAGAAATATTTTTTATTGGTGGTGACCTCAACAGGTATGCAGGGATTAGCTACAATGCATTTGATAGTATATATAGAGGATTTGGTTTTGAATAAAGAAATAATGCATGTAATTCAATTCTATACTTTGCTTTGTCCTATGATTTGATGTTAGCAAATACTCAGTTTAGGAAGAGAGTTCCTCATTCGATAATTTTTAGAAGTGGATCACGTACGAGTCAAGTAGATTATTTTTTAATATAAGAGTGGATAGAGATAGTTACATTGAAAGTGAAGTAATGCCAAGCAAAGAGGGAAGTAACTCAACATAACCCCCTAGTTTTAGATATATGGGTTATAAGAAAATTTAGAAAGATTAAATATAAGTTAAATCGTAAGATTAAGTGGTGGTGGTAGCTAGAAAGTAGCCAAAGCGTTTTTGTAGATAAAGTGGTACAGGATTATCCCAATGTAACATAGAACAAAAAGCCTAACTGCATTAAGAGAGTAACTATATATATATATGGGAGTCAAACGTAATGCTCTACCATATAAGGATACATCACAGTGGAATGAAATAAAAAAAAAATAACTATTAAGGTCAAGCAGAATTTTTACTAAGATTTGAAGAAGAACAGTAATAAAGTGAGCTTTGAGAGATATAAACTAGCCAAGAAGGTGGTCAAGAAAATTGTTCGGGATACATAAACTAAATTATAAAAAAGTATACGAGAATTTAGACACTAAAGAGGCCAAAAAGAATATATATAAAATTATTTGAATAAGAGAGAAAGTCTAGATACTTATTAACTATAAAGTGTAGTGTTCTAAAAGCGTTTTACATGGACGATTATGCATCCGCATAATTATATGTGGACTTAAAACGCACATAGAATTAAGAAATTGCTCTGTTCATGTAAACAGGGCGATTAATATTTCTGAATGTGGGTTTTGCGAGTTATGCAGCATGCGGATTTACTTTGTTTACAGTTTTAAACTCGAAAAAAATCCAACCCGCTCTTTTAAAACCCCTTTCCTCATCTCCTATGGCATCCAAATTCAATTCCCGATCAATCCCCGATTCCTTAATCTCTCTCCTCTCTCGCTCTTGTCTCCAGTTCTCAATCAATCCCCGATTTGTCACCTCCAGTCAGCTCTTGGCTCAGGTTACCTCCTATTATCTATCATCTCCTTATTGTCCACCACATGCGACTCTCACTCTCTCCTCTTCAATTTCTTATCGCCAACCCTAACCCGATGCTCTCATCATCCACATCCGACTCTCTTCTCCTCCCTTCAATTCAATTTCTGATTGCTGATTGGCCTGACTCTAATCTGAATCAAGTCACCACATCCTAATCCGACTCTCCTCTTTAATTTCCGATCATCAACTCTCTCTCATGAATTTTTTATTCTCTCTTTAATTTTCATCCTCTCTCAATCTCAGCTGAACCTTATAACACTCGATTCTAGCCAAGTTCTTAGTTAAACAACTGCATGTGGATTGTGTGGTCATTATGAAGGTACTTTTTATCTTCAATCTTGATAAAGATTAATTTAGTTGTTTTTTTTAGATTAGTATGATATTTAAGTTTTGATTAATTTTCTTATTTTTTTTAAGATCAGTTGATTCAGTTCAATATAAACCTTTGATAGTTCACTCTGAACATGTTAAGTAATTTTAGATTTTTTTCAGTTCATTGTGAACCTGTGATAATGAAATGTTTAATTTTTTTGATTAAGTGGAGTAGTGATTAGATGATTAAGTGTTTATTTTGTTTTCAAAAGAGAAATCATGACATTCAAGGAACACTTGGGAAGAAATAAATGAGCACAAAAGAGAAATCATCAAATTGAACACTGTGAGCATATTCAGGTTAGGTGATTAGGTTATTATCCTTTTGTTATGCTTTTTTCTAATGTTTTTTAATTTTCTAGCACTCAATATATGCATTTTTAATTATTATTATATTAATATATATTAAAGTATTAATGTTTCGCATAATTCGTTTAATTTTCGTGGAATCCACTTATGCATTATGCACTGCCAAACTGCACGCATAATGAAAACGTATTTTAGAATATTGATAAAGTGTATTGAAGATGAGGATTAAAAAGTTCTAATTCGAGACGAAGATATTAAAGATGGAGAGATTATTTTGACTGATTATACTATGATAGTTTTACTCGAGATCTTGGTGATTTTACTATTCAATGTGAGGATATGAATCACAGTTTTATATGCAGAACTAAAGAATCTAAAGAGACAAGGATGAAATCAAGAAAAACTATTAGTCAAGAGGAGAATCATATTGAGTTATGGAGATATCTATAAGAGATGAGCATGAGATGGCTGACAAATCTCTTTAACAAAATTTGATAAACTACAACGACGTAAAATGAATGGAGGAAGAATACCTTATTATCTCTATATAATAATAAAGTTGATAATCAGTTTTGTTCCAACTACCATTGAATAAAACATATGTATCATACTAAGAAAAAGTTATTGAACATTGATTAAGACAAATTATTAGGATATCAATGAGCCAGTTGGGTTCTTATCGAGGCGATTGACGACATTAGCTTTTCATTTGCTTCATCAACTTATAGAGGAATTTACAAGAAGTAGAGATTTGCATATAATCTTTATTAATTTAAAAAAACATATGATCAAGTACCAAGAGAAGTGAATCAAAGTTGAAGGCATTAGTCATTCATAATATCAGTAGGAAAGAAGTAACTGAAGTTAATACATGTTATGGAGCAGTAAAAAGTATAACCAGGAAACCTTTTAAGTGCAGGGATACCGAAGTTGCTCACCTATAACAATCACTAAATCTTTCGGGTTTGAGGCCACCCCATCAAACTGGACCAAGAACTCTGATTTCAATCTTCTGCTTGCATCATTCTCATTAGTTAACCGTGTAGATAATATGCTGTCAATCTTAGAAGGCAAAAAAATTAAAATTAAAATTAAAATTAAAATTAAAAAAATAAAAATTAGGGTTAATCATGACAAGAAAATAGATCCTGAAAAATAAAGATGCATCCAAAGGAATAAGTACAAATGAAAAATCAAAGCATGGTACAATTGAAAGTACACTACTTGTTCTCATGCTATTACACATAATGTGCAAAAGAAATACTATTGTGCCTCCGTTTTCAGAAACATATCCAGGAAAAACAAGAAAGTTGATCCATTTGATTGAGTGATTTAAAAGAAAGATCTTGGTCATGGATGAGACCCAATCTACTGTATGTCATCTTAGACTTAAATCAATAATCCAGATATTAAATTGCATGCTAAAGGTTCATATAGGTGCAATCGTATATGTGCAACATAGAAACATTTGTGCATGTGTGTGTAAAGATATTTACACATATTTATGCACACACATTATGTTGTCTACCTTTTCACAAATTCATATGAAGGTACACACGAATAACAGTAATCTTCTCAAGTTTTTCTGAGTTTGTATTAGTCACCATTTTCTCAAATACTCTTTCTAGGCTGAAACTGGCTAAAACAACCTGATGTATACTTATAAAAGACCTTAACAGGTTTGTTCGCCCATGCAACAAATGCTGCCTCTGGTAGATGAGGAAGTGGAACCCAGAACCAGGACATGAGACAAGAAAGGATCAAGATTCATGCCTGAAAACATTTTTCTAGACTAGACAGATAGATGCCAAAAGAACTTCACAATTCAGTATATAGCCTAAACTTCCCAATGTGCACTTGTATCATCCAAAACGAAGTTTACATATGTTGTTTCAGGGCTTCTTGCTCCTTACAGAAACAAAACCTATACGGCCAAAATCCATACGTGCTTCCAACTTCTGTTACTTTCAATAGTATGGAACAGGTTCCAGTCTGCATAGCAACTTAAGATATCAATACCACTTCAATGTACAAAGTAGGCACTATAATTTGTTTAAAGGATGCAGGAAAAAAAAATGCCCGGATAAAACTTTGATACTTGGATTAGACATCACACCAACCTGCATTGAAATATGTTGAAAATTCTCTTATATAGTTACACAAAAGACAAGCTTTATGTCGTACACCAATTTGCTAACCCTAATATATTTTCTAGAAGAAGCTAAACACAGTACAGGAAAACCAGAAGTACTCAAGTCATAGCTTGCCGACACCTAGGGATAATGAGAGGCATCATGAAATGGTCAAGGTCCCCCCAAAAAAAAAGAAATTGGATAAAAGACAATATTGAATCTCAATGAAGGATGCTGAACAGGTCCAATGTGTCTTCTTGAAAGAGTACAAGTAGTTTCAGTTACTTGATGGTTGTGAAATACTGTAGGTGAACCTAGAAAGGTGGCAATGCTAGCCATCTTTAAGAATACTACTTAAAGATTCAGAGTTAGAAAATCGTCAGAAAATTTCTCACAACCATCAAGTAAATTTTTTAAATATATAGCTTAAATTTTTAAGAATACTACTTAAATTTTTTAAATGTATGCAATAAAAAATCAGTCACGTAGCTGTATCAGACCAATACTACAGCGAGGGTGAAAGGTTCAGAGTTAGGAAAATCATCAGAAAATTTGGAAACGGCCAAGCAATAGTTTGGAGTGGGATTACAAAAGCGTTATATTTAAAAATGTGAGGTATGTGGCAATGTTGAAAATAATGCGTTATGAAACCCGTTACATTACATACGTAACCTAACGGAATCCCAGCGCTACGTAACAACTTGAAATAACTCAATGCACCATAACAGTACGTTTTTTATGTTATTTTGCGTTATATTATATACCGTTACGTTAAGTTACATTATGTTACGTTATTTACAATTATCTTTTTAGTAATTCTATATTGTTGTTGAGTATTATTTTGATTATTAGCGAATTGTTATAATTTTATTACCTGATTAGTTGTTTGTTTGATTGCTTGTGGAATTGCTAACTTGTTAATTTGCGATTATTTCCTTGCTCGCTTGTAATTCCTCTCCGATTGCTGAAATATCTTACTTGTTGATTGTATTGAATTTTTAGTTGAACTGAAATCAACAATTACAAATAAGATAAATTGAATATTACAAAATATAAATTACAACAATGATAATAACTGTAATTGAAATGAAAAATTGAAATATTGTTTTCTTGTTTAAATGATGACTGGAATTATAGTTGCACATTTAATATAATTTATGAAGATAAATGTGTAAATTATTATAAAATTTAATATAAAATTAGAATAGATTATGATTATAAAATAGTTTTTATATTCTTTTTTTAGATATCTTAAATTTATATTTCAATTTATAGAAATTATTTTATATAGTTTATATTTATTTTTATTAAATAAGTAGGAAATTGCATAACCTACGTTATGCGTTATGTTATATACGACATAACCTAACAGAGGCAAAACGTTACGTTACCGTTATCGTTATTTTAAACATTGGTATGTATTTGCATATGCGGATGCAGTAAAAAATCAGTCACGTAGCTATATCAGACCAATGTGCAAAAAACGATTAGCAGCAAATGCATAAAAAGATTATACATAGCAGTGTTTTAAATGTTGGTCAATATCTCAATATATTGGTTAAGATACAAATTTTTTTGCTGAAACGATATGGTAATGCCCTTTTTTTGGGGGATAATGTTTCGGCCTAAGATGGGGAGATATGGAATTGAGGAAAAAAGAGACTTCAAGGAATCAAGAAAAATAGAGGGAGTTAGTTGTAAAGAAAATAAGAGGGGATGATGCATTAGGAGATAGCTGATATTTATAGAGGTGGAGTCGTTTGATCTGATCCTCCCAGTATAAAAGCAACACCTCATCTGACAACTTTTTCTCAAAACATCTTGCCCTCCCCTAGCAAACTAATGAAATCCATTCTGCAAAACCCTCTTCATTAGTTTTGTCGCAAGTACCATGGCTATGAGAAGATCCACGATGAAAGCCAAATCTTTTTCACATAGCTAAGTCTCACCATCATACTAGAAACACGTACCAATTCCCTATCCATCAAAGGACCGGGCTTTTTTTAATCCCATTCTTCTCCTTTTCTACTTGAGCTTTCAATGATTTTGACTCATCTTAAGCAACTTAAAGACTAAGCTTTTTTGGATGCAATATTCATCAAAGGGTTAACTGTGATATACACGATGTTTTGGAGTATGTATAAAAGGTCTTGTAAGTTATAAGTTTTGGTTATGACGGTAATGTGAAATTGGTTGTGAATACTATAAGTGGCATTCAACTTCTATTAGGTCAATGCATATCGTCTAAATATGTAATCTTGACCATTGTTTTAAATATCCTAGATATGACCAATATATCTCTCGATATATCATTTTTCAGAGCCAGCCTAGACGATATGTTAAAAAAGCAATAATATTGTTTTGTGCACGTATAGGTTGATATCTATAATATTGCTCGATATATAGCCATAATACATCACCCCAACATATCGACCGATATGATTCATTTTTTTAGTTGAGCTTTTAACTTAAAAATAGATTTGGTGTTCACACCTAATATTATCCTCATGTACAAGAGAAAACACAAATTATTTCTTATATGTTTAAGGGTTAATTACAATCAGACCCCCTATAGTATAGGGGTGTGTCACTTAACACTTCTGAATTTTGAAACTCTCAAAAAATGCCCTGAACATCTTAACGGCGTCAGTGTTTGGGGCACGTGATGTGCACGTGTTATAAAAAGTCTAAAATATCCCTAGGATTGTGACTCTCCCTCTTCATCCTTCCCCCAATAATCTCTCTCTCCCCTCCTCTCTCTCTCTTTCATGCTCCTCTCTCTCTTTGTGCAAGTGGCAGCAGCAAGTTTTAGTAGTAGCAGCAAGCTTCACAGCCTGCTGCTGCTGCAGCAGTGCAGCAAGCTGCTGCCTGCAGCACCAGCTTGCAGAGAGAGGGGAGGGGAGGGAAGGGGGGAGCGAGAGGAAGGGGGAGAGAGAGACACGAGAAAGAGCTACTGCAGCAGCAATGCAGCAAGCTGCTGCCTACTGCTGCAGCAGCTTACAGAGACAGAGAGAGGGGAGGGGGGGAGAGAGAGAGAGACACGAGAGAGAGCTGCTGCAGCTTGCAGAGGGAGAGAGAGAGAGAGAGAGAGAGAGAGAGAGGGAGGGAGGGGAGGGGGAGAGAGCTGCTGTAGCAGCAGTGCAGCAAGCTGCTGCCTGCTACAACAGCTTGCAGAGAGAGAGAGAGGGGAAGGGGGGGAGACAAGGAGAGTGGTGTGTTGGCTTAAAGAATGGGATGGGTAAAATAAGTATTAGATAAAAGAAGTGCAATTTAGTATAAAAGGGAGTGATAATAACTAACTGCTCACTAACAATTGTAACGGTCTAGAAGTTTTTTGAGAATTTCAAACTTTAGGAGTGTTAAGTGATAGACCTCCCATACTAAAGGGGGTCTGACTGTAATTAACCCTATGTTTAAATCAACCAGATTTTAAATTCTTGTCATGGAAACTTGAGAGCCAAAATCTCTATAACGTATAAAGAGTTACAGATGCTAGAAATTTACATTCCGGAGTTTATTTCAGTATTACTCAAAATTTAAAACATTTTCCAAAATTCTATTTTTCTTCCACCTCTCTCTTTACATCTTTGTTTGCCCAACTACTATTGTTGGTGTTGTTACTATTATCATTCTCATTGCTACTATTATTACTACCACAATCTTTTTCAACTATTATTCTTATTGTGCCTGAATCTCAATTATTTCTATAATTTATGTTTTTAATGCTAGTTGAGTCTGTTTATGTTTTATTTTATTTTGTTATGATTGTATACATGAACATATTCTTGAATACCTTATATATGTGTTATGTCATACTATTTAAATAGATGAAATTAAACTACAAAAGTATCAAATTTACATATTTGATGTGTATATAATATTTGATATGGATCTCATATGAGCTTGTATTCCCGATATATCATCCGACATCCGACATCCGCCATCCAATAAGAAAATAACTCATCCCATAACATTTGGATATCCGATATTTAGAACTTTGATCTTGGCATATACAAATATATACACATTGATAACATGTTATCACGCCTCACTAATGTCAAAAGGCAACAGTGACTGTTGTCCTTCTAGGTTTCCATTAATTGATTATTTAGAGATTTAGAATTGGGGTGTGATAGTGTGTTTCCAAGAATTTCCATAGTCATCCCATAATATTCATCTCCTCGTGGTCGTGGACTTGTCCCCGTTTTATATGTGATTATGTGAATGATATTACTCTATTAGTGATAATATTACCCATTGTAAGTTCATAAACATATGCAACAAGCAAATATACTATTATATGGCAACTTAATGAAGAAAATATGAAGCCATTGTCAGCTTGTTTACATGCATCCCTATCAATATTCTGCAAATTATACTCATACACATTAGTTGAAGTCGATGAAAATTTATAAAAGCTATGCAAATGGTAAAGAAATGCAATTATGTCTCTTCAATTAATCATAAAGGAGACAAATTACGAAAAATCTAGTTTTCTATTATTTTACAACAATCTCCATACTAAAACCAGGACTCCACTAAACAATAGAAACAGCTGAAATATCCGAAGTTGCAACTTGCAAGTTGAAAACAAGCCAAAACAGAGATTTCAAAGCTTGTTCAATATAGAAATGTCTCAGTCACTGAGGATGACCAGCTAAGAAATATTTTCACTGTCAATCAAAAAAACTGGAATTAGTTTTGACTTGTACAATTTTATTTGGTGGTTCAAGATTATGCTATCTTTCTAATAATCTTGCAATGTTAGTGATAACTACGATATTCTTCATGATAGAAATATTTAGAATAATGAGGCTCTTTTATGTAATCTCTCTATTTTCTCTACTATGTAGAAACATGTAGCAACTCTACATGGGTATGCCTTCTTTCTTCTCATCAAGTCTGACATGGTTGTATCTTCTTACCATCATCTTCTTTAATTTTTGAATTTGCACTAGACTACTCCCGTCAATGTGTGTCTGGCACTGGCAATCTATCAACACCCCCTCTACCGACGCGATCTACCAATTCTCTTCTATTAGCATTCAGGTTACTGACGTTCGGTCTCCCGACAGCGGTCCACTGACGTCCATTTATTGATGGCAATCCATCAATGCACTCTTATAGATGCACTTCTACCGACGACAATCTACTAACACCCTTCTATATATGGTAATTTACTAATGCCCTTTTACTGATGGCAATCTACCAATGCACTACTACTGATTACTGATAGCATTTTATTGATTATCTACAGATGCCTCCTACCAAAGATGCAACAATTATCTCTAATGACCTTCTTAGACCTGACAACTTCCACACAGTGATTTTCCAATAGATTTAGATTCAAGATATTTATTATCCTGCAAGTTCGTCACTCCATCCTAGCCATCACCAGACTTTCTGTAGACCTAACTATCTCTAGTACCACTTCAATTTGTAAGAGCTTTGAAATTGGATTGCAAGAAAAATCCATGGCAATTTGGTTTGTTTCAATCTATTTTAATGGTTCAAGTTTTACTTGTAACAATTTGAGAGAATATTATAGCAGTTTCTATCTTCCATGAGAGTATTTCTTGTCATTTGTAACAGTTTGGCATGTCGATAATGAGGGAGACTACCAGCATACTAGAGTATTTTCTCTCCTTTTTTGTTACAAGTTGTATCAGGGAATGGGAATGGAAGCGTCAACATGCCAATTTTTAGCCAACCGTATTCAAAATTATGAATTAAAAATGAAGTTTTCATTTTTCTAATTCAAAATTTTGAATAGGATAGACCAAAAATTAGCCTGTAGATGCATCCAATATCATCCCTAGCTATATGCTCAGCTTGAGGTGAGGGTTAGAACATTTAGAATATTGAGGGCTTTTATGTGATTTCTCTATTTTCTCTACACTATATAAATAACATGTAGCCTAGATGGATATGCCATCTTTCTTTTTATCAACTCTAACACTTCAGATTTAATTGAATAATGCAAGTGACATGATTGGAGCCAGCAACGCTCAATACAGATACTAATGTCAAAAAAATCAACCATTTTTCCATCAAAACAAAACCACTAATCTTATCCTTAATTAATCGTCTCTCAAACAGTCCGGCAGACTCTATTTGGCACAAGAGTAGAAGCTTATTTTGGTTATAGACCTTAATGAATTATACATTTCACAGGAAAAAAAAAAAACATAAAACTAACTCAGATTCTCATATGATTGCATAGACTAGGTAATTAACTAACTCAAGCTAGCCAAGTTTAAAGGAAAAGTATAAAGCAAACACGATTGAAGATATGCTGTTCAGAGCATCGAAGGGCCAAGAATGAAAGAAAAGTAGAGAAACTTTGTCGGAAAGTAAACTACCTTGGTCAATGAAAAAAGATGATTATATAGAAGTAATGTAAACAAAATGGTCGAAGAGCAGATATGTATTACCCCCTATAAATGTCAAAACCATAGAACAATGAGTTAAACTAACTTACTTCATCCATGAATATTACAGATGGCTGTCTAGAAACAGCAACCAAGAAAAGAGTCCGGACAAGCTTTTCGGCCTCCCCTACCTACACCATCAAACATAAAGAACAACTTATCATACTTGAAATTTGTAATAGAGAAAAGATAACTACGGATATGTAATTGCACAAACAAACCCATTTTGACGTTAAAGAAGATGCAGAAACATTGAAAAATGTTGCATCTGATTCTGAAGCAACAGCTTTGGCAAGCATTGTTTTTCCATTACCAGGTGGACCAAAGAGGAGCAAACCTGAAGGGATGCATGAACTCTAAAAGTTAGAATAACTCCAAGGGAGTTTTACAAAATCTTGTCTTAATGATGACTAGGACCATGCAGTGGACCATCCCTTCCCCAAACCACAGAGAAAAGAAAAACACTCAACACCCCAAGAGAAAGAGAATGGATTTTACAGCTTGACAAAATGAATATATATATATATATATATATATATATATATATATATATATATATATATATATAACAGATGAAATATCCTTCAAACGGCCTACCTCTAGCTGGCTTGCGAAGGCCAGTAAATAGATCTCTTCTTTTAGTTGGTAAAATAACCATCTCTAAAAGTGTTTGTTTTGCCTTATCAAGACCAGCTGCAAATAAAGGACATACAGTTAGCACATTCTCTACAGACATTGCGAATAAATGGTTGAAATGATTCAATGATCTCTTACCAACATCGTCCCATTTAACAGCAGGGCTTCTGTCTACTATGGCTGTATTTATCATTTCAACTAGTTTGGGATCATAACTACCAGAAGCTTCTTGAATAGGCTTGGAGCCACCATTATTATCTTTTTTATTCCCTCTGCCCAGATTGTTGCTATTCAAACTTGGAAATTTCTGCAATGTAGCTTTCTTCGCTCCAGATGTTGTTGATGGAACTGCAGTACTAAGGCTATTGATTGGGCTGGCCTACACAAATAAAATTGATAAGACATATAACATCAAAAAAGAAAACCATTTGAAAAAACATTGACCAAGTAATAATAATTAAAAAGAAAAAAAAAGAGCTACTATAATTTTACAAAATTTGAACGATGGAAGTGATTTAAAAGCCCAAGTACTAACACTAGAGTGTTAAGAGACAGTCCCGAAATCCCTTATTGAGAAAATAGAGGACTTCTAGAAAAAAGAAAGGCCTACAATGCTTAGTTCAAGCTAACCATACATTCTCAATGTTTAGATTAAAAATGTCCAAGACAAATTTACTCAACAAGTGATGGCACCAGAATCCCATGGAAGGATTTGACAGTTAATATGGCTGCTTAATATTGTTATAGGTTATGCTACGAAAAGGGGCTTGCTTTTCGAACTGTTTACAGAAGAGCACGCCCAACTCCAACCTTCAGCCACTGTGTGGGCAATCCACGACCTGGATCACAAGTTCCAAATGTGGAACATTAGCACTTTGGAAGTTTGACATCAGTATGGAAATCTTTAATTCTGTAACGACTTTAATCATTAAGCCCTTGTATCAGTTTATTCCATATTATCTTTATCAGTCTGGAAGCCTGGATGCCGATATGGATGAATACTGAGTAAATTGAGTTATATGCTTATTTCTAGTTTTTCAATTTCAAATTCTGCTCTTATCTTATTATTTTGGATTTTTCCATAATTTTTTAAAATTATTATGGATTGGCCGATTTTTATGCAAATACTCGATTAAAATAATCAAATTAAATCTAAAATTCTAATTTTAACAATTACCCTGCCTCATATTTATGTCTAGCAGCCCGACAGCCTTCCTCGACCAATTTTAGATTGAATTTGACCTAATAACAATCATATAATTAAGATGAAGTTAAAAGTTTTTTGACAATGCAGCATATTTATTTTCGAGTAGTTGTTTAACCCCCCAAATAAATTCAGAAAAATCTAAAAAAAATTCAAGATTATCCCTCTCGTGCTCCTCTTCATTTTCTCTTCAGAGCTCCAACCCTCATTCTTCTCACATTTTCTTAAATAATTCGCCAAATAATTAACCTAAGAATGGGGTTTCATGAGCTTTGTTGTTTAGTTTAACCCCTTCAAATAAGCTATAATCTTCTCTATCAATGTGACAAAATCTTTTCCAGCACCTGTACTTGCTCCCTAGTGTGATTCTTAGAAAATTTCTCTACTTTTGAAGAGTAATCGCATCAATATCAAGTCTTTTCCGATTTGGGTTCAAGAAGAGACAAGAATCCACTCTCAAATCCTTTAAATTTGTGATTTCTTGATGCAATCCTCTCATATATGATACTAGACGCATTATCAACCCATTTTCAAGATTATACAAGTCAAACTTGCATTTATCTTGAATTTCTTTGCATGTGTCACACTATGCATATTATATGTGCACATACTGTATCGTTGTCTAGACATATGCAGCAGTTTATTTTAGAGTTGTTACAACTTTTGTATCTTAACTCCGACTGAACTCATTCCGGTACCATTCTTCCGACTACAATTCTTCCAACTACAACAGATCCTCAATTAGCTATTTTCCTACCAAAAATAACCTCGAAGTCCCATCATTGTTGTTGTACCAGGTCAGCAGTTCAGCAGCAATACGTTCATGGTAAAATTATCATATAAAACACCAATTGAGCTCATTCAAAATTCATTGAAAAAATAAGTGAATTATCTAGAGCTAATTAAGACCTTAGACTCGTTAAAAATAACCTGGAAGTCTCGGCTGTTGTACCATGTCCATAGTTTAGTAGCAACATGCGCATTGAAAAACAATCATAACTTTTGTCTATAACTCGTATTAAACTCATTTAAGATTCAATGAAAAGATTTTGAATTTTCTACAACTATTCTGAATCTTAGGCTCTAATTCCATTTTTACCCTACTCAAGAAGACCTGGAAGTTTAACATGTCCATTGAATTGCAGCAACATAGGCACATATGTTATGGCCGTGCATATACCGCTTGACTTATGATACAATATACATATACACATGTTTAATCACTTTAGTTATTCCATGTACATGGGTGAGTTCAGACCTGTCATAGCTCATGTTTAGACATACATGTCATAATACTTGAATTAAGATATGATATACACGCACACATTTATTTATACATATTATTGCTTGTACATAGTTTTCTTACTTGGAAATGATACCTCACGCATGTGAACATATTTTATAATTTTTGTACTTGCCAGTATAGTCATGCATGTTATTTCGTATTTACATGACTATTGATACATGAATTCTTATTACAAATATCACATTGATACATTGACACTTAGCAAATACTACATTTTGGGTATGGGGGAAATCAACGACGGAATAAAACACGTATTGTGATAGATTTTTATTTTGTTTAAATGCATCCATCGATCCATGTACTAGCACCATCGATTTTCTTGTGTACTTAGCGGCATGCTATCCGGCTCATGTGGAAACCGAAAATTGAGATCGTGATTCCAGAATGCATGGGATATCCAGTACGCCTAGCGACACGCCATCCTGTTCATATAAAAACCGGTACTTGAGGTCGTAATACCAGGTATGCATGATACATTCTAAAACACGTGAATACACCCACTATTCAGTTCCAAACTAATAGGATAGAATGTATATTTATTTGCTTAATCATGTTACTTTATACATACCCTGTATTTCATGATTTATATGCATGATCATTTTATATTATCCATATACTTCATGATTCCTGATATATTATGCATACCATACACTTCATGATTTAGATGCATACATCGTTTATATTGTTTCTTACTAACATCTCACACATTTTATATAATTTCTTTATAATTGTACGAGTTTGGCTTTGTATTCTGACTCCTGAAATTATCACACCCCAGGTCCAGCAGTCGTGACAGTTGTATCCAAGGAGGAGGACCCTACCCCTCAAGGATCCATATTTCTAAGAATAGGCTAAGCGCCAATAACCAGCTTCTTGTAGGATCCCTCAAAGATCCATATTTCTAGGAGCAGGCCGAGCGCCAGTAGCCAGTTTCTAGTAGAATCTTCACCCCTTCTGTATATATATCATTTTGGTTATATATGCATATGCATCATTCTTCCTAGTTCTGTCCATGGTGTCCGGACACTTTTGTTTATATTCGATACTTATATTGCTCTGTTCTTATACTGTACTTGACTCTACGTAAGCAAATTTTGATGTCTATATTGCTTATTATTTCCATATACCTTCTTTTGGATATTGCTATATTTATGCATGTGATATTGTGACACATAAATTCAGACTTGTGATATATATATCATATTTGCATGCTTTCATATCTCTTACTTGTAATTGTATAATGTAATGGCCTCGCGCACTCTTCTATTGGGAGTGTCGTCGATGACACGTACCCATTATTGGGGCATAAACTCAAGCCCAGCAGTGTGATTTGGGGTATCACGAATACTCTTCGAACAATGCATACATGTCCCTTCAAGTTTTTGATGACTTACATGCTAATGTTCTAAAATCTCTCGACATCAACGTAGAGCAAGACAGTAAGACAAAAGTCTTAGTGAAAGGCATTGACAGAAGCAATGCTCCGTGAAAAAGAAGTGAGGAAAAAAATACAAAAAGGGAGATACCTTATGTGGAAAAGGGCACATAAAATGGGAAGTTTGTTAACAAGGAGAGGTGCACTTTGTCCAAATCATATGTAAGCAAACTATATGCACACACTACTTAGCAATCATATAAAAAATGATTTCACGCTCTTGATAAATGCATTTTCTACTAAGATATACTAAGTAGTCTGTCCCCAGCACACTGAGATTGTTTATCATCCATGTATCTATTTTTGTTCATGTACCAACGTGTTCCACGTTCCATGCAACAAACACACTACCATATAAAAATAGCATGAGGTGATAACATCAACAGGATGATAATCGATCACCAATGATACTTCTCGTAGAAATAAACTAGCTTATACCAAAGGTTGATTGATCATAATTCCTCAATTTAGAATGTAAATGGAAAGCAGAAAAAGAAAGTTGTTAAATCAGCAACTAAAACCCATAGATGAACCCTCCAAAGCCAGATATGGAGATACCAATAGCAGAATGGCCAGAGGTGATTCATTGTCAATTAATTTGTAGAAGTTGTTAAAATCCAAGAACCTTTTTGTAAATATAAGATCTCCCCATGCTTGTTGTTTGTGTATTGTAACTTTTTAACCAAAAATAGTCTCTTTGATCAGATAATATAGGAAGAATTTAAAACTTTAACTTATATCAAGGTTTCCATTTCGCAAATATATACTCTTAATTAAAATATACATGTTCTTACTTAAGTCTCATTCATTGTACTTACTAGATTGCCACAATAGTAAACTAAATAATTTAATTACCTTCCAAAATTCTTTCTTTGTTCTGCAATGTCGTGTTATCAGTCTGTATTGGCCTGTACCAGCTGAAATCATGCCAATACCAGCAGATAACAACTTTGCATCAGTGATAATCATTGATTCTCTCAACCAGTATCAATTTTCGAGGGCAATATCATCTCGGGTACCTCAAAATCTGATACAATATTCTAGGTGTTTGTATCCTTGCCTCAAAATATTAAAAAAAAAGTGTAAATATATATAAAAAAAAGGTGTAAACTACTTCATTTAATATGTATAGACTGTTCTTCTAATTATGTACGAACTACATGCAATTATGTCTTTCCTTGGCACAATGCAATTATTGAGAGCAAGCTGGTCCATTGCTATCCATCTTTTGTTTCACTTAATTTTTCAATTTTGATCATTCACATGTATTTTATTCAGTCACCAGAAACTGGCTTTGTGAGAAGAGCCTCCCCAAAAAATTACCTAATTTGCTCACAGTAGGTTTATGAAGTTTTACAAATTTAATTGCATGGATTTTTTGCAAATTTGATCAGCACAAACATACTTAGAGAAGAAAATTTTTAATTCTATGTGAGTTAATTTTGCCAAACCATTATTTATGATGGGGATTGAAATCATTGAAATCATCAGCAAGTTTGCCAAATTTCATGTACTAGCAAAATATTCCTAACAAAAGGTGCTTAAAGTATTTTGATTATGTTAGAAAGATAAAATTGACTTGGACTTACAAAGTTTTTTTAATCTAAATTTCAAGAGGCCAATTGTTGGTTGGATTATTTGGCATGTGAAAGTGATCATTTAGTGCTACACCTCTACTAAATGTCTGTTGCCAAATTTTAGAATCTATATATAGTATATTGTGGTAAATTTCTAAATTTAAATTTTTATTCCGAACAGTAATGCACATAGTTCAGCTGATAACTATTTTATCCGTAAATTTGGTATTGCACTTGACAAGTCTATAGGCTATACTTTCTGCACAGGGGCAAACAATGTTACTGAATAAATTCATTAATACTGATCTCAGCCTGTGGTGTAACTACCCTCGAAAGGGCTTGAACTCTAAGACCGGCCGAACTAGGAGCAACTACCTGCTGAGCTTAAAAAGTAAGCAGTCGCCTATGATTACAGCATGTCAAGCAGATGCAGAGGGAGAAACTTGAAAACATGTTTGTATGAAATAGCAAATCCTGGTCATTGACCAAAATATCAAGTACAGAGGCCATCTATGCACAAGATAGACTAATCTAGGCATGTGAATTATAATCATTCTGTCCAAAAAAAATGTTCATGGAAAGGAAAAGAAAAGAAGAATGGGCTATATCTCAAGTTCACCCAACTTTTATTGCCAAAGCCTCATGCTTGAGTTTGTCAAGAAACATTCATATAGAAAGGAATTAATAACTAAGATCAATAAAGGACATTCATTTATGCCCATAATGTATGTTATTCATTAGTCTAACACAAGCCAAGTAGTAGCCTACACTAGCCAGGTAGCCTACACTTCTTTCTTCTGCTTATATTTAATTATCTTTATGGCTTGACCACATTTTAAGTATAAATCTCATACTTGGTCAACTGCAGCTTGACCTACTGAGAAATCTCTGGTGTTGAACTTATTGCATTGTCTTGAAGCCGCTAGACCGACCATTGCAGCCACCCTTCGAGCTCCTATTAATGTTGCCTCACTTATCGCATTGTCTTGAAGCTGTTTCAATGAGCTGCATCTGCTGAACTTTGTCTTTTCTAAAAAAACCGATGGGTTGGATCCGTGTAAAAATATTAACATATTTTTTATTTTTTGGCCGAATAAGAGTTTGAGTATTTAGCCGAGTCAAACGAGTACTCATTTTGTCTACTTTTTGAGCAAGTTTTCTGATCTCATCGCATTTAGTGAAGGAGTATGAGTACTCGTACAAGTTCTCTTGTTTTTTTACAATATTAACAAGAAATCCAACTTTATCAAAATAGTGAAAGGAACAAGAGTAAAGTAAAAAAAGTGAGATGTACAAAGAACAAACCATTTAAAAAAAGTGAGATGTACAAAGAACAAACCATTTACTATTTAGAATCAATCATCCATCAAGATGGCAAGATGAACAAAAACACAGAGCATGGGATTAAGGATGTATGGTTAAAGTGGTATAATGCTTCTGAATTTCTTCATGATTGCTATATACCAATTAAGCTGAATGGAAAATTTTCTATAAGACCAACGATATGGGTAAGATTATGAGGCGTCTATGGAACAACATGTTCAGATGACAAGTATCACAGAAGTTTGAATACCAAGGTGGATGAGTGGTAAAATGTTGCGCCAAGCAAGAGCAAATATTGCTCCAAGCAAGGGTAAAATGCAAAATGTCTGATAAGAAATGAGTGTATCTGTAAAAGTAAATGTTGCTCTAAGCACGGTAAAATGTAAAATGCAGAAGAATGGGTTGTGATGGTTTGGGCGTGCGCCATGGAGGCTTGTGTGTGCTCCATGAGAATTAAACAATGGGGAAACACGAATACCCCACAACGCAACCATTTCTCCCTCAGTTGCACCACACTGGCATTGAACAAAAAGTTCATTGAATAAAACACAATTCTGGATCATATACAACCACATCCTAATGGATAATTTCACTTATAGATCGACCAAAACAATATATACCTTCTTGGGCACCACACCTGCCCCCGATCTCTGAGACAACACCTGCAGCCTCTCTGAAACCTGCCCCTGCCACTTGGCTATCTTTTGCTGATAGCTCTTCACTTGGCTTTGCTCACTGCCGGAATAATCAACATATCAGAAAAAGTGATAGTTCTAATTTGAAAGAAAAATCACATAAAAAATGAAAAAATAAAAGAAAAAAATAAAAAACCTAGAGGAGAGGGGGGCGGGGACGCGGGCGGACTTGGCCTCGAGCATGACGCGCTGGGCGTTCCGGTAGTGGGCGATGGCCTCGTCGGCGAGGCCCCATTCCTCAGCCCTAACGGCCTTGTCGATCTCCTCCTTCGCTAATTCGAAGTAGCCCTTCAACTTCAGAACCACCCGCTCGCTCACCACCGACGGCCCTGCTTCCATTGAACCGTTGGGGGAATCGGAGGTGGAGGAGGCGCCTCCTCCGAGTCCTGACAGGAATTGGGGGAGAGAATCAAATAATCCCTTGAAGAAGAAGCTCATCACTGTAAATTGTGATCACAATTAAAGACTTATTGGGAACGGGGTGTGCCTACCTGAAGGGGGGAATCTCTAAACGAGCACACCACTTGCCTTGCTGAACACCTTTTCTAAGTTAGGATTAGCTTCGGAATGGTCTTCAAACCACTCGGGATTGATCTCTAAACAGTTTTTAACAGCCTTCAGAGTTTAATTTCTGATCATGGCAGAAAAATTTCACGAAATTAAGGGGAAATTTTGTAACGCTCACTAAGAACAGCGGTGCGCTCATTTAAAAATTCTCCGGTAGGAATAAGGAATTCCGTTCGGAAAGCAACAGGTTCGTGTGTGAAGAGTCACGTCTACTTTGTTTTTTGTGTTAAGGATGTGTTCGGTTGCATAGAATCAAGAAAAAAGGAACCACCACTTTAGGTGTTTATTTGGTCAAAAAAGTAGCTAAAAATTACTTTTTATGCGCCGAAGTCACATCTAGATAGCATCTTACTTTCAAAAAATTTTTCTTCATATTTTGGTTTAAAAGGGCTTATGAAGTAGAGGAACAAGCCACAAAAAAATTAATTTTTTATTTGTATGTCATCGATAGCATTCAAAAACTATGCTTTTATACATATAAAATAAATAAAATTATATAAATATTATTTTATTTAATCAATTAAATATTACTCACATTATTTCCTAATATACTTTCTCCTTTCAAATTTAGCAAATAAATACAAAAAAACTCTCTTCTATTTCTATTTTGGAATGTACTTCTTAATTTCTTCTCTGCCTCCACTAAGATGACGTATACTTATTGTATCGGAAATCTTTGGCCAAGTAAACATTTTGTACTTTTATTAACCCAACACCGTATCTCTTTTAATAACATATTATGTAGCACCTTTATTTTCATCCATCCAGACATAAGTTGGAGTTTAAAAAAAAAAATAGAGTGAGAGCCGAAAATAAAATTATTATACAAGTCTACATTTAAATTTTTAATTTTCTAAACCCCACCTTTTTAGAGTTTGATCAATTCTTAACACTAAAACTCCAGTGCAAAGTTATTTTACAAAAAAAAATTGAGGCTTAGGTAACTATCACAAAGGATAATTATTAACTAAAATTCGGACACCTTAAAATCCAAGTCAGAAACCTCATTAAGATATCAAAGCCTCTCTTAACTCGAACGCCAGTGCTATTATAAATTACAACATAGGAAGTATAATATTCTCTTTATTTGCTGCTCTGAAAAACAGATTGCAATAGCGGTGGGCACTCTTCAAAATAGCTAGCATGCACAATGCCTAAAATGATTTCGCAGTATAGATCGAGAATCATTATGCCAATCAGAGTAAGGGTAAAACCCATCTGCTTATCACATGAATACAATAAAGAACTGCATTATCCGAACACAAAAAATATATACAAGCTCGTATCAGATACATTAACAAATTCGCTATAAAAAACAAAATATGGCCTAGGATAAATTCACAAAATACATGAAAATAAGATCTAATAAATCAGATGGTTGAAGAAGACTGAGCTCAGACGACCATAAAAAGCTCCGGGAACCAGCCACCATGGATCATAGTTGAGATCTTCTCTGTTCTATCCATGGTCTAGCATTGAAGATAAAGTAGTATCATGGCCTCCGAGGTCCATCATCCAATGCAAAGCGGAATGAATGTGGCAAAGTGGTGAATCACCATGTTTACAACTATATTTAGGATGCACCAACTGGTCCGTATGGGCTTGTCCTCCCCTATAACTCACATTGCTCGACCTCGTGATCCTTCTGACTGCACTCTTTATAGAATGGGCGTTTTTTGGGTTTGTTGATCATGAAGTATCAATCCCTATGCTCCACGATTCATGGAAGTGGTGACAAAATCAGACTGGATGTTGCATCCTAATAGCTGCCACCAAGTCTAGAACGTCCAACTGAAACTTATCATGCTCATCATGATACAATAGACAAAACTTCGGAAGGTGATCTCTCCATCTGCACTGTTGGCAGTGCAAATTTCTGAATAAAAAGAAGTTTTCCACAACAGAACGCGGAGCTAATCCATAGCTCCGCGTCTGGCTATTTTTAGCCTCGCGTTGAGTAAAAAACGGAGATGTTCGATAGCTCCGCGTTAGCTCCGCGCACCGGTTATTTAGCGCCGCACTTTGATGCGATTAAAGCTTCGCGTGAGCAGATAACCAGAATCTCAAACTGATTGAGATTATGATTTGGGCTTATCCAAATACCAAATTAAATCCAATCAGAATTCTAAATCAAGAGATTTAAATCAATATTAAATATTTGATTGGAATCCTTGATGAGAGCAAATTCTATTTAGATAGAAACTCTCTCAAATCTTCCTGGGGTTATAAATACATTCTTAGTGAAACCCTAGGGGATCTTTGGAAGTTTTGGTAAAGTTCGAGTTACGCGTAAGAGCCTTGAACGGATCAAAACCAGAGATCAGAGGTCTTCTTCTTCCTTCTTTCGATCCTTTGGCAATTCAAGTACGCGAGAGAGCCTTGAAGCCTTTTTGTGATCTTCCTCTTAGAGAATTCAAGTTACACATAGAGCCTTGGATTCGTGAAGAGCAAAAACCAAGAAGATCGTCTACAGTCGACCGATATCTTCAAAAGAGAAGATTTCAACGTACCGATCGTCCAAAGGAACTACTATAGATCCTATCGCCACTGATCCCACGTTTACATTGTAAGAGAGAGAGAGATTGAACTATAAGATCCTCTCGTTTGTTCCTCTTTATATATTTATATCTTGTTCACTTCTATTGTAATCTAAATTGCATTCGATGGAAGGAAGCAAAAAAACTTTTGCGGCGAACAAACTGGCGACCACAGTGAGAGTTATCTCTTTCACTGATGAAGAGATTGTGGCGCAATCGGACGTTGATATGATTGGATCCGAAGTAGACACGCTGGTCATTGAAATCGACCAGCAGAAGTACGAAGAGTTCCTCTCCTCTAGATCAGGTGACTTGGATGAGACACAACACTGTCGTCGCATGTACTCCAATGCCCGAGCGACGGGTAGAAAGGTATCCGCCGAGAGACGGGGATACTTGGAGACTGCGGCTATAGGGCCGGAGTTCATACTAGAAATCCTAGCCGAGGATGAGCTTTCGACTGCCGAAAAAGAACTGGGAACTGGATTGACCAGAACCCAACTCCAAAACAGGAACCGGAGAGCGAGGCGTAGAGCCCTCAAAGCCCGCCTTGGACGCGGAGCTAATACCGGAGGACGCGAGGCTATGGTCCCTCGCAAACTGGCTCGCGCTACCCGCGAGACCAATCTCTATCGCGTTAAACGCAAAGTTACAACTTGCCTTAAAAGCAAGGAAAAATCAGCGCGTGATATGCTGCGCGAGGCTACCACTGAGCTTAGCGAGAGACGCGAAGCCAGCGAAATTTACGCTAGTCGCAAAATATCTAATACTTGCGAGAGACGCGAGTATAAAAATTCTGTAAACCCAGCGTGTGATTCTCCACGCGAGGCTGATACTAAGCTAAGCGAGAAACGCGAGGCTACTTGCAAGAAATGCAAGACTTATGACACTCGCGAGAGACGCAAGTATAAAATTCTGTAAAGCCAGCGTGTGATTCTCCACACGAGGCTGATACTAAGCTAAGCGAGAAACGCGAGGCTACTTGCGAGAAACGCAAGACTTATAACACTGCGAGAGACGCGAGTATAAAAATTTTGTAAAGCCAGCGTGTGATTCTCCATGCGAGGCTGATACTGAGCCTAGCGAGAAACGCGAGGCTACTTGCGAGAAACGCAAGACTTATGACACTCGCGAGAGACGCGAAGATGATTGGCAAGTTGTTGTCAGTCGCAGAAATTGCGCGAGACGCGAAGTTATGACTTGTGATAACCACAAGGGTAAGCCAGCGTATATGAATTTTATTCCACGCGGGGCTAACATTACAGAAGAGAAGCTTCTGAAAACACGTCAAGCCAGCGTAAAACACGAGGCTAGCGTGGATAAACGCGGAGCTACTCTTCAGGCTCGCGAGGATAAACGCGGAGCTACTCTTCATGCTCGCGATGATCAACGCGGAGCTACTCTTCAGGCCCGCAATATAAAACGCGAGGCTACTTCTAAACCCCGCGAGGATCAATCTGACTACAGAATCAGGGTTGATCAATTAAAGAAGCTTCAGTGGGTTCCTAGACCCTCTCAAAAGTCAGATGGACTTCAAGATTCCATGGTTAAAGACGCCGATATCAGGGAGTATCTGTCCAAGAAGAGAGGCATAGATCAACTTCAAGCTGAACCTGTTTGTCACTGTCAACAGTTTATGACAGCGGTGTCCGCTGTAATGGACAACTACAGCTGCAGCAAGAGCAGGGTATCTGTGTTTGATCGATTGATCGAGTCGGATAAAAACCCTACTAAGAAACTAAAGACTGCTTCCCTAAAACACTGGAGAGCTGTAACCTCCAATATGGTGGGGAAAGGGAAGAAAACTGTAGAGACGGATGATGATTCAGAATCGAGCGATGAAGAAAATCATCGTGTTACTCGACTAAAATCAGGAGCCGTCCCGCCTCGAAATTATAAGAGGCTTGCAAAGGGTTCTTACGATGAGGACAGTGATAATTCAGCCATAGCCTCACCTCGTTCCTCTACGTCGTCTCGGCTACAGAAGTCAGCATCTCACATGACAGATAAATCTGATGATATCAATCAGAGATTTGAAGCTCAAGAAAGAATGATTCGAGAGCAGCAAAAAACGATTGAAGGCCTTAAAGAATGATTCGAGAGCAGCAAAAGAGATTTGTTGAAGATAATACCAAAAAGGGCAAGGAAACTCCAAATGAAGAAGAACAGGAGGGGAAAGCCCACTCGATGCACGGGGACGAGGATAGATTTTCTTTTCATGATCCGCATGAAGAAAAGCTTGAAAAATTACAGAATCAACTCGAAGTTTTGATGCGTAAAAAGGAGTTGAAAGAGGCAGGGTTTAAGACCGTATCCTCCTGAATGGGATACGATACCATACCCACAGAAGTATAAACCGCTCAAATTAGAGCCATATGACGGGAAGGGATCGCCCAGTCAATATATATATTACTTCTTATCCCAAGCAGGATATTTGATGGATAATGACCCCATCATGACAAAAGTATTCACAAGTACTTTGCGAGGGCCTACCTTTACTTGGTTCATGCAGCTGCCCCCAGGTACTATTAATACCTGGTTAGATGTAGAGAAATTATTTCTCTCACGTTTCTTCGAGGATGATACCGAAATTACGGTTCATTCCCTCCTTGCAACTAGACAAGGGGAACAAGAAACGGTAAAAGAATTTATAGAAAGGTTCCGGGAGAAGTCCGTGCATTGCAAACACGGAATGGTCCAGGAAACTCTTGTCGAAACTTGTCGACACAATCTTAAGTGCTCCTAAAAATGGGGGTCGTAGAGTCTAAGACATGGAGGGATTTGCTCAAACAGGGAGAGCAAGCTGAATACTTGATTCGTCGAGTTAAAGAATCTCGTAGATCAAGAAGTGCTGGGGGTAGTAAGTCATATACCCAAAATAGCAGCAATAAGAATAAAGGAAAAGCAGTGATAGCATCAGAAGCTGCTCCTCAGAAATCAAGCCCTCCACCAAAGCCGAAGCCCCAAATTTAGCAGGGCTCGAGGCAAAATAGACCGCAGCAGGAGAGAAATTATACTTTCAAGGCGGAACAGACGCCTATCCTCTTTCACTTGCTCCAGAAGAAGGGAATGCTAAAACTTCCGGAGAATAAGAAGCCAGAAGACGCTGGTAAGACTAAAGATCCTAACTACTGTCTCTATCACCGGAATGTTGGGCACCCTACTAGGGATTGTTTTCCTCTTAAGAACATAATCCAATCACTAATAGAAGTTAGAGTTCTAACGCTTAAGGAAGAGCAGAAGAAGGTCACTGCCAATATGGCAACCATATTGGTTGGGACCCACGAGTTCCCCGCAGGAGTGACTCCAATCCCAAAGGGTAAGATGGTCACGAAGAACCTTGATCCTCATAACAAAGCCCAAGAAGGACTTGTCCCTGTGCGACCCAAAAGGGGGAAGTCATGTGGGTTCATCCCGATTTGCTAGAGGATGAGCAATGGACTACTACGAGAGATCTAGGGAAGAAGCGGATTGTTAATGCCATTTCTGCAGATATAAAGGAAGAATATAAAGTTTCGGGAGCCTTCACAGATTCTGAAGAAGAGCCCGAAACTATGGCCACTCATCAAGATGGGGCAAGCCCTTCCGGTACTCGATCCGGAAAAACATATTTTAAGGACTACACTAGAGTAGATCCGAAAGACATCTATGCAGAACTCGTAAAGCCCGCGAAACAGAAAGGACTTCACTTCCAGAAGAATCCTATTAGAGAGGAAGGAGCCCGCGAGACTACCTTCAAGTTTGATATAATTGCTCAGTTGGCGAATATCCTAGCACGAGTAACGCTTTACGAATTGTTGAGATTGTCAAAATCAACACGTGAAGCTCTAAGAGAGACCTTGGCAGACTCTGAGTCATTCCTAGCTCAGATTATCGAGCCGGCCAATGAAGAAGAACCGGACTCTTGTCCCCGCTGTCACCAAGTGAGGAGGCATGTCCCACAAATCATCTTTTCTCCAGAAGACATGCAGGTGAGGAATATAAAGCATAACATGCCTTTATATTTCACCGGATATGTCGGATCCACAAAGGTGGACCGAATTCAGATTGATCCGGGTTTTGCACTAAGTGTCGTACCCAAAAGGTTGATGCAGCTGTTAAAAATTTCCCTCCATCATCTGACGCCAACCAATACAATGATATACGGGTTTAATGCCAATAATAGCCGTCCCCTCGGAAAAATCCGACTCCGATGTCAGATCGGGGATTTGAGGACGGAAGCTACATGCTACGTTATTGATGCAGATACCTCATACAACATTTTGTTGGGGCGGCCTTGGATCCACGCTCACATGATAGTTCCGTCAACCCTCCACCAATGCATGAAGTATTGCGATGAAGAAGGAGAGGTCCGGACACTAATTGCTGACAAGTAACCATTCAAAGGGTTGGAGAATCACTTCACGGATACTGCACTGTATAAACCAGCCCATGAGATCTCCAATGACGATCCTAGCGAATCTCTAAAGCCCGAGGACAATGGCAATGAAGCCGACACTGAGTACGAGCTACCTGGAGAAGATGATGGGGGTGATTATGAAATCAACCCTTATTTAGATTTTAGTTTGAGTCTTGATAATATAGTGGATGTAATAGAAAGTTAGTGGGTTATTAATGAAGACATAAAGTTAGTCTACGAACATGCTGTAGCTACTGAGTCTGAACCCTCTTGTACTTCCACTGAAGTGGGCGGCCTATCCGAACTTGAAGTTCTGGCAGCATATCATTGGCCACTTAGGTCATCCCTCCTCTCCCGGTCTAAAATAGCTGAGGAAAAAGGTCACTGCTTCGAAGTGCCTCCTCGGAGAGGATCCCAAAAGCCGATTATGTTCGGCAGGGCAATTACGTCACCCCGGCGAAGACAAAGCAGTGAAAGTGATGAACAAACATCACCCCAATTTCACCTGTATGAACAAAAATCCCGGCTGATAATGGAGAAGATGGGTTATAATTTTACCCAGAAACCGGGATTGAACTTTGGAAAAGGACGACGAAATCTTATACCCTCGTTCAGACCAAGAGGAAAGAGCCCTGATTATTATCAGAAGACTCGCAGAGGGTTGGGCTATGTATCTACTCCTCCCTCATCACCCTCCGGACACGAAAAGAGTTCTTCGACCAAGGAAGATACATCTTCACCCAATCATGACTCGGATATAAGTACCGGGGCCTGGTTTCAGTCCTTGACGGCCAATATGGTTTCAGCCGCACCAGAAAGCGACGAGGAACCAATTGATGTCCAAGATGATTCCTGGGCTAAGCATATGGACACTCTTTGGGATGTCCGCTTTGAGCAGCGTGATCCGCCTACTGAAGACAAATTGATACAAGTCAACATGGGACGGAAGAAAATCCGAAACCCATCTTCATAAGCGACACGCTAACTCCCTTAGAAAAAGGAGGCACTTATATCTCTTATTAAAGAGTATATAGACGTGTTCGCATGGAATTATGAAGACATGCCTGGGCTTGACCCTCAAATTGCCACACACCGGTTAAATATAAAAGAAGATGCCAAACCTGTTAAATAACAACAGAGGCGTTTTCGACCGGAGTTGAAGGAGGCAATAGTTGCTGAGGTCAGCAAACTTATAAAGTCCGGATTTATCCGTGAAGAACAACACCCTGATTGGGTTGCCAACATAGTGCCAGTTCGTAAAAAGAATGGCAAAATCTGGATATGTATCGACTTTCGGAATTTGAACGCTGCATGTCCCAAGGATGAGTTTCCACTTCCCATCACCGACGTGATGATAGACAATACTTGTGGTTATGAGAGGATGTCCTTTATGGATGGCTTCTCAGGATATAACCAAATCAAGATGCACCCAGAAGATGAAAAACATACAGCTTTCAGAATACCGCTGGGAGTATACTGCTACATGGTGATTCCATTTGGGCTGAAGAATGCCGGTGCCACCTACCAGCGTGCGATGAGCTCTATATTCAAAGAACATTTGCGCAAGACAGTAGAGTGCTACGTAGATGACTTGGCGGTCAAAAGTAAAAATAAAAAGGACCACCTTCAAGATTTAAGAACGGTCTTCAATTTCATGAGGAAACATCATTTAAAGATGAATCCCACTAAATTATATAGGTGTATCGAGTGGGAAGTTCCTTGGATTTATAATAACTTCAAAAGGAATTTTCCTCGACCCTGAAAAGGTCAAAGCAATTAGCGAGATGCCGCATCCCCGCAATCTTAAAGAATTGAGGGGGTTACCAGGAAAGCTCGCCTATATTCGGCGCTTCATTTCCAACTTATCGGGACGTTGCCAGCCATTTTCTCGACTTATAAAGAAAGGGGTTTTTTTATATGGGATGAGGCATGTCAACAGGCATTTGATGACCTTAAAGAATACCTCACCAAACCTCCCGTTCTTATGGCGCCGGTCCCTGAGCAGCTCTTCCTTATATATGTAAGGGCTATGGATAATGCCTTAGGAGCATTACTTTCTCAATATAATGAGCACGGCCACGAACATGCCCTCTATTATCTAAGCAGGATAATGATTGGGGCCGAACAACGGTATACCTCGATTGAAAAGGAATGTTTAGCCCTAGTGTTCGCTATTCAGAAAATGCGAAAATATCTTTCTGGGCAAACGATTCATATCATATCACGGGTTAACCCCCTGAAGATTCTAATGACAAAACCGGGATCCTTAAATGGCCGGTTGGCGAAATGGACATTATTGCTATCACCCTATGACATACACTTTGTTCCTCAAAAAGCAACGAAAGGACAGGCAATTGCCGATTTTCTTGCAGACCATCCAATTTGGTCTAATATCAGACAGACGTCAGAGGCCAACACAGTTAGTAAGGAGCATCCATGGCAAATATTCTTTGATGGTGCTACCTGATGATCTGCTGCTGGAGTGGGGGTGGTGCTTATATCCCCACATAAAAATATATTACATAACGGTTACTCATTGACAGAATCATGTACGAATAACGTGGCGGCATATAACGCACTCATTATCGGCCTGAAGATGGCTCTGCAACTGGGGGTGAACATTTAGAGGCATTTGGAGACTCTAAACTCATCGTCAATCAGATGACGGGTGAATATGAAGTCAGACATGAAGCCCTCATCCCCTATCATCAGCTAGCCATTGAACTGGCAAGCTACTTTGAGCAATTTTACATATCTCATATACCTCGGAATGAGAATGTATATGCGGATGCCCTTGCCGCATTAGCTGCAACATTGGCGATCCCGCCAGGTGAGGCTAAAAGCATCACCATTGGAAGCAGAGAGTTCCTCCACCCAGATATGGTTTTCCAAACCAAAAAAGTATGCCAAGCAGGCTTAACTCTGGAACCCCGTGATTGGCGATTTCCATTTCTGGATTATGCTTTACATGAGATATTACCAGAAGATCCTAAGGAAGCCACCTCAATAAAGAGGAAGGCCCAAAGATTTTATTATGACCATAAACTTCAGACTTTATATAGAAAGTCGAGAGATGGTCTGCTGCTACGCTGTATATCAAGAGTAGAAGCAGATGAAGTGCTAAGAGAAACACACGATGGAGTATGTGGAGCTCATCAGCCCGGTCCAAAGCTCGGAGACCGTATAAGAAGGCTACGATACTACTGGCCGAACATGATCTCGGAAGCAATGGCATACGCTAAACGGTGCTACGCATGCCAAATACATGCCAATTTTATTCATCAACCCCAAGAATACTTGCACAATACCATCGCGAGTTGGCCATTTGAGGCATGGAGAATGGATGTTGTGGGGCCTATAACTCCCCCGTCATCCCGAGGACATCGGTTTATTCTTTCAATAACCGATTATTTTTCAAAATGGGCCGAAGCTATGCCCATGAAAGAGGTGAAGACGACAGATGTGATCAAATTCGTCAAGTATCATGTCATTTACCGCTTTGGCATCCCCCGACGGATCATCCATGATAATGGTCCACAATTCATCAGTCAGGAATTCTCCAGATTCTGCAATAAGTTTAGAATCAAAGATATTGATTCAACGCCATATAACCCCACAGCTAATGGGTTGGCCGAAGCCTTCAACAAGACGATTATTAAACTCCTTCGGAAGTTCGTCTCTTTTAATAAACGAGATTGGGATGAAAAGCTAGGAGAGTGCCTGTGGGCTTATCGCACCACTGTTCGCACCCCTACAAAAGCTACTCTATTCTCTTTGGTCTATGGAAGCGAGGCCGTCTTACCTCTCGAAGTCCAGATTCCTTCATTAAGAGTGGCCTTAGCCACAAGGATGACGACAGAAGAACGCCATCATCAAAGATTTAAAGAATTAGAGGCGTTGAATGAAAAGTGTCTTAGGGCTCAACAACAAATTGAGTTGTATCAAGCCCGAATCTCACAAACGTTCAATAAGAATTTTAAGCCAAGGACCTTTAAACAAGGAGACTTGGTTTTGGCTGTTAAAAGGCCAATGATGCTAACCCACAAGACTAAGGGTAAATTTGAACCCAAGTGGGAAGGACCGTTTGTTGTGGAGACAGTATACTCCAGTGGAGCCTATCACTTAATGAATCAAAATGGCGACAGGATGATGATGCCGATCAATGACAAATTTTTGAAGAAATACTATTCTTAGTATCCCTGGAGGTACGAGTCTTCTTTTTCTTAGGCATGCGCAGTTTGGCGCCTCTGACCTAAACCTGGTGTGTTTGGTTCTCAAGTTTGAACCACCTCCAGTCTTTTCTTAGCCATACGCAGTTTGGCACCTCTGACCTAAACCTGGTGTGTCCAGTTCAAGTTATGCGAGAGAGCCTTGAACCGCCTCCTGTTTGGTTCTCAAGATTGAACCACCTCCAATCTTTTCTTAGGCATGCGCAGTTTGGCGCCTCTGACCTAAAACCTGGTGTGCTAGTTCTTAAGTTTGAACAGCCTCCAGTCTTTTCTTAGACATGCGCAGTTTGGCGCCTCTGACCTAAACCTTGTGTGTTTGGTGTGCCCACTTCAAGTTACGCAAGAGAGCCTTGAACCGCCTCCTGTTTGGTTCTCAAGATTGAACCACCTCCAGTCTTTTCTTAGGCATGCGCAGTTTGACGCCTCTGACCTAAAACCTGGTGTGCTTAGTTCTCAAGTTTGAACAGCCTCCAGTCTTTTCTTAGGAATGCGCAGTTTGGCACCTCTGACCTAAACATGGTGTGTTTGGTTCTCAAGTTTGAACCACCTCCAGTCTTTTCTTAGGCATGCGCAGTTTGGCGCCTCTGACCTAAACCTGGTGTGTTTGGTTCTCAAGTTTGAAGCACCTCCAGTCTTTTCTTAGGCATGTGCAGTTTGGTGCCTCTGACCTAAACCTGGTGTGTTTGGTGTGCCCAGTTCAAGTTACGCGAGAGAGCCTTGAACCGCCTCCTGTTTGGTTCTCAAGTTTGAACCACCTCCAGTCTTTTCTTAGGTATGCGCAGTTGAACGCCTCTGACCTAAATTTGGTGTGCCCAGTTCAACTTACGCGAGAGAGCCTTGAACAGCTTCCAATCTTTCTTTTAGGCATGCGCAATTGAGCGCCTCTGACCTAAAAGGTATGAATTACCCAGCGCCGACTAGGCAATGGGGAGAGAACCAGTTTCTCGCCAACCCTATCATACTTGGGGTAAAAGTATGAATTACCCAACGCCGATAAGGCAAAGGGAAGAGGAAAAGTTTGGCATTTAAACCCAAACGAAATTCTCGACAACTCACCATGTTGAGGGAAATAATATGGCTAGCCCAACTCAAACGGTAATTGGTAAAAGCTAATCAAATCCGTTGATAGCTGGGGGTTTGCTAAAAATCCCATAAATCCTATCATGTAAAACTCTTACCTCTGACAGTATGGTTCGAAAAATTGTGCACAAACGATACCGAGAAATAAATCATTTTGACGACAAGTTATTTGTTGGGCAAGCAAATCTGTTTTGAAGCCGACAAATAAAAGAGTCAAAAGAATCATTTTTATTAAAAGGGTGAAGATACAAAAAGAATCTCAAAGAACCGTCAAAGATTCTCTCTCTCCTATTACGGAGTTCTTATTACAAGAAAAATAAAAGGATAGAGAGAGGAAACTACGGATCTCCCAGGAGTTTCAATTTATTTATCGTCTCGTTAAAATTTCGACGATGAGATGCCTCCACGGTGTGTTGAGCCTGTCTATGTAACTCATCGTCATTTATTGCAAGTTGCTACTGACGAGACTCTTCAATGGCACGATTTCTGGCTGTCTCCTCCTGCTCAACCTGTTCCCGTTGGAGAAGCCACACTTCCCGCTTCTTGACAGATTCTCCTAATCAAAGCTCATTGTCTATCAAGATAGCCCGAGCTTTGGCAATCATCTCCTGGGCTCTAGAGATGGCAGCCTGACTCTCTCCAATCTCAAAGTCCACTCTCCTCAGATCTCCAAGAATAGATTCCCGGCTAGCTTGGAGTTCTGTCAGCTCCTGAGACCATCTTTCTTCCTGCTGTCTTAAAGCATTTCTACGCGATATTGATTCTGCCTGAAGCCGCGCCAGTTCTATCTCAGTGATCGCCTCCACATCCACCTGACGGACGTATGTAGAGTGTTCACCTGCTCTTCTAAGACTGCAAGGCGGGCCCGGTAAGGAGCTGCTCGGTCTTGTCCCCCAATTCCTTCAATATTATCCAGATAGCGGGATAACATTGGGCGTGTGAAGCTAAAGAAATCTTGGCCAGCAAGAATCATCTCAATACATCTTCTCAGCAAACGCATAAAATCGTTAACACTGAAGTTGAAGAGCTCTTCAAGAGGATCCACAGTATTAGCTGGTAAAGCAGGTAATGCCAGAGAAGATGTCGCGGGCAGCGGAGCAGTGACTACCGGAGTTGAAGAGGAAGAAACCCGTCCTTGTACCAGATTCATGATGTGGGGAACCAGTAAAACCAATGCAGATCTGGAAAACTAGGAACCCTAGGGGAAGTGTCACTAGTACCGGTCACTTGGGTAACCCCGCCAGCAGGGATAGACGACGGGATGTCTTCACCCGAAGTTCCTCCCGTGGGAGAAGCGTCTTCGAACGAAAACTTCAAGTTTTCCTCGTCCCCCGTTGGAAGACCTGGATCTGGAAGAGTCACAGGGGTCTCAACAGCCATTATGGTGGAGGACGTTAGTATTGCTGGCTGCAGAACAGAAGGCGCATCAACAACCATAGGGAAAGTCTCCTCGGAGCAAGCTGGTGGTGTTGGAGACGGCATACTTGGAGACGGTGTGGCCTCTCTTGCTGCAGCCGCAATAATAACTTCTGTTCTTTCATCACTCCCAAGTTCATCAATGGAAGGAATTGATGAGGAAACTGGACATGAGGTCGGCGTGAAATAATCAGTGTCAAACTCACCGGCAGAGCTACCTAAACCACCCACTGAGCCAGTAGTGTCCGAATAGTCTACCCTGTCATCAGACTCCACCTGGGTGGTTGAGTGCATTGGCGAGAGGAGCTGACCGCCTGCATCAGGAAACAGGTAAATGGTGTTATAGAGAAAAAGTAACAGACAAAAGACAAAATATCAAGAGCCATACCTGGAGATACAAGTCCAGTTGTCGGACTTGAAGGGGGAGCCGCCGTTGTTTCCAACAGCGTACCCGTCTCGCTGCCCAATGGTTGCGCCATAGGTTGCGCAACAGGCTCTACGGTCGAAGGACCTGGAACCTCGGGGACACTTGGAGCTCTAGCAGGTTCACTCTCCCCTGCTGGCGTTGGAGGTAGAGCTGAAGCTAGCAAGTCTGAAGCAAGTTTTATAGCCACTTCTTGAGGGGCTACCAGAGTTCCCAGAGCCAACTTCTGCTTCTTGGCAGGTCTTTTCTTTGGGGCACCGCGACGTTTGAGAGTCGGGCTCCAGGGTTGAGTAATGACAGGTTGGGGAGCTCCGCCAACGTCAGGCATGTCATCATTATTATTATTAGCATCATCGTCAGACTCGCTGACGTCTGATGGCTCAGCCGCGGCGCCAAGGAATTCCTCCATTCCTTTTATTCTTACTCTCGAAGCACCCTGGAGGCTAATATAGAAAGCCTCAATCTCCTTGCAACAACTCCGGTTTAGGGAGAAATGAGGCACACCAGCGTTCGCAATACTGAACCATGTGCAGAAGCTGAGAGTCATGGTCAGTTCTGGCAACTTCTGAGGTAAGGTAAATTCAGCTTTAGTTTCACCCGCCGCAAAATGGAACCAGCCACGGGCACCCTCGTACAAGTTCCCCTCGTAAGCAAGATTCTTATTCAGATTACCCACGAAGAGTTGAGAGTATACGAACTGGCGAGCAAAGCGACTTGGGATGTACGGCTCAATCAGACACTTGACATCTTCACGATATACCAGGTGTCCGGGACGGATGTTGAGGAGCCACCAGAACGCTCCCTCGGATAAGGCAGTAAAGTTATTCGCCCCCGCAGTATCCTTCAGCTTCAACCCATAGCCTCCGCTAGGGAAGTTAGGGAAGCACCTGAAGATTTCATAATTCTGGTGACTACGGAGAGTCTTCCGGATTTGGGACATGTAATGGTGCTTCCATGAAGAGCGTTCATACAGCTCCACAAAGAAGCACTTCTCACCCGAACAGCGTTCAGCCGCACTCATCAAGGAGGGGCAATGTAAAACGAGCCATGCTATCAGATAGGTGTAAGGCAGCTCCACCCTAGGGTTTGGAGTTTTCGGCTGGGCAGTCTCTTTCGACTTGCCCTTTCCTTTCCCCTTGACCTTGTCAGCAGGAAGGAAATCATCACAAAGTGTCCGCAATCCGTGCTGTAGATTACACACCATAGCCGGAAGGAGTCCGAGGGGTCGGCCGTATGCAAGAAGGACTGCTGGGTATACCACAGTTATCGCAATTGCCTCTTTTGGTGGTGACAGCACGACACATCGCTTCAATCATAGTATTAGGAACCCGGCGATGAGATCTCTGTTGGAGACCGGAAACTGGGTTTGATAGTGGTAGCTCTTGAATGAAGTACCAGGACCGTATCCATTTTCATTGGATTCAGTGGTATAATATAATAGATGGCAGCCCTTAGCAATGCGGTGATCAATCTCCGAGCCATAGATGGGAGGATGGCCATGGATAGTTGTTGAACTATCCTTAGAATTCAAGTTGGCGAAAAGGTATTCGGCCCATTTCTTGTGGCCGATACCATGATTTCGTGCACCTACTAGATCGGCGCAGATGCGATAGTGACACATCATTTCCCAATATGTCGCGTAGACGCGCTCATCCCTCACCATCAGCATATTCAATTCTTCGGTGGTGGGGATATACTCCTCATAAGGGACTTCGCCCATTGAGAGCCCAGAAACTTCGAACATCTCGTGGAGAGCGAACCCTAGCTCTCCCACTGGCGTAAAGAATGTGCAAGTCTCGGGGTTGTACATCTCCAAGAGGCAGAAGAAATGATAAGCACTCTAGGAGAACCCGAACTGGACATTCCTAATGGCTTTATATAAGCCGATCTCCTTCAGGATAGGTTCATGTGAATCTAGCATGTATTGAAAGAGGCGGGCCCACCACATGTTACTAGAAGAATGAACCCAGCCAGGCATAGTCGGGTATTGGTCATCTTTCGCCATGAAGTCACTCAGAAAGGTCCGCGCACGAATCGGGACTTCCCCTATTGGATACTCCTTGCCAAATCTCCCTGGGAGCAAACCAGTAATACATCTGGGGGGCCCATCTTGATAAGGCCCTTGTGCACCAAATTTACCTGTTGGGACACCATCCTGTTCTTAAACCAGACCCCATTTCAACTCGCGAGGCATTGCTAGCCTCTGAAGGTAAACCAAGGGATAGCTGCGGTCCATTCTAGGCAAAAAAAATCAACATTTCGCCTGAGTTATATAGCCAAATGCACTCCTCTTCAAAGAGGATATGATCTGTTTGTTCCATCTGATCCCCAAAGAGGAATGCGAGCTTCTCCATCGCTTCTCTGTCCACGGTTTCAAAGGCCGCATCAGTTATGATCTCCCTCACAGTGGTGGAGTGATACTTGATCAACTTCTCCCTGCGCCTATTCAAATCTGGTTTGTATGAGGCCAGAATAGTGGTGAAGCGAAATTGGCCTGAGGGATCAGAACCCCCAGCAAAACCAAAGTAGTTCTTATGGGGAAGAGCTTCCGCCGAGTACCCTACTGCATAAAGAAGAAAGCAGAATTAGAGAAGTGTCTATAAAACAGAAAATTTCTCTAAGTATGGACGCGCCAAGCTAAAAATTAAACCGCGCGAAGCTAAAAGTAACTCCGCGCGAAGCTAAAAATTAGAACGTGCAGAAGTTAAAAGAGCCTCGCGGATCAAGCGCGACTGCTAATCAATAGCCTCGTGGATCAAATGCGACTGCTACTCAATAGCCTCGCGGATCAAACGCGACTGCTACTTAATAGCCTCGCGGATCAAACGCGACTGCTACTTAAAAAACCTCGCGTTTCAGCGCGACTGCTACTTAAAAGACCTCGCGTTTCAACGCGACTGCTACTTAAAAGAGCCTCACGTTTCAACGCGACTGCTACTCAAAATAGCCACGCGCTTCAAAAGTGCAAGGATGACGCGATAACTTCGCATGAGAAGAAAGCCAGAAACTTTTCTTCTTCTCCAAGCCTTACAGCCTGAGTACGGCAATCTCGCCAATGAAAGGGATGATTGATCAGTTAAAATCAAGCCAAATTACTCTAAAAATATTTTTAAGAGTCTTGATAGAGAGATTCTTACCCCCAATAGGCGAAATGTGGGCTGGCGCGTCGCTGCCATGGCCGCTGCCACCACTGCTTGCGCCAGTCGCCAATGATGGAGCTGCACGAGAAGTAGCACGGGTCTTGGGTGCCATTGCTCGAAACTCGAGGAAAATCGACGAGAAATGGGGAGAAAATCGGTCGGAGAAACGCTCGGGTCGCCTGAGCTCTGATCGCCTGAATCTCTAAGGTTTCTGGAAAATTCTCAAGTGAAGTGAGAAGAAAAGGAATAGAGACTTCATTTAAATGAGGAAAACCGCCTCTTGGAATTCGGCGCGAGTTTCGGAGAAGAAAACTGATCAGTTACTCTCCAAAACGCGGAGCTATTAGCCTCGCGTGATGATGGAAAAAGTAGAGCCATTAACTTCGCGCAACTCCGCGAAACGCGAAGATAACTTGGTATTTTAGCTTCGCGTTCCTATGAAAAACTTGGATTTTTGGCTAAGTTAAGAGGGTCCTTACCCGATCATATCGGTATTAATGATCTAAGTTACGCAAAAGAGTCTTAGATTATTTTACCAAAATTATTAACCATTTATTTTTTGAGCAAGCAAGATTCTTGAAGCCGACAGATAGAGAGGAAAATAATTTGCCTTTATTTATAAAAGAAGAGATTACAAAGAAGGAGTTATAAGCTCTCCTGAAAGCTTCTACATATTCATCGACTCATCAATAACCTAACGGTGAGATTCCTCCGCGGGGTGTTGAAGTTCAATTCCATGGTTCACATACAAGAGATCTCCTCTGCAAATGTCAAGTACGATCTGTCATTTGAAATGAAGCACAAGTTGAATTTGAAGCACTGCAAGCCCTTAGATGATCATCTCCATCGCTTTGGAAAGCAACAGAGATTGTCATCTAACAGAAATGGTCCTCAAGAGAACTTAATGGGCTGCCGCAGAGTTCTTATAACTCCTTCAAAAGGAGCCAGAGCTTGAAACCTGCAACTATGTTGTAAAGCAGATGCTTCTGGCTTCCTTAGAGTTACTTTCGTTGATGAAGATTGGTGCATAACCTGCTTTTTAAGATATATCAGGGAGAAGCTACATCCCATGTCATCAGATTGGACCCGGTTCACTGCAAAAGAAGAATCAGGAGTTCCACCAAAATTTGGAAAATCTTCTTAGTATGAAAACGGGGATCTAAGCTAACTTCGCGTGCAGATGAAATAGCCTCACGCTTCAAAGCGACTGCTAATCAAAATAGCCTCGCACTTCAAAGCGACTGCTAATCAAAATAGCCTCGCGTTTCAAGCATGAGGATGACGAGATAACTTCGCGTAGAGAAAGATCAGAGTTCCTCTCTGACTTCTCCTTCTCCTTCAGGCCTTACGGTCGGAGAACGGCGATCTCGCCGATAAAGTAAACAATTGGCTAGATTTAACCAAGCCAAAACATCTCAAGATGGTTCTTAGAAGCCCAAGAGTTAAGGTTTTTACCTTCGGAAGATGCTGCATAGACTGGTTCACCGTCGCGTCTACTTCCACGGCCGCTGCCATTAACGCTGGCCAATGTGCATAAAGCCAAACTCCTCTAGAATGACATCCTAATGATAAAAATCTATGGAGAGTTAAAGGGAGATCAGTTGAAGATCGCTCGTTGACATCGCTCACTCGGTTGCAGGGGTTGAGAACTCTTCAAAATCTCCGAATGAAGAATAAGATGAGTTGAGAGCTCTATTTTAACGGGATTTCCGTCGCTTGGTATTCGGCGCAGAAATTCAGAGTAATTAATGAAATAATTACTCATTTCACTGAAAATGAAATGAAGCTGATTAGCTCCGCGTAGGCGAGCATAACGCGAAGGAGACTTGGTATTCTAACTCCGCGTTTCAGTTTGAATATCCAAAGTATTTCAAAATTTGCTAAGTTCGAAGCCATTTTGAAAACTTTGGAGGGGGTTCTGTTGGCAGTGAAAATTTTTGAATAAAAAGAAGTTTTCCACAACAGAACGCCGCGTCTGGCTATTTTTAGCCTCGCGTTGAGTAAAAAGCGGAGATGTTCGATAGCTCCGCACACCGGTTATTTAGCGCCTCGCTTTGATGCAATTAAAGTTTCGCGTGAGCAGATAACCAGAATCTCAAACTGATTGAGATTATAATTTGGGCTTATCCAAGTACCAAATCAAATCCAATCAGAATTCTAAATCAAGAGATTTAAATCAATAGTAAATATTTGATTGGAATCCTTGATGAGGGCAAATTCTATTTAGATAGAAACTCTCTCAAATCTTCCTAGGGTTATAAATACCTTCTTGGTGAAACCCTAGGGGATCTTTGGAAGTTTTGGTAAAGTTCGAGTTACGTGTGAGAGCCTTGAACGAATCAAAACCAGAGATCAGAGGTCTTCTTCTTCCTTCTTTCGATCCTTTGGCAATTCAAGTACGCGAGAGAGCCTTGAAGCCTTTTTGTGATCATTTTCCTCTTAGAGAATTCAAGTTACGCATAGAGTCTTGGATTCGTGAAGAGCAAAGACCAAGAAGATCATCTACAGTCGACCGATATCTTTAAAAGAGAAGATTTCAACGTACCGATCGTCCAAAGGAACTACTATAGATCCCATCACCACTGATCCCATGTTTACATTGTAAAAGAGAGAGATTGAACTATAAGATCCTCTCTTTTGTTCCTCTTTATATATTTATATATCTTGTTCACTTCTATTGTAATCTAAGCTGCATTCGATGGAAGGAAGCAAAGAAACTTTTGCGGCGAACATGCACAAATTATATCGTATGACAATGGGATCTCGATAAAAAGCAACACAGAAATCAGGTGACTCCATTGTGCTTGCAATGTAGAGTTTGGAACATAAGAGTTTAAGCCCAACAAGTAGAATATATAGAGGAAGAACACGTGTACTATCACCATGGTTTTAAATATCGGCAAATACCTATGTATATCATATTGGATTTTGAGATATCCGATACAAAATAGACCATATAATATTTGTCTGATTTTGCCAATATTCTGATATCCCTGATACAATATACCCTATTATGCTTACTTCGATACAATAAATGATCGTCCAATATGAATCTGAGTCCGATATTTTAAACCTTGACTATCACTGTATAAGAGAAACAAAGCAAGATTAGGACATGTTGGTGCCCCCCATGATAGTCAAGGTCAATACAAATATAAACAAGCATAAACAATAATTGGTGTAACATACAAGCAAGGTGAGTCAGTAGTGATCTTGTGCCTCTAGGTCTCTATCACTTCTCATATCTATCATTAGAAGTTGCATGCTGGATATATGCACAATGAACAAGTGCTCGTGTATATCCAGAACTTGGCCATGACCCATGGTTGTAAGCAATGACGTACCGCTAGGCAATGCATAATAGACCTCAAACTATGTAACAGTTTCGAACGTATCACCTGAAGATACTAAATATTGTCCATGAATATACTATGCAGGTGTTGTTATAGTAATGCTTCCAAGTCCTTACCTCATCAGCCAACATTAAACCTTGTATTGTACTGTTCTATATGTGATACACATGATTTTTCAAGATATCATGGCATACCCATGACCCATGCATGCATATGTCCATTTCCAAGATCCAAGAACCAAGAATCACTTTCCATATCAACTCTGAACCATATACATGTATATCCCTAGGACACTTTATTACAATGAAAATAATTTTTCTATGCAATATCTTATCCATGCTATGTCACTATGTGTCTGGTATCATATTCATCATGTATCATACCATGGTTAATTAGGTTTAGCATTGTGAGTATCATGTATCACATGCAAGTTATCTACCATGCATCAAAATAAGTCATTCAGTATATCCTCCTAACCTCAGACTAGAACGAGCATGACATAATTAGGCAGTAGTGATATCGCACAATTACTGAGCAAAACAAGTAGATCTCTGGCCTCAGGCTCACGAAGGAGATGAGCATATTTTCGACCTTGGTCTACATGTATTGCATGGAAACAATGTTGATTATATCATACATGCGATAATCAAAATTTTAGATCCCATAACCAATCATTCAGTCATCACACAAGTCATGTCTAAGCCCCACCACCATATTAGCATCGTGTCATGATATAGTCCAAGATGTGGTCCGTACTATTACAAGTTCACCAGGTCTCATTATGTGTTTATTTGTATATAATACTAATTAGTCTAATTGGCTAGATTACATGTTTTAATGTTCACTAGTCAATTCTAAGCGACATATATAGCTCGAGTCTAGCAGAACCCCAAAAAGGTCCAATATTGGGGTTCTCCTAGTGAAATCCTTTTAGTTACCCCATTCTTCTGCCAAGGTTTTACTACTCTGACTAGGTCAATATACTCAGATACAGTCATATGGGTCAAGTTTCCCGATTACCTAACTTGACCAAATTACCACCTGGTGACAGGACCCTTACTTGGCAGTTTGATTGAATTAGGCCCACAGAATCTTGTATTCTTTCTAGTTATTTTACTAGGTCTAATTTTGGATTCTTTAAATCCTAGTAATTCTACTCATACTGTAAGTAAATACCTTACCAGCATGAAACCCTAGTTTTGAGTTCCCGTATAATAGTTATTATATATACTATGTTGATGCTTCTAGTAACAAACTCCACTTCTTAGCAATTCCAATTTCTCAAACAAAACTATGGTTATGAGGTCAGCTAACAGTCATTATATATGTAATTTCATAAACTAAAGAATTCATATCAAATCCATGCTTTAATTAATAAAAGTTTAGTTTTGGTGACACCTCTCGGATTTATATCATCACATTAAGGATTATAGAAATTAAACTAGCAATCTTAAAACATTCTAATCTTCAAACCCAATATACTGGCCAATGCTCATGATTACGAATGAAAAGTGTAATAATTATAATATATTTTGTGCACTTGTAATCTAATTTTAGTAATTAATACAAGAAATTAATGGTAAATTAATTTTATTAATCAAGCTCTCCACTTTAATGTTTTTCTAGTATTTAATGGCCTTTTTGCAGGGTTCTATATGAAAGAAAATCGAAAAATGAAGAGTATCAGTACGTATCAGTCTAGATTGGCAATTTGACAGGCATAGCTGTCGACAGCCATTAACAGCTGGCTAGATAAGATGGCTGTAAATTTCAGTCAAAAGATGCTGTTGATGTGGCTTTGGATAACCATGATGTCTAAAACAATAATTTATAGATTTCTGATTTAGAAAGAATTTCCATTTAAATAGATTTCTTGTTAGAGTTTTTGAGAGGCTATATATGTTGGATGTAATTGAGAGTTTGAAGAGGGCTTATGGTATGCAAATTTAGTTTTTAGTTTTAAAAGAGAGTTTTTTGGAGAATAATTTTTGTACTTGTTTGTGGTTATTAATAAAAAAAAAATCTCTTTTATTCAGTTATTGATGGCTATAATGAGTGTGAGTGGCTAATTCTCTATGTTGGTTCAGATGAGATAATAATCCTACATGATTTATTCATATGTGTTCTTTACTTATTATGCTTATTGTTTTATGTAAAATTGATATTTTGATTTCCTACTATCTTGTTAGGTGTAAATATTTGATGATATATTCGTTACTTAGTTTAATGATATAGTTGTTATTTTTTTGAGTATTTGATAATATATAGTTTAATGGTATATTCATTTCTTAGTTTTTAATATGTCATAGACTCTTTACACATAGTGCATACTTAGATTTTGAATGATTATTTTTATTATTCATATGGCATACTTAGATCAACTCAAAACCTATATAGGATTAATCAAGAGAAAAAGTCAAAATATCAAGTTTACGACTTTATTTATTTATGTGCTGCAATAATATATTTTTCGGTTGTATGAGAATGCATGATCTGTGCAACTGAGATAATTACGTGTAAATATATCAAGTGAATTAATCTATGGGGGAGTTGACCTATCCGACAGACAATCTTCTCTAGTTAATTAATAAACAATCAATTTTAGTTAATAGATTCTAAAATTCTCTATTTTTCCATAATATATGTTAATAAGTGTCATATGCGATAAATTGAAGATGCTCAAGAGAACGATATTGGGTTTACTATCATAATACTACTTATCGATTTTTTGTACTTAGGAGTATACGGTTTAGATCACAGTCAGCTCATGATCATCACTTATAATCAGAATGATGGGTAATTGTCTTTCTTATTACCTGACGACATCTCATGGTCATGAAATTCCTGCCAACACTCCAATTAATTTTTAGATCATACTCCTCTTACTGGAATCAAGTAATACTCCCTACAATTCCTCCATGTCCCTATAGTAAAGAATTGGAGATAATCATCAATTAGTTTAATTTATGAAAATCCTAAATCACACCCATCTATCAATTACTGCTCAGTGGACTAACCTTATATATTAATCTGAGGCAACACAAACATCAGATCATGTTAGGAAAATATAAACCCCAAGAAAATATCATGAAAGAAAGATCAAGCTCATCTGACTCAGTCGGACCTCTGGATAGTGGTAAATGCTACTACCAGGTGGTCCCACTAGCTCCGATACTCACCAATTTTCTACAACAAGCAATATATCATATTCTTGTTCTAAAAACATGGACGTAGCACACAAACCTGCAAAAAAAATTGAGAAAACAAGTATGGCCGTAGCATGCAGAACTACAAAAAAAACTAAGAAAACAAGATCAGACGGAGTTGAACTTCTTACTTCAGTCCTTTATTCCAATAGAAATTCCAAACTTCCTGACACTCCTCTCCCTTATAGTCTCCTTATCTAGGCTTGAAAATTAGTCAAGGAAAGAGGGTAGAGGTAAGAGAGTGATGGAATAAATAAAAAAAAAGATGTTTTTGTTGTAGAGATAGAAGATCTTTACCTTCAATCTTCCTCAATTCTCTAACCTCCTAGCCTCTCTCTTGCTGCTCCTGAGTTGTACTAGAGAGAGTTTGAGGGTTTGACGGAGGAAATAAAAGAAATAAAAAGGTGAGAAAAGCCTTTTAATAAATGAACCTCTCCCAATGCCACATGCCCTTCCTCTCTTCCCACACTCTCCCTCCTTGCCACCTCACCCCTAAGTTCTTAGGGTGTTTCTCACTACCTTATAAAATGTTCACAATGTCATGATAAATTCTTGGTGGGTGAAGAAAAGAAAAGGAAAGGAAAGAAAGAGTAGGAAAATCGATTAGTTAGAATTTTCAGGTCGGAAAAATTCAATGTACCCAAGTAATTTCAGAAAAATAGTGAAGTTAGAGTGCAATAATTTAAACATGGTACAATTGCAAAATAATTATTGAATATGTAGTTGAAAGATAAAAATTATCAAAGCAAAACTGATAAGTCAATAGTGTATTTTGCCAGTTTTGAAACTATCTCAGAATAATTTATAAAAATCCTCAAAAATAAAAAATATTGGAAAATTATTAACCCAAAAATGAAATACCATTTGGAGTTATAGAATTGAAGTTGCACATATCGAAGTTCTGATCGGTCCTCAATTGAGCCCCAGTATTAGTTAAATCTGGACCTTCTCGAAAACTCTAAGAAATCGCCATAAATTTAGAAAAATAGAAAATGAATGATCTCCAAATTGAAAATTAAATTTGGACCACGAATTTTAAGAAGGATGATATAGATGTCAAATCGGCTGCCACTAGGATCGAGTTAGCTGGCCTGATCATCGTACATGAACAAGTGTAGAAGTATAATGTAGAACTAATGTAATACTCCACTTTCTATAGTGTGGAAAGCTAGAACGTTTGACGTCGAATGATAACTTGATAAGGCTCAGTAGTCATTACAGCCATATTACAGCAGAAATATGGATAAAAATAAACAATAATTTTTCAATAATAAATTCTTTTTTTGTACATTTAATAAAATTTTAGCCAATGTACTAATTACAATTTTCTTATGAGAAAATAACTATTAAACATGTCGTAGCTTGTAACTCTGTTTGCTCGTGAAAATGTATTGTCATGCTCTATCTCCTGCGAGTCTATCTCTACATATCACTCTGCACTTGGCTATGCATAACTAAGATCGTCAGTAAAGCGATCCAACAATATATAATAGAAACATGTGAAACAAAAATATCTTGGTAATACAAAAATCATGTACAATTAAAATAAGTAAAAATTTTATATTTTAACATATTAGGTGGCTTATCATTAATCTTTCAGTTAATATTTTTTAATTACGGTATTTGAAAATTTAGAAAGATATGAACTTGGCTGGTCTGAACGCAACTCTGTGTACCCCCAAGAAAATGGAACAATAATTTCATAGGAGCCTATCTCAATCATCCAAAAATGAAAAATAGTAGCAGTTTTGATTGAAACCTATTCCGATCCTCCATAATGGAAAACAGTAGCAATTTTGATTGGAACCTATCCCGATCCTCCCAAAATTAGGAATTAGTGGTGCAGCTATGTTCAGCCATCAAATCATATAAATCCTCCATTTTCCTCATAAATCCGGTGTATATTAATTTCAGTATCAATTAGTCATTTCAGTAATTTTAGTTCAGTATATGAATTGGTGATAATCAGTAAGGTTCAATATTCAATATTCAATAATAGTAAATTAAGTAAAATTTAATGATCTATCACTAAATACATATTATATTGGTCGGTATTTTATTATGTATTATTTCAGTGTTCATTGCATTTCCAGTACATGATTCAATCTTTAATTAAATAAAAAGAATATATAAAAAATAAAATATATTTATTAGCATAATTATAGTGAGTTATAAAACTCACTTTAAAATAAAATATAATTAGTAGTATGTTTATAGTGAGTTAGAGGAGTGAGTCAGAGGACTCACCTTGGCCATAATTTAGGATGAAGTCTTTGGAAGAGCAACGAAATCTCCAAAATTCTCAAAAATTCTCCTTAGTTGAACCCTCTTCTCTTTATTTCTCTATTTCTTTTCTTTCTCCCATATTTTGTTTCTCTTACTTTTTTTTTGTTTGGAAAAAGAGGACTTATTGGTGCCTATTTATAGGAGATTAAGAGTACTATTCCTACTAATAGTAGGAAAGTCCAATATGAATTTTAATCGGATTCACTATTCTAATTAAATATGGAATCCCAAAAGTTGTGAAAACCCAAATTTAAATAGGAATCCTAAAAGATATAAAAACAAAATTAAAATAGGAATCCTAAAAGATATAGAAATTAAATTTGAATCCGAATCCTAATAGGTATGGGAACCAAATTTGAATCCGAATCCTAATAGGTATATGAATCAAATTAAATTACATCCAATTAATTGGATGAGAGTTGAATCCTATATTAATTAGTCTAATATATTATATACCTCAACCAGGATTCAATTGGGTTTTTATTTAGATTCAATATCTAGTAATTTTAGAATCCTATTGATAAAAGAGAATCAATCTAATTCCTTATCTTAATTGTACATAAGAATTAATCTAATTTAATTAATCATACTTGTTTTTTTAGTTACGATTACTTGATTTGATAAGTAGGTTTGGGTTCGGGATGGATCTTATAGGGTCAAAATATATTTTTAAAACAACTTATTATTGTTTTATAATAATATAATTGAAAATTTTCACTTGAAAGAAGTGGGTGTTACATTTTACCCCCCTTAAAAAAAATTTCGTCATCGAAATTTCTTAAAACCTATGGGATGCAAAGCAGTTTATATTTTTTCTCAAATAGGTATAGAAATCACTCCTGGATGTCTTCCTATAGTTTCCAAGTCGTCTCTCAGATTGAATGTTGATTCCAAAAAAAACTGACACAATAGGAATTACTTTGTTCTTTAATATCTTCTCATGTGGTCAATTATGACTATCAGTTGCTCTGGATAGGAGAGATTTGGCGTGATCTCAAGTTCCAGATAATCCATGATGTGCGTCTCATCACGTACATATCATTTTACTAATGATATGTGAAAAACATTATATGCTCCATTCAAAGTAAATGGTAATGCTAAGTAATAGGATACTTTGCATATAGATCTTGATGGTCCAATAAATCTTGGCTTAAATTTCTGCGGTTGCCAAAATGAAAGACTCCCTATGTAGGTAAAATCTACAAGAAAATTGATTCTCGTATTTGAAATTTTAGAAACCATTATTGGTTGTCTGCCTATTTTTCTCAATCCGTTTTGAGTTGCTTTAAGTATTGTCGTATTAAGTTAATATTGTCTATTATTTGTGTAATCATCTCTAACCTAAGTAGCTTCTTTTCTCCGATGACAGCTCAATTTATTAGTGATCCAAATTTTCTCCCATATAGAGTCTCGAATGGTGCCATCTTGATGTTTACTTGATAACCGATGTTGTAGGTGAATTTCAATAGATGTAGGTAATCCACTATAAATTTTAGCCACTTTCTTTCTCTTATATTGAGTTCATTCTAAGTTAAAACATACACAAGTCTTTTATGGTCTAAATAGATCTCTATTATACTAACCAGTAAATAATGTCTCCAAATCTTTAAAATATAATTTTGTAGTTGCAAGCTCCAAATTATGAGTGGGATAGTTTTTCTTGTGCAGTCTCAATTACCAGAAGCATAAGCTAGCATTTGAACATGTTGCATCTATACAAAAAAATTAATTATCTGTCAAAAGTATTAGATATACAGTTATTTCTTCAATACTTTCTAGTATGGCTAATACTGGTGTTTTAGTGAATCTCTTTTTTTCACCCTTCAAAATCTGAATCATATTACTCTGATTTCTCAGAAACTTAGTCAGTGGTCCTACAATCTAAAAAAAAGTTATGCATGATTTTCTGATAATAACTAGCTAATTCGAGGAAACTTCTCACTTCAGATATATTCTATAGAACATGTCAATCTTTCACTACTGAGATCTTACTAGGATTCATTAGAATTTCATCTTCAGAAATAATATGTCCCAAAATGAAACACTACTCAACCAAAACTCACAATTGTTGAGTTTTCTATATAGTCTCTCCTTTCTACCATCTCCAAAACTATTATCAAGCGTTGAGCCTGATACACTTTCATTTTGGAATACATCAATATATAGTCCTTCAACATCGCAACAAGCTTATCTAAATATGGAGCAAAAATTTGATTCATTGAGTTCATAAAAGTAGTAGGTGCATTCGTCATTCTGAATGACATCAGTAAGAATTCAAAATATCATACCGAGTTCAAAAAGCTATCTTAGAAATGTTTGACTCTTTCATTTCACTCAATGATATCTAGACTTAAGATCCAATATGAAAATACTCTAATTCCACCAAGTCAATCAAATAAATCGTCAATCCTCAATAGCAGGTATCGATTCTTAATTTGATCATTTATAGTTAATATGCAATCTCTCGTCTCCATCCTTCTTTCCAATCAAAAATACTGATACACCCAAGGAGATGCATATGGTTTAATAAACTTTTAGATGCCAATTCATCTAAGTTATTTTTTACTTTCTCTATCTCTGCTACCCACTCGATGTGGTTCCAGAGAGGTAGGTGCAGTGTTAAGAATGAGTTCAATAGCGAGCTCTACTATCCTATCTGATGGTAATCTCTATAAATTCTCAAAAACATCCGCAAACTCTAACACACTAGAATATCAGCTAGATAGGCATCCAAATGAACTAATATATGACGAGCTTTAAATTTTGTTGACTTGAAGATATTGTTGCCTCTAATGTACTCAAACTCCAGATAATCTATCTTTAAAATGACACTTCTCTTCCGATAATTAATAATTGCATGGAAAGTTTTTAGACTTGCTTTTCCACAGACCATGATTTTGACCGTAAGCTATCACTCAAGATTGGTAATGGTTCGACTTAGAATTTCCTCTTACAAACTACTACTGGATAAAATCTAAACATCTAACTAGAAATAATATCCTCATTCCTCGTACTTATATTCAATTTTCAGTAAATATATTTTTATATATAGATATACTTAATCCAAAATGGTCTAACAAAATTAAATCGATTTCGAATTTATTGACTATAATAATATCCAGGTCCGTTCAAATCATTTAAATAGACTTAAAGATATCGGGCTCTGATACCACCTGTAACGCTCCACTTTTCGTAGTTTGAAAAGCTGAAACGTTCGGCGTCGAATGATAACTTGACAAGCCTCAGTAGTTATTACAGTTATATTACAATGGAAATATGGATAAAAATAAAAACAAACAATATTTTTTCAATAATAAATTCTTTTTTCGTACATTTAATAAAATCTTAGCCAATGTACTAATTACAATTTTCTTATGGAAAAGAACTATTAAACATGTTGTATAGCTTGTAACTCTATTTGCTCTTGAAAATGTGTTGTCAAGCTCTGTCTCCTGTGAGTCTATCTCTACATATCAGTCTGTACCTGGCTTTGCATAAACAAGATCGTCAGTAAAATGGTCCAACAATATATAATAAAAACATATGAAATGAAAATATCTCGATAATACAAAAGTCATGTACAATTAAAATAAGTAAAAATCTCATATTTTAACAAATTATGTGGCTTATTATTAATCTTTCGGTTAACGTCTTTTAATTATGGTATTTAAAAATTTATAAAGATATGAAATTGGCTGGTCTGAATGCATCTTCATATACCTCCAGGAAAATAGAACAGTAATTTGATCAGAGCCTATCCCGATCATTCCAAAAATGAAAAACAGTAGCAGTTTTGATCGGAGTCTATCCCGATCCTCCCATAAATGGAAACAGTGACGATTTTGATCGGAGCCTATTCTGGTCCTCCCAAAATTGAAAAACATTGGCGTAGTTACGTTCAGTCATCAAATCATATAAATTCTCAATTTTCCCTGTAAACCCGATGTATGTCAATTGTAGTATCAGTTTTCAATTTCAGTATCAATCGGTCATTTCTGTAATTTCAGTTTAATATATGAATTGGTAATAATCATTAAGGTTCAATATTCAATATTTAGTAACAGTAACATTAAGTAAAATGTAACAGTACAATAGTTAATAATCTATCACTAAATACATATTATATTGGTCGGTGTTTTATTATGTATTATTTCAGTGTTCATTTCGTTTCAAGTATATAATTCAATCTTTAATTAAATAAAAAGAATATATAGAAAATAAAGTATATTTATTAGCATAATTATAGTGAGTTAAAAAACTCATTTTTAAATAAAATATAATCACTAGCATGTTTAAGGTGAGTCAGATAACTCACCTTGCCTTACTTTAGGATGAAGTTTTTGGATTGAGTGATGAAATCTCCATAGCTCTAAAAAATTCTCCTTAGTTGAACCTTCTTCACTTTCTTTTTCTATTTCTTTTCTTTCTCCCATATTTTGTTTCTCTTGCTTTTTTTTGTTTGGGAAAAGAGGGTTTTTGGTGGCCTATTTATAGGGATTAAAAGTTCTATTCCTACTCATAGTAGGAAAGTTCAATATGAATTTTAATCGGATTCACTATCCTAATTAAAGATGGAATTCCAAAAGTTGTGGAAACCCAAATTTAAATATGAATGCTAAAAGATATAGAAACTAAATTTAAATAGGAATCCTAAAAGATATAAAATCCAAATTTAAATAGGAATCCTAAAAGATATAGAAACCAAATTTGTATCCGAATCTTAATAGGTATAGGAACCAAATTAAATTATATCCAATTAATTAGATGAGAGTTAAATCCTATATTAATTAAGCTAATATATTTTATACTTCAACTAGGATTTGATTAGGTTTCTATTTAGATTCAATATCTAGTAAATTTAGAATTCTATTGGTAAAAGAGAATCAATCTAATTTCTTATCTTAATTGTACATAAGAATCATGCTAATTTAATTAATCATACTTGTTTTTTCAGTTACGATTACTTGATTTGATAAGTAGGTTTGGGTGCAGTATGGATCTTATGGCGTCAAAATATATTTTTAAAATAACTTATTATTTTTTTATAATAATATAATTGAAAATGTTCACTTGAAAAAAAGTGGTGTTACAACTAATATAGACACCGTATTGTACTACCACCAATGCCTGGGACTCTCATGTTGATGTGTCATTCGGGATGCACCTTCAGGTGAGCTGGCTGGTCAGAGATATTACAAAAAGTCAGGTTTTATCTAATCAGTTTGTTCACAATGGAGTGCATCTTTTATCAAGTCAAATTATTACAAATCGCTATTGATAAGGAATTTAATCCAATTTTCTCACAAGAAAACTCTCAACTATCGAATCTCCAAAAATCTTAACCCCTAGAGATTCCTTGACTATAAATACTCCTTTCTTCACAAATAGAGAGGCAGGCGATTCCTCTAGTTATAAGAAGAACCACTGCCTTGTAAATTGGAGAAATATCATGAGAGATTATAATTCTTAATTTCTTATTACTCAATAAAGTACGCGCCAAGTGGTTATCTTTTCCTTTGAGGATGTTGGCGACACCTTCTCGGTTGAACCTTGTTAAACTGTTGTTTGTCTATTCTCAAAATTGCTCTCGTTTTCGATTTATTTTCCAAATTACTCACCTCTCAGTTGTGTTTGTCCAATTTGCCTAGATAGTCCAGGTTGGACCAGAGCAAATTCTGGCACAAAAGTTAGTTTTCTAAAATAGTCTTATTTTCCAATTCTATTGTAAAAAACGACTAGTTTTTTTTTAGAAACGATCACGTCAGCAGCCCTAGTCGGAACTTCTTCGGTCGAGCCCGGATTGGCAACTTCGGATCCATGTGTGTGTGTCTATATATATATATATATATATATATATATATATATATATATATATATATATATATGAAAATGAGCTGACAGTTCACGCAAGTTACCTGAGCTGCAGTTCATTTCTAATATCTCCAATAATCTTTTTTAAAAAATTTCTTTTGCATTATGATCTCGACCCCCTAGGGTTCACTCATATCCAATTTCTTGGGTTTTAGTTTTGATTTAATTCTCCATCAAGTTAACACAAAATTAACGATTTTCAATGAATAAAACATTTTGTATGCACTTGATAAAAGGGTAAAATAACTCCAAAATTTATGAAATTTAATTTTAACGAAGTTAAGAAAGTAGAGATATTAATTGTTAAAAAAATTGAAGAAAAATCATTGGATGATTATAGTTTTACCGCTAGCTCACGTAACTTTTCCTGTGCTGGCGGCTCACCTACAGTAATCCCATATGTATATATTACCAAATCCAACTTTCTGTAGTCACAATCCACACAGCAACTCAAGGGCGCAAAATTTCGTTTTATAACATGTTGGATTGTCAACCCGGGTTCAAAACCGACAAGTCAACTCTACATACCTCTCTTTTGGTGCAAATGATGGCTATTATTATTATTATTATTTTTATTAGAGTTAATTATACTTATACCTCCTGTAATACGAGAGATATATAATTTATTCTCTTAAAATTTAAAACTCTCACTTATACTTTTTGAACTGTAGAGAAAAACTGACAAGGAAGTTCATACGAACATATTTTTTCCGCTACATGGGATCTGAGTGTAATTAACCCTTTTTATTATGGTTAGAGCGTTATATCGGAGCCTTATGTTCATAAGAAAGGAATATGAGTTCAACAACTGCTATTTGTAGACAATAGATAAGTCAGGACATGAAACTCCCTCTCTTGAATGCTTCCGTTGTCACTGTGCAAAATTATGGCGACACTTCATCATTTTAAGCTTGAGGCCTGTTAACACCAAAAAAGGACAACTTAACGGAAGCAAAGTTGAAGTATTTAGTTCTTTTCTAGGAGAAAGAGTGCATGAGATAAATATCATACAATTTTTGTTGAATATATTCATAAACCTCCTGTCGTATTATATGTGTATAATGTCCTGCCGAAGGTGGCGTGAGTTAGAATCTGTTCACTCCAAAATTCACTCGTTGTCCAGGATGGACTGCCCAGGCAAATTGGAGAGTAACATGAGAAGTAAACACCAAGAGAGAGAGAGAAAGAAGATAGACGATTCAACAAGGTTCGGCCGAGATGGACTCGAGCCTACTCGTCTTGAGAATGTGAAGGGAGAATTACACACTCCCTCTCTTATATCTCTCAAAGTTACAAGTTACAAATCTTTCTCCGACTAGAATAAAGAGGCTCGGATAGAATTCAGAGTGAGAGCAAAGAATAGCTCAAAGCCTAGTCTATTAGCTTTGCAACGAGCATAGGATGACATCCAAAGTATATTAGAAAACGGAATTCATTGTAACAAGAACCAGGAAAATTTCTAAATATTTTTAGCCATTTTAGTTGTTACTTGTTTGTATGACTAAATCAATTAACATGATAGAGCCTCACTGAATGATATTTTTTTTGATTAAATGATGCCCTATATATTTCTTATTTATCATTTATGTAATTGACAATGAATGAAGTGCTACTTTCATAAGCTTGTTTTCTTGCTTTATTTAAAGGTTAACTTTTGGAGGCTCTGAGTTAGTACTCATTTTTGTGACTTGATGAATTAAATTCTTAGTGAATTGATCCGGAGGATGATGATGATCGGGTTAGTTTGAATATTGTATAAAATGCATCAAATGAGCAAATTTCAACGTTTTTGGCTAGCGGAGTTGATGTTGTGCTATCACTGCAATAATAATGGATAGGTTTGACTGGTTCATTTTTTCTCATAGTTTTATTATAATTGGTTTGTGACTACTTAATATGGTTTATATCGTAATTATAGACAATTTTTGCATGTTGGATAATGGTTTTCTGATTTATTGAAGTTTAATCAATTTACTAGTTACACAATTACTGAAACATTTATGAGTGAGGCTACCTGCCTGTGACTTGTAGGTTGACTTGCTGAGTTCCAAATTGCAAGTAAATTCTTGGTCTCAAACAAAAAATCCTTAGATCAAGGTGATGGGTTGGTGGAGTGCATCTCTTCTTTTGGCATATACTTGAAAAGTTACATTGAATTTTCCCTTTTTAGAAAGTGATTATAGGAATGTACCGGCTATGCGGACTCCGATCGAGTCGACTGACTACTTCAGACTCAAACGGAGTTGACAGCCTGCATGCAGTCGGAATCGTGTACTTGAAAGAGGAGTTGATCAGAGTCAGTCATATTAGGTTCGAAATCTATTGGATTCCAATTTTGATGTACTGTTAGGGAAGATTGTCATATGCAGGCGTTGCAAGGAGCCTAGGAATTGGCTGGGATTGGTTTGGGGACATGGATTTTGGTTAAAGTAAAAATTGGGAGCATGAGGTTATAGGATCTTACTTCATTCTCTTATGTGTTGTTACTCTCGTCAAAGAGAATCTCTTAAACTCTATATAACCCGCCATCCCCAACCCCCAACCCCCAACTCCTGACTTCAAACAACCATTAGTAATAGTCTTCTTCTTCTATCCTTCTCTCTCACAAACAAAAAAAAAAAACCAAAACATGCAAAAAAAAAAAAAATCTCTCAAGCTCTGATCCACTACAGAAAATCATGGACTCTACAACTACTAAATTAGACCTTAAGCGCTATAAAATCCATCAAAAGAATTATAAGAAACCAACAAAGAGTCAACTACTCCTCTGCCTCCATACATTCCGTACTAGACCTCCCCATCCACTTCTTTTCCACCTACTACTCTTCTCCTATCGGCAAAGAGCCACCATCAAGATCACCAAGCCCATCGGGCGTGACACCCTGAAAACCGCCCAACCCCCAAAACCAAGTGGAATGTTTTCAAGCAGGCTGCCGCTGTGGCTTTAGATGTTTTTGAGATCAGAGAGGGACGAATCCTTGAATGTCACCGAGATCCCAAGACTTGAGAGATGAATTCTAAAGATATAAGAGGAATCAAATCAATGCCTTTGAGATAAAAAATCGCAAATATGGAGGATCAGAGCAAGAAGGGTGTTTGGAATAACCGAAGGAGGAAGAAAAGAGAGGGCCAGTAGACTTAACGAAGGATGAAGAAATTTGAAAACACCTTGTTCTTTAATTAATTATTTTTTATATACTTTCATTGGCCTATCAAGCACAAGCATTTCTTATATGTATATATTTTTGGATATTTGCTCTATCATCCCTTTTATTGTTAAAAAGGAATTCTAATATATATGTATTTCTTTAAAAATGACATGTATTCTTCTTCATAGGAAAAGACACAAACACATACAAAATACATATGTACCCTTGCACACATACACAAAATTTACAATGTTATATGTCCATTGTACTTGATCTAAATTTTCAAATTTTGATGGATTAAATTGATCATTTACATCTTTATAATAAGTTCATCATGTGACATTTTTTCCCATAAATGAAACCAATATATATACGTGTACGTGTTTATTTTACATTTTCATCTACATGTTTGTTTATAGAGTTGTTATTCTTAGAATATGAAACAAAATTGTGAGGTTATGGGGGATCTCGAAGAAGGAATTGTACACATATTTTAGAAGTTTTACATTCTTGAGGTTGCACAACCGAACTTAAAGACCTAACCATGGGGTTCTAGGTTATTACTGGATCACTATCAGTATATAGGATTGTGCGCCTGGAGTTTAGGCTTATCAGAGTTCATGTTTATTAGTACTTAGCAGTATGTCATGGTGTAGTACCAAGATTCATAGCCATAGCTCCGGGTATGCACGGGATAGTCGTAAAACATGTGACACACTATTTCTGACAGTTCCAAATGATATAAGAAAAAGAAAAATAATAAAATAATATGACATCATATTTCACATGCATATTTATTTTGTTATATATATATATTTCTGCTACAAGGTTATTCATGGCATATGTACACAAATGTACCCCTGACCATTATTATCCTCAAGACAACTACAAAGCAACTTTATTTATATTTTGTATACATTTATAATTTTACAGTTTCATATAAACTTTATCATCATGTTAAATTCCAACACCACTCAAGATATGTTTTCACGATTACTGGTTGATTTATTATTATTTTTAGACAAATATAATTTAAATCTATGTTTTACATTCTTGTCAACAACAATTAGTTATAATTCTAATACTATCATGATTTTATGATTTCATTCAGTTTTGTATTTTATTTTTATATACACATAGCATGCCAGTGTATTATTATGTTCTCCTTGTAATACTTGCTAGGTCATTCTAATAACCTTACTTTGGCACGCCCATATAATTTGCAGGATATTGAAGGGGAGGATCCACCACAGTTAGAGCAGCATTTCGTGGAGTTAGTAGATAATTAGTAATGTTTCCATTATGACGTGTCATTTAGGAGATTCTTTATTTATTTTATTCTTTCAGACTTTTCCTTCAGCTTTGGTTTGCTATTTCCAAAACTCAAAAATTTAAAGTTGTAATAAATATTGTCCCTTTTGGATTCATTCATAAACATACACTACAAGAAAATGGGGTATTTTGCGATGGTTGGAAGCGTTGCCTTAGATATCTAAACCGTTGCTAAATTTATTTGCAACGGTTTTGAAATCCGTTGTGCTTGCCAGCGTTGCAAATAATAATAGCAACGGTTTCGATTAAATATTGCTACGGTTGTTAGAACTGTTCTGTAAGAGTATATTTACAACGGTTACATATAGCCGTTGCGATCTTCAATACAACGGTTATTATAACTGTAGCATTAAACCGTTGCAACTCAATAGTAACGGTTGTAGATAAATGTTACAATATTCTTGCAACGTTTATCAGAAATTGTTGCATTTCATACTAACCTTTTACAATGTTTATGTAAACCGTTACCAATTAAATATGTCTATTACAATGGTTTAAAAAACCGTTGCTAGTTATGCATATTTTTAACAATGGTTATAGAAACATGTTGCCAATTGAACTTGTCTATTACATTGGTTGAAAAAACCGTCGCTATTTATACTTTGTTATTACAATTGTTTTAGAAACCGTTGCAGTAGATTATATTAATTTGCAATAGTTTAAAACCGTTACTAATTTATTGATAACTATTAGCAAAACAATGTTGCATACTGAATAACAATACTTACTAGTAACCGTTGCTAACTTTTTTGCAACGTTTATGGGCTATCACAAGTAACAAATTGTAACATTTACATAACCGTTGCGATTATAAATACATATCTCACTGCACACATTATATTATTCCCTGTACACAAATATAATTCCCTGTACACAAATATAATTACCAAATATTCAACAAATGTACATCAACAACAATAACACACCAATATAATTACCAAATATTCATCAAATGTACATCAACAACAACAACATGAGTCATTTTAAATGTCCCCAACTTGTTGGACTAGGCATTCATATATGAAATAGATATTAGTAATTTAAATAGAATACTAAAGACACAAATAAAGTTAACGATCGTAACATATATAATAACGTTGAAAAAAATTAAGTACAAACAATTGCTCTAAATCAAAAACTACAAATTGAACTTAAAATCATAACTATGGATGTTCCTTTGTTCTAAATCAAAAACTACAAATTGAACTCAAAATCATAACTATGGATGTTCTTACAATAATAACAAAATGTAGTTAATAAGTTTTACTAGATGAAATTAAATAAAAGCTTCATGCATTGTCACTTTCCATGCCGTTAGTATCTTTGCCTCTTTCTATATTAGGATTATCATCATCTTGGCCCACCTACAAAACAAATTTATAAGAATAATTAGAATAATAAAACTTGAAACTATATATACACATACTATATGAATTCATAAAAAATATAAATTCCAGAATTAATAACTTGAATGAAACTGAGATTTACAAAAATAACTAAGCTGGTCAGAATTATCTGTGTCAGTAGATGTATATTGTTTGAGTTTCTGAAAGGCACTTTCTCCTTGAAGATGTTGTGAGACAGTAGGTAGAGGACTAGTAAATGAATCAGATATTTGGATATTTGGATTAACTTGCTTTATTTGAGCTAATAGGTCTTGCAATCCATTCATCATCATTTCATACTTTCTCTCCATTTCAGCTTCTCTCTGTTCTTTAGAAAGTAGTTCTGTGATGGCATCATTAGATAGAGAGGTCGTTGTTGGTTTTCCTAAATTTGATTGTGTAACACCCTTTCCATATTGTGGTACTTGGCCAGGATGATATTTGAATACTTTCTCTATAAATTTATCCCTGGCTATCTTGTTTTCGGATGTTTCTGATGACTGTGCAGTTTTCTGGTCTAACTCAGACTTCAAATAACATAGAAAAATTATATTAATATTTTTAAATTTAACATTCCATATATATATTTGGAAATGAAAAAAATAATTCAAAGATACCTTAGTTTGGAAGTGAAGGACACATTGGACCATCCATGAAGACACTTTATAAGGAATATTCTAACAATAAAGGTAAGTTTTGTTAATGGAGCTCCAGGATATAATTCCTGTTCACAATCTTTTAGCAGGCTCTGAAGCTTCTCCAAATCATTATCCAACTCATGATCAATGCCATCAGAATTATTTCCATCTTCGCCTCTCTCAAGATGTTCATAGATGTAAGGATATGCATCATATAACATCTCCTCAATATTATTATCCAAGAGGGATCTTTTTTTTTGTATGATCTTCTCTACCATCTGAAAATTCAGTATTATAAGATCCTATACCCTCTCCATGGAAACGCCAATTCTTATATGTTGGATCAATACCTTTAATTATTAAATGACTATACACATCCTTTTCACTTTGCCATGCACAATTGTTGCACTCTTTACATGGGCATAAAATGTATCCTTCTTGAGTTGTATTAGTCAGAGCAAAATTCAGAAAACTTAAAACTCTATCAATATATTTTTGGTTGGTTCTATCACAATGCATCCAATTTTTGTCCATTTCTTGTTAGACTTTTTATCTGTAAATTAAAAATAATGAAAATTAGCAATATGTCAGTGATTACATTAAGTAGGACAAAGTGATACATTAAAAAAAAACTTATTACATTATGATTTAAAAATACTTAATTATTTAGTAAAAAAACTAGAAGTAAACTAACATTTCTAAAATATCTAGTATTATAATTGATCATAAAACTACTTATTTTTCATAATCTTGAACCTATTACAGGAAGTAGCATTAAACTTGGCTTATAATTTTCTTTAGAATATGCATTATAGGGATTTATAAACAAAAAAAATTATGTGTATGTGTGAACCCCTTGCCATATGTTATTACAAGGCCAGGTTCTGTAAGCAGGTTTCCAACACAACAAGGTTCTCGCACTATCACCTTACTTCTTACCTTCAAAACTAGTACAATTACAATATACTAGATAATTAAATCACTGCTATTCGAGGGAACCAAAGAATAATAACACACCGCATTAAATAAATAAAAATTGGTTTCAACACCCATGTTACTACCTACAACCACTGCAATCCATTAAATAGTTGGTACTTTAACCTTGACTTCACTGAAGTTAGTTATCAAAGGAGATGGTAATCATGATATTCTAAAGCAAATAGTTATGAAAGCAATCATGGTTTCAATTTAATCTACTATTTGATATTTATAAGAACTACAAACTATTTGTTTGGGAAACAAAAAAGAATTTCAAATAAATTGTACCTAATTCAGTTAAATGATATTATGCTCAAAGGAAAAAAAGTCTTTTTTTATTCTTTCTGCTTGTGCCAAAAATATGAAATAAATTGAATCAACTAGAATATATTCTTTAATTTGAAAAGAAAATAGTTCACATAAACTAAAATTTTTCTGTAAGAAGAAATAGTATACATATGGAATAAATTGAATCAACTAGAATATATTTTTTAATTTGAAAAGAAAATAGTTCACATAAACTTAATCGTTTCTTTAAACCATACTGCCACTCGCCCATGATAATTATGGAGTATTACCCTAGGTCTTGCTACTATACATATGTTTGTCGAGTTTGCGCTGTACATTAGCTGCTATAGCAATAATTTTTCTTTTCATGACTTATGTTTTCTTTTTTTTTTCCTTTTTTCTTTTTTCTGCATATTTTCGTGCCTGTAATTAGAATTGGAGGTGAGGCGAGGCTATAATCAAATTAAAATATTTTCGTGCCTATATTTTCGTGACTGTAATCAAATTAAAATAGTATACATATGAAAATAGTATACATACCGGAGTGGAGGCGAGGCGGCAGGGCGATGCAGACTAAGCGGAGGCGGGCCGGAGGCAGGCGGAGGCGGGCCGGAGGAGGGCGGAGGCGGGCCGGAGGCGGACTGCAGTGGAGGCGGGGCGGCGGGGCGATGCAAACGGAGCGGAGGGGCGGAGGGGGGCCGGAGGCGGACCACAGTGGAGGCGGGGCGATGCAGATGGAGCGGAGGCGGGGTGGAGGGGGGCCGGAGGCGGACTGCAGTGGAGGGGGGCTGGAGGCGGGGCGATGCAAATGGAGCGGAGGCGGGCGGAGGCGGACTGCAGTGGAGGCGGGGCGATGCAGACGGAGCGGAGGCGGGGCGGAGGGGGGCCGGAGGCGGACTGCAGTGGAGGGGGGCCGGAGGCGGGGCGATGCAGACGGAGCGGAGGCGGCGGAGGCGGACCGGAGGCGGAGCGGAGGCGGGGCGGCGGGGAGATGCAGACGGAACGGAGGCGGGCGGAGGCAGGGCTGGACACTGAGCGGAGGCGGGGCAGTTTGGATGCACGGAATTTTCAGGGGGAGAGATAAAACGGGAATTAGGGTTTGGGAGATAAAACGTCGTGGGGGAGATAAACCTAGTATTTATAATAAATAAGTTTTTTAATTTTAAATAATATTAAAAGTTTAGTTTTTAAATACTAATATCTCATGTTAAAATATAAGTTAATTAGCTTATATAGAAATTAAGTTAACTTATTTATGTTTAAAAATATTTCTTAAAAAACAAAATTAATATTATATATTTATAAAACATATATAACATATTTGAAGAATTGAAACCTACATCTATTTAAAATAATATATATATATATATATATATATATATATATATATATATATATATATATATATATATATATATATATATATAAACATATAGATTTATACTTCATCTTGAAGATGTTGAGTAAGTTTTGTTTAATATTGAGTGAAAATTCCTACAGATTAAAAAGTATCTGGAAAAAATAATTCGTATTTTATGTTTGAAACCGAGTAAATTCTTATATTCAACCACATGCATGGGAGCATAGTTTTTAATTAGAGTTGTGATATTAGTAATGTGAATTAGATATATTTTTTGCACAAATAGTGCATTCTCAGTTCGTGAGAAAACTTAATTATTTTAAAATATATATATAATATTTTTAATTTTAATATTTTTTCTCTTTTAAAAATGATGCACAAGAAAAATAAAAAAGTGAAAAAAATACAAAATGAGGGAATAATTTATGTTAAATATTTTTTATTTCACAATTTTTTTATTTCTAATTATAAGGTTAAATGGATAAGCTAACGACTAAATTTTATGTATATGTAAAGTTATCGTAAATATCACTACATGTTATATTAGGGATATATGATTCTAAATTAAACTTCAATAGTACAAGAATTATATATATATATATATATATATATATATATATATATATGCTTAATTAATAAATAATTATTTTTTTGGGATAATCAAATTATTTCCGAATATTTTATTTAGCAACACTTTTTGAACCCGTTGTATATGAAACGTTGCAGATGATTGAATTTATTGTTACAGTTATGTTGACCATCATTAAATTTTAATATTTAGAAACGATTCTTAAAACATTGCATCAAAATTGTTACAAAAAAATGATACTTTGTAACAATTCTTTAAGCCGTTACAAAATAATTATTTAGTAACAACTAAATATGCGTTGCAACATAAACGTGACAAATAAGTTATCTTTTGCAACATTTTCTAAAAACATTGTAAAATATAATATATCGAAACGATTTTAGAAGAGTTACATAGTAACCATTGCAAAATAAAGATCTATTGTAATGGTTAATTTAAGTATTACTAAATATATTATATTACAATAATTTTAAAACTGTTGCAAAAAAACCATTGCCAAAAACCCCTTTTCTTGTAACAATTGTTTAAACCGTTACAAAATAATTATTTAGTAACAGCTAAAAAAGCGTTGCAACATAAACGTGACAAATAAGCTATCTTTTGCAACATTTGTTTAAACACATTGTAAAATATAATATATCGAAACGGTTTAAGAAGTATTACATAGTAACCATTGCAAAATAAAGATCTATTGTAACGGTTAATTTAAGCATTACTAAATGTATTATATTACAATGGTTTTAAAACTGTTGTACGATAACCATTGCAAAATACCCCATTTTCTTGTAGTGATAGTAATAGTTTGTTGGAGCAAAATAAAAATATTGTTTATAGTCTTCTCAATATTCTCTCAGTGTATATGTGTGAAAATTTGTGACAGTAACTTTCAATTTATTAAAAGTATTTTAGGCTTGACATATTTATGATACGTCGTTGAACGCTACCCTTATTTTGGGATGTGGGGCGTTACAGTTGGTATCAGAGTCTAGCTTCGACGTTAGCTTCTAGCTAGAAGGCTCAAATTAGGATTACTGTCACATATGCATATGCATAAATTGCAAGTTATCTTTGATCTTATACCTGTCCTATTTCTTTGGTTCCTTATATCCTATCATTCCTTTTATCCTTTGTTTCCCGATCTAATCCAAATCCTTCATCTTTCAGAGAAATGACTACTTGTCGCATCACTTTCTCAAGTACTACTCCCCAAGCAGAAGATCCCAACATAATGGAATTGCTTAGGAGGCTTATTGAGAACTAACAATAACAAACTAAGATGTTGCGATAGGAGTTGGTGGCTGAAAAATAGAAGACAGGAAGTGTTTCGAACTTTAGAAAGTTGAACCCGTTACAATTTTATGAAACTGAAGAACCTATGAAGAAATAACAGTAGTTGGTGGATACTGAGAACCTACTGGTGTAACATGAGTAGTGGATGAAGACCGTGTAGAGGTGATCAAAATATATATCATGGATATTGCTCGCACATGGCGGTTGGCTGAGGAGAATCGATTGGCAAAACTGAAACATGGGAGGCTTTTAAAGAGAGCTTCTATACGAGGTTCTTTCCCCAGACGGCATAGTGGGATCTGGAGCAGCAATTTATCCATTTGAAGCAAGGAAATCAGACGGTAGATGATTACATAGCAGAATTTGTCAGATTAAGTAGATTTGCCCCATTGTTGGTAACTCAAGAAACAGATAGGACCTAAAGGTTCCAGAATGGATTAAACTTTAAAATTCAGGAACGCATAGCCACCCCACAGTTTGAAACCTCTGCCCAGGTTTTGAATAAGAAAGATAGCGGATAGGAAGATAATAATTCATATGGGGTCCTAGAAGAGGAGTATGGATTAGAGGATAGGAAGTTCTGACAAGGGTACTCTAGTGGCACCACAAAAGCATCAGGTTACACAACAGGATCACAATGTGGTATGCAACTATTGTTTCCGACTCATACATGCTCAAAAGGACTGTAGACGAGCCCACAACTTGTGTCTGGTATGTGGCTCAGCAAATCATCAGATTGGAGGCTGTCCATGGCGACGAGAGACAAGTGAAATTACCAAAGCACTAGCACCACAGTAACAGCAGTAGAGGCTTCTAGCACCTCCTCAATAGCAGGAGATCTACGGGACCTAACCCGAGAAGTTCCGCACTCGTCACTCAATAATAGACTTCCAAAAGGGCTCAGACAGGGGAGAACCAGAGATAAGGACATGCACTCACACTGACAACAAAACAAGCAGGTGAGAGCAGCGATGCGATAATAGGTACTATTTTGGTTTAAACTATACTACATTCTATCTGTTCGTATTCCTTTATTTGTTTTATTCAATTGTTTCTTTAACTTCTAACTAAATATAGAGATCTTCTGTTTTGTGAGAGTTGACTAATCTTCTCAACCTTATCTTTTTAAATAAGAGTGCACAACGAAACTTGTAGGCTCTTTTTAATGTCATATATTTTCTTATTAATATCAACATCCCTATTTTGCATTAAATTAAATTTCAAGAACGAAATTTTCTTGTAAGGTTGGTAGATTGTAACAGCCCAAAATTATAAAATCCAAAACAAATAATAAATAAATTATTATCCTTACAAAATAATAATAAATAAATATGATATGTGTCTAACAAATCTGATTTGTTTTACTACCAACTAGATAATGACAGATTTAGTTGGTTTATAATTGATCCTATAAAATATTACCTTAACTTAAATATCTAACAAAAAACTAAAATCTAAACATAAAATAATAAGAATAATAATAAAAAGGGTAGAGGAGGAAGATTTTCTGGGTTGAACGCAGAAGGGGAGAGAGAGAGGGAGAGAGAGAGAGAGAGAGAGAGAGAGAGAGAGAGAGAGAGAGAGGAGAAAGAAAGAAGAAGAAAAACAGGATATCGCAGTCAATTTTCGGAGCGGGATTTTGAGACCAGTACTAATTCTAAGTTATCTTTACTCTTTAACCTTATAAATGTCGTATTACATACAAATACAAATACTATTTTAAATTTTTATTTTGCCTTTTTGTTGTATGTATTTGGTAACCCCTCTGTTCTCTCTTGTATGATTCATTGAACAAATCAACCCATTCTTAATTCGTATTATTTATACTAGGTTCTTTCAACCTTTCTTTTAACACACTCATCTTGTAGATGTTCACCCTTTTCTCAGTTTTTAACTTCATATATAATCTAAACCACTAATAAGATATGTTTATATTTATGTCATGTGGTATGTTTATGAATATTTAAAAGTTAAATTAGCCATAGAAGTTTGGGTTATCATTTCATTAACTTAATTTCTTGTAGATCATGTCATGCCCAATGCCTTGGTTTTGAAACATCTTAAGTTACTAACCGGATGTAAATTTAGGATAATTAGAGTTTCTGTTGATATGGGGACTCTGTGGAATTAGGATAACTAACAAATAATCCAAACAAGGGTTGCTTGTATAGGTCGACTACGAAGCAAAGCGGAAAAACATGCGATTACTAGATTTGATGTTGTATGAACAGAGGAGAAAAAATTATTTAAAAAATTGTTCTATTTAGTGAGTCAGTGAACAAAACTGCAGTTATGTTTAAAGAAAAGGGTAGCCCTGCCTTAGCAGGTTGAAACCTAATTTGCTGGCCAAACATTTAATTATTTATGGCTTAAAATCTGTCAACTTAAATTAACTAGTATCAAAACTGTGGCCCTTTTGCGTGAACCTGTTCTTACCATGTCTCCGTTTTGAGCTAAAAAATCATTGGATTGGTCACAGAGCCACTATAACTATGAACTATTCATTTGAACAGAACAAAGATGTTCTGTTCATTTGAACAGAACATCGAAAACAAAAAAAATGGGTAAAGAAAAAGAATTTTTTGAAGAAAAATATTAATTAATTTATTTATCTATGTATTTGTTTTAATATTTCTACTCATAGTATCAAGACAATGGGGATCCATGTATACAATTTTATTGTTTGTTAATAGGTCTCCCATTCATTATTTTTAGGGCTCCATTAAATTTTTATTTCTTAAGGAGCCACAGACTTACTTATTGGTAGCTTTTGTGATATGTTATTACTTTCTATAATTGTAAAAAGAAAAAAAAACATTTAATGATTTTATCTTGTATAATTTACAGGTATATATTGCTTGGGAACTACCTTATCTATTTACGAGTTCTATTACTGATCATTATTTATATCCAAACTAATGAATAACCATTTCTTTATAGCATCATGATGATAATTATATGATTTCCAAATATGGAAACACCTTGTTCTTTAATTTTTTTTATGTACTTTCATTGGTCTATTAAGCATAAACAATTCTTATATGTATATATTTTTGGATATTTGCTCTATCATCCCTTTTATTGATAAAAAGGAATTATAATATATATATATATATATATATGTATTTCTTTAAAAAATGACATGTATGCTTCTTCATAAGAAAAGACACAAACACATACAAAATACATATGTACCCTTGCACACATACACAAAATTTATAATGTTATATGTCCATTGTACTTGATCTTAATTTTCAAATTTTGATAGATTAAATTGATCATTTACATCTTTGTAATAAGTTCATCGTGTGACATTTTCCCCCATAAATGAAACCAATATATATACGTATACGTGTTTATTTTACATTTTCATCTACATGTTTGTTTATAGAGTTGTTATTCTTAGAATATGAAACAAAATTGTGGGGTTATGGGGGATCTCGAAGAAGTAATTGTACATATATTTTAGGAGTTTTATATTCTTGAGGTTGTATAACTGAACTTAAGGACCTATTTATGGGGCTTCTGGGTGATTACTGGATCACCATCAGTATATAGGCTTATCAGAGTTCAGGCTAATCAGAGTTCATGTTCATTGGTACTTAGCGGTATTTCCTGGGCAGTACCACAAATTATGGCCGTAGTTCCGGGTATGCACGGGATGCACGTAAAATATGTGGCATACTACTTCTGACAGTACCAAATAATATATAAAAATAATAACATAAAATCACATCACATTTCACATGCATGTTCATTTTGTTATATATATATATATATATATATATATATATATATATATATATATATATATATATATATATATATATATATATATATATATATATATATATATATATATATATCTGCTACTAGGTTATTCATGACATAAGTATACAAATGTACCTCTGACCATTATTATCCTCAAAACAACTGCAAAGCAACTCATGTTCACTTTTCTTATATATTTAAATTTTGTATACATTCATAATTTTACAGTTTCATATAAACTTTATCATCATGTTAAATTCCAACACTACTCAAGATATGTTTTCACGATTACTGGTTGATTTATTATTATTTTTAGATAAATATAATTTAAATCTATGTTTCACATTTTTTTTAACAGTTAGTTAAAATTCTGATACTATTATGGTTTTATGATTTCATTCAATTTTATATTTTATTTATATATACACATAGCATGTATGTGTATTATTATATTCTCCTTGTAGTTTTACTATGTCGTTCTAACGACCCTGATTTGGTATGCCCAGATAATATACAAGGTACTAAAGGGGAGGATCTACCACAAACGGAGCAGCATTTCGTGGAGTTAGTAGACAATTAGTAATGTTTCCATCATGAGGCGTCATTTAGGAGATCCTTTATTTATTTTATTATTTCAAACTTTTCCTTCTACTTTGGTTTACTATTTTCAAAACTGAAAATTTAAAGTTGTAATAAATATTGTCCCTTTTTGGATTCTTTCATAAACATAGTAATAGTTTGTTGGAGCAAAATAAAAAGATTGTTTATAGTTTTCTCAATATTCTCTCAGTGTATATGCATAAAAATTTATGACAGTAACTTTCAATTTATTAAAAGTGCTTTAGGCTTAGCGTATTTATAATACGTTGTCGAACGCTACCTGTATCTTGGGATGTGCGGCGTTACAACTTCCCTCCACTAATTATTTTTCTCACTCCTCTTTAACCAACCACCTATCTTCCCATTTTCAACTAAAACTACTGACTTCCTCTCTCATCTACAAATGCTTCTTGGAAAGCCTAGAGAAAACCCCCACATGAAGAATCTCCCTATACAGCATAATCCATTCTCTCTCACTACTTTTCTATTTAACTAGGATAGTTGAACTTTACGTGGTGGGAGAGAAAAGGATTATGTTGGTGTGGGGGTTTTCTATTTTTCTAAGAGGGGTCTTTTTCAGGCTCTCCAAAATGTAATTATAAATGGGAAAGAAAGTGAATAGATGAAAATAGAAAGGTAGGTGGTTAGAAAGGAGTGGGAAAAATGGTTTGTTAGAGAATAGTGGGAGCAAATGGGTGAGGAAAGCAGATGGCTAGCTCCGGAGATTGTTTTTTCCCTCCTTTTTATTTAGTTTTTATAATGATCTTGTATTTATTATATTCTTCTTTAAAAAACTTGGTTTCTCATTTTTCAGAATGAGGTAGTCTTTTTTACATTTATTTTTTAAATTTTCAATGGGGTTTGGCCCTTTAAGTTTTATTATAGATAGGGCATTTTTATTTTTTTTATTTTTGAATCATTTTATTAATTTTATTTTATTGGTTCCAATAAGATATGAAAATATTTTAGGGCTCATTCCTATTTATTTACTTTTATTTGTACAGGCTGCTGGTTTTGTGATGAGATCCTCTTTATTTAAACTTTACTTTGATATTTATAGGATGCTGATTTGGGTAGTACTTCTCCTAATCTTAGGCTTCAGACCTAATAATTAGAGTTTTAAACCAACTTACATTTTCATTAGGATTATGATCAAACAAAATCATCTTTTAAAACCAATCCTAACAAACTTTTTAAAAATTTGGTTTAAAAGTCTAAACTAACATGGTAGTCAAATGAATTACCTCTTTAGATAACTCTGCCTTGATCTCTTTTTTCTTTGCTTAAGCATTTTTCTCTTTTGCCAGGTAACTGTTTCTTTTCAAACAGTGACCATAAATTATTTCCAAGATTTTTTCTACTAAGTTGTCTATTCACATATGTATGTTTGGCGTATAACATTTTAGATATACCATTGTACTAATTCTCTTTAGTGTTTTCTCCCAAGGAAGGAGTCCTTTGTGTCAATCACGTGCTGGCGTAGGCGGGCCATAAATGTTTTGCAGTTCTTGCATCTACAAAAATAATCCTATTTTTTTTTTCCATTTTTCCTTTATATTATAGATTGGGCATTGTCTACGGGCCATGAATATTATTAGTGCCTATACACCACAGATAAGACGTGATGAATCTAATAAACATCAATCTTGGGATGATCTAGATGAGATGGTATAAGAAATACCTATTAAAGAAATGCTCTTTATTGGTGGTGACCTCAATAGATATGTAGGGATTATGTATAATGCATTTGATAGTATATATAGAGGATTTGGTTTCGGAGAAAGAAATAAAGTATGTAACTCAATTCTAAATTTTTCTTTGTCCAATGATTTGATGTTAACAAATAATCAGTTTGAGAAGAGAGTTCCTCATTTGATAATTTTTAGAAGTGGATCACATGAGTATCAAATAGATTTCTTTTTAACGATGAAAGTAGACAGAGATAGTTACATTGAAAGTAAAGTAATGCCAAGTAAGAGGGAAGTAACTCATTATAGCCCCTTAGTTTTAGATATTTGGGTTATAAAAAACCTTAGAAAGATTAAATATAAATTAGATCATAAGATTAAATGATGGTGGTAGCTAGAAAGTAGCCAAAGAGTTTTTATAGATAAAGTAGTACAGGATTATCCAATGTAATATAGAACAAAATATCTAACCGAATTAAGAAGGTAACTAAATATATAATTGAGAGTAAAGGGTAATGCTCTACTATATAAGGATACATCACAGTAGAATAAAGAATTAAAAAAAATACTATTAAGGTCAATCAGAATTTTTACTTAGATTTGAAGAAGAACAGTGATGGAGTAAGACAGTGATGGAGTAAGCTTTGAGAGGTATAAACTAGCTAAGAAAAAGGCCAAGAAAATTATTTGGGGTACACTAGAAAAATTATACAAATAAGTATACGAGAAATTGGACACTAAAGAGGCAAAGAAGAATATATATAAAATTATTTGAATATGAGAGAAAGTCTAGATACTTATAAACTGCAAAGTGTATTGAAGATGAGAATTAGAAAGTTCTAATTTGAGACGAATATATCAAATTTAGGGAGATTATTTTGACTGATTATACTATGGTAGTTTTACTCGAGATCTTGGTGACTTTAATATTCAGTATGAAGATATGAATCATAATTTTATATGCAGAATTAAAGAATCTAAAGTAAAAGGACAAGAATGAAATCAAGAAAAACTATTAGACAAGATGAAATTCCTATTGAGGTATGGAAATACCTATAAGAGATAGGTATGAGATACCTGGCAAATCTCTGTTACAAATTTGATAGACTACAATGATGTAAAATGAATGGAGGAAGAGTACCATTATATCTATATAAGAATAAAGTTGATTGTCAGAGTTGTTCTAACTACCATTGAATAAAACTCATGTATCATACTAAGAAATATTATTGAATAAAGACTATGACAAACTATTAGGATATCAGTGAACCAATTTGGGTTCTTATCGAGGCGATTGACTACATTAGCTATTCATTTGTTTCGACAACTTATAGAGCAATCAAAGTGAAGTAGAGATTTTCATATGGTCTTTATTAATTTATAAAAATATATGATAAGGTACCAAGAGAAGTTCCATTGTGGATACTAATAAAGAAAAGAGTTCCTATTAAGTATATTGACATAATTTAGGACTATACCATAGAGTATGACAAATGTTAGAACTTGTAGAAGCCTAACAAGTAAGACAATAATATGGATAATGCCAAATTGGAGCTATGAAGGTAAATCTTAGAAGAATATATGGAGTGCAAATTTAGTAAATACAAAACCCAAGATTATAGTTCTGTGCACTGTATGAGCTAGAAATACAAATAAGTAACCAGTTCAGGTACTTGAGTTTTACTCTAGGAAGCATGGACACAGACATAGATTTGGACACGGATTTAGATACATACACAGAACGTAGTATTTGTGAAAAAAATAAGGACATGGACATGGCAAGGATACAGAAAAATTATAAATATAAGTATATATTCTTCTATTACTAACATAATAATTTTACTAAAATATCCAACTAGAAATGTATGACTTCGTATGTCTTCATTCATTTACAAAAGATAAGTCTTGCCCAATGTTTAAAATAGCAATAACGGTAATGTAATTTTTTACCTCGGTTAGGTTATGTCGCATATAGCGTAGCACATAATGTAGATTATGCAATTTTCTATTTATTTAATAAAAATAAATATAAAACTATATAAATATCCTTTATAAATGGAAAATCAATTTAAAATTTCTAAAAAAAGAATATAATTTTTTTTATAATACAAAATCTATTCTAATTTTATATTAAATTTTACAATAATTTTCACATTTATCTTCATAATTCATATTAAGTTCACAACTGTAATTTTAGTCATCATCTAAACAAAAAAACAAGATTCCAATTTTTTTAATTTCAAATCCAGTTATTATAATTATTGCAATTTATATTTTATAATGTTCAATTTATTTTATTTATAATTGTTGATTTCAGATCAGCTAAAAATTTAATAGAATTAATAAGTAAGAAATTTTCATAATTGGAAAGGAATTAGAACAAGCAAATAAGGAAACAATCACAAATTAGTAAGTTAGCAATTCTAGAAGAAACAAACAAGCCAATAAGTAATCAAGTAAGAAAATTACAATAATTTGCTAATAATCATACATAAATTACTAAAAAAATAATAGTAAATAACGTAATATAATGTATTTAACATAACGATGTAAAATAACGTAACAATAGAAAAAACATACTATTACGGTGCACTGAGCTATTTTCAATTGTTACATAGCATTGGGATTCTGTTAGGTTCTGTAACACAATATATCAGATTTTATAATGCGTTATTTTCAACATTGGTCTTGCTATTAACTACACATTTACTTCTCACCCTCAATAGGCAAAGTGATGTAAAATCTTCAAATATAAAAACCAAATAAGACTCATATTTACAAGAAAATATTAATTGTATTAACTTCATAAAGCTAACTAAGTACATGTAGATATTACCAAGTTAGTAATATTTATTTTTAATCTTTCCCAATCACTTAACTCATTTTTTGAGACAAAATTAATAAGAAGCTTGGACATGACAATGACACGACAATAACATGGTATTTTTTCTTTATTTTATAGGACACATCACCTAGTGTTTTTGACATGATTTTTGACGTGTCCTTGTTGTGTCTACATCGAACACATGTTCGACACCGACACAACATTTCTAGTAGTATGTCCGTGCTTCTCAGGTTTTATTATTTAGAATGGTAGAGAGATCAATAATGATATAACCATAGAATCTAAATTAACTGGTTAACATTCCGCTAAGGCTGAAAGAAAATTTTTATAGAACTGTTATTAAGTCAGTTTTATTATATGACATGGAATATTGGACTATAAAGAGATGTCATTCACAGAGGATGTGTAGCTAAGTTGCTCATACTTTATGGGATGTGTGGTAACACTAACAGAGCTAAAATAAGAAATAAGGATATTTTTCCTAAGATAAGCATAGCCTCTATATAATAGAAGATGAAAGAAAATTATTTATGATGGTTTGGTCATGTGTAACATAAAGCTATAGATACATCAGTTTAGTGAGTGGAGTTTATCAACACAAGACAAGTTAAGAGAATGAAACTGTGACCATAGAAACATGGATGGAAGCAATACGAAAAGATATGAATGCTATTGGCTTAAATGAAGACATACTGCTTGATATGAATGAGTGGAGAAGGATAATCTATGTGATTGATCCATTGTGATTCTTGATTCATACAGACTACTCTAAGTACATGGGATAAAAGGTTTAGATGTTGTACTAGATCATCTATTGTGAACTTCCATATAATATAATTTTACAAGTCGCTCATCATCAGATCTTTCCTAGTTGGGAAAACTCATACTTGTGCTCTGAAATGGAAAAAAAGGATCCTCAAATGAGTAGGTCTAAGTGACATTGGTCTTCGCCGCAGATATGACGAATAGGCTCCATCAAATGCCAATTTTCAATTATTTTCTACTCATTCAAATTTGACATTATCGGGCGGTAGAGAAGAAATTTATTTCTAATTAAAATTGAAATGATTTCATGATCTCCTTTCATGCTGGTACAACTAGCGATACATTGACACCGTGATCCATGAAAGAATGGTGTAATATGGCAACAAATAAAGGGGATGGAAGGATATTAATGAGGGTTTGCTCATATCAATGGATGAATATCTAATGAGGATATGGGTAGTTCGAAAGCAGAGAATTTAGTAAATAAATCATGCAACAATAAATTTGTACAATAGATAAATTGCATAAACCTAGGAACTTTCTCTATCTCGAGTATTTCACCAAAAATCTCGTCCCTAAAGTTCATCCACACCAAATTTCTTGGTTTTTAGTTTGATTTGGTCTTCAATCAAATAGACACAAGATTAATGATTTTTAGTGAATAAAATATCTTGTATCCACTTGAAAGGGCAAATAAGCTTCAAACAACTGAAGTTTGGTCATGAAGAAGCTAAGAAGGTATAGATCATTATCTCAAAAGAAATTTGAAGAAAGAAAATAAGAGAGTGGATTTTTGGTGCAGCTAGTACTAAGAAAATTCTTGCATTAGGACTACATATACACTCATATATGAGCATAGAGACATCTAATTTCAATGATGGGACACTCATCATCATGACCAACTTCATTAAAGTTGATCTATACTATTTAAAGAAATTTAAAACCAAAATTAAGTTTTTTTTTTAAAAAGCTTAATACATCATGTAGGGCAATAAACGGACAGCCAAAAACAGTATATTTCTGGCATAAAAATTCTCAATCCAACCATTCCATTATGATTCAATCTCTGACAAAAGCTTGCATACTAATTTCTATTAAATTTCAAATATTCTACCCATGGAACTATCCAACTCGCAAGTTAAGTCATCCATTCTGAACCATTTGATGTATATTTTTAGATACTTAAATATAGTTCAACTTTAACAAAATGAATCTTCCATATAAATGAGGTGACATAGATTTTGAATAGGAAGGATTAGAATACAAGATTCCAAATCCTATTGGAAGTATCCAAGTTTATCTCTCCCACAATCTAGAGAGAATAATGTAAATGTTACACAGGAATTTCCTGTGTTGGTAACAAAAAGACCAACTCTCCCAATTTTTTCTAATTTTCTTTTAAGGATGATAGTTGCCATTCCAGTAATACACTCATACCTAATTTCATGTGTTTTAATTTTTATTTAATCTGCTATCAAGTGGGAAGAAAAGTAATAGTTCTTGGAGAATACAACATCTTATATCTAGTTAATGGAAAGACAAATAAACTCCAAACTCACTCTATTCTAAAATAGTGCCTATATATATATATATATAGGGATTACTATAGGGGAGCCATTAGCTTAGGAAAAATTGCTTGAGGTAGTAGCCAAAATACAGTAATCCAATAATTTTTTATCAATTTGTTTCTAGAATTAGATCATTACCTCTTTAACTTTAATAAAATTAAATTTCATGAATTTTAAAATTTATTTATATTTTCGTCAAGTGGATAAAGAATGTTTACTCATTGAAAACCGTTAAAATTTGTGTCAACTTGATGGGGACCAAATCAAAACTAAAACCCAAAAAAATTAAGTATAAGTGAACCCTAGGGGTTCGAGATCATAATCCAAAAGAAATTTTTTTGAGGTAGTGGAAATGAACTGCAACTCAGGTAACTTGCGTGAGTTGTTAGCTCAATTCCATTTCTCATATATATATATATATATATATATATATATATATATATATATATAGAGAGAGAGAGAGAGAGAGAGAGAGAGAGAGAGAGAGAGAGAGGGAGAGAGAGAGGAGAGAAATGGAAATAAGTTGACAGCTCACGCAAGTTACTTGAGCTGCAGTTCATTTCCATTATCTCCAATAATCTTTATTTAAAAAATTTCCTTTGGATTATGTTCTCGACTCCCTAGGATTCCCTCGTACCTAATTTATTAGGTTTTAGTTTTGATTTGGTCCTCCATCAAGTTAACAAAAAATTAACAGTTTTCAATAAATAAAACATTTGTATGTACTTGATGGAAGGGTAAATGAACTTCAAAATTTTTGAAACTTAATCCAAAAGAAGTTAAGGAGGTATATATATATATATATATATATATATATATATATATATATATATATATATATATATATATATATATATATATATATATATATATATATATATATATATATATATATATATATATATATATTCCATTTTGACATGCTGTAAAATCCATTCTCTTTCTCTTGGGGTGTTGAGTGTTTTTCTTTTCTGTGGTTTGGTGAAGGGATGGTCCGCTGCATGGTCCAAGTCATCCTTAAGATTTTGTAGAACTCCCTTGGAGTTATTCTAACTTTTAGAGTTCATGCATCCCTTCAGGTTTGCTCCTCTTTGGTCCATCTGGTAATGGAAAAACAATGCTTGCCAAAGCTGTCGCTTCATAATCAGATGCAACCTCTTTCAATGTTTTGGCATCTTCTTTAACGTCAAAAGGGGTTTGTTTGTGCAATTACATATCCGTAGTCATCTTTTCTCTATTACAAATTTCAAGTATGATAAGATTGTTCTTTATGTTTGATGGTATATGTAGGGGAGGCCGAAAAGCTTGTCCGGACTCCTTTTTCATGGTCAGCCATCTGTAATATTCATGGATGAAGTAAGTTAGTTTAACTCATTGTTCTATGGTTTTTGACATTTATATATAGGGGGTATATATGAATATATGGCATGACTGCTATTAAGATAGCCTACGATCACATGGATGGTAGCTCTTTGTGTTTATGTATGTTTTTCTCAATTGTGTCTACTCTTCGACCATTTTGTTTACATTACTTCTATATAATCCTCTTTTTTCATTGACCATGGTAGTTTACTTTCCAACAAAGTTTCTCTACTTTTCTTTCATTTATTGGCACTTCCATACTCTGAACAACATATCTTCAATAGTGTTTGCTTTATACTTTTCCTTTAAACATATCTTCAATAGTCTATGCAATCATATGAGAACCTGAGTTAGTTTTATTCGTAATTTTTTTTTTTTGTGAAATGTATTTGTTAAGGTCTAATAACCAAAATAAGCTTCTACTCTTGTGCCAAATAGAGTCTGCCGGACTGTTTGAATGACGATTAATTAAGGATAAGACTAGTGGTTTTGTTTTGATGGAAAAATGGTTGATTTTTTTTTACATTAGGATCTATATTAAGCGTTTCTGGCTCCAATCATCCCACTTGGATTATTCAATTAAATCTGAAGTGTTAGAGTTGATAAAAAGAAAAATGGCGTACCCATCTGGATTACTGCATGTTATTTATATAGTAGACAAAAATAGAGAAATCACATAAAAACCCTCAATATTCTAAATGTTCTAACCCTCGCCTCAAGCTGAGCATACAGCTAGGGATGATATTGGATGCATCCACGGGCTAATTTTTTGTCTATCCTATTCAAAATTTTGAATTAGAAAAATAAAAAATTTATTTTTAATTCAAAATTTTGAATATGGTGGGTGAAAAAAATCTGTGTGTTCTTTCAAGCACAGTACAAAATTATTTTCTTTTTTTCTTTCTTTTTTTATTATTGCTCTGCCCACGGGATCATTTGATCTCAAAATCTTGTATGATTTCTTTGTGATTTCTCTTGAGGTTTGAGAACTAGAGTTTTGTAATCCTCTTTTGATATAGTGGAAGTTTTTCGATCGTGTCCCCATGGACGTAGGCATATTGCCGAACCACGTTAAATCTGTGTCTTCTCTGTCTCTGCTATTTTTCTCTTCGGTTAATTATTTGATTCCGCTGGTTGTTGCATTATTATTATTCCGCTATCTTTTGCTAACAATTGGTATCAGATTTCTAGTTCGGGTCAGATTTCACTCAGATCGGTGTTGATTTTGAGTGGGAGTTATGGCGGAAGATAGGAAGGGAGAAATTTGAAAAAATTTGATGGGACAGATTTCCAATGGTGGAAGTTGCAGGTGGAAGATTATTTATATTAAAAGAATTTATATCAACCACTGATTGGAGAAAAGCCAGAAAAGATGACTGATGAGAAATGGGCATTGTTGGACAGGAGGGCTTTGGCGCAGATTCGATTATGCCTGACAAAACAGGTTGTGTTCAACGTCTCCAAGGAGAAGACCACTTCAGGTTTGATGTCAGCATTGTCTAAAGTTTATGAGAAGCCGTCTGCTTCAAATAGACTGTTTCTAATGAAAAAGTTGTTCAACTTGAGAATGCCTTCTGATAGTTCAGTTGTTAACCATTTGAATGAATTTAACACATTATGGGCACAACTTGAATCTTTAGATTTTGTCTTTACTGATAACATTAAAGCTTTGATGTTTATGTATTTGTTACCGGATAGTTGGAGTAATGTTGTTATGGCCATCAGTAATTCTTCCAATACTGCTCTTAAATTCAATAATGTTGTGAGTACAATCATGAATGATGAATTGATAAAAAAGAGTATTGGTGAGAGCACAGTTTTTACAAGTACTGCTCTGTCGGTTGATAATGACAGACGAAAAGAAAGGGGTAGAAGTTCAAGCAGGGAGTCGAAGCAAAGAGGAAGATCAAAATCTAAGGGGAAATTAAAGAAAAAGTTAGTGTGTTGGAAATGTAAGACAGAGGGTCATATGAAAAAGGATTGTCCAAATAAAGACAAGGAAGGAGCGAATGTGGTGAATCTAAGTGAAGAGTATGATGACTTGTGTTTGTCTGCTCATACAGAATCAAGGTCAGATTCGTGGTTTGTAGATTCAGGGACTGCGTTCATTGCACTGCTCGTAGAGAATGGTTTGAGAATTATGTCCAAGGTGATTTTGGGCATGTGACTGTTGGTAATGGGCATAAATGCAAGATTGTCGGTAAAGGGACAATTCAGTTAAAGTTGCACAATGGTGGAAAGTTGTTTGTTGTTTTTACAAGAGGTCAGGTACATACCGGATTTGAAGAAGAATTTAATATCTGTTAGCAAGCTGGATGGCGAAGATTATCAAATCTCATTTGAGAGTAAACAGTGAAAGATCAGTAAAGGAGCAATGGTAGTGGTCAAGGGTGAGAGAGTGTGAACTCTATATTTACTCTCAAGCTTGGTGGATCACATTATTTCTTTGGCCAACGTGAAGAATGAGAAGGCTACCTTATGGCATCAGAGGCTCGGTCACTTGAGCGAAAGCGGCATGAGGGTATTGCAATCCAGATGTATGTTGACAGATATGAAAGATGCTAATTTTGATTTCTGTGAGAACTGTGTATTTGGAAAGCAGAAAAGAGTTAGCTTTATGAAGGATGGCAAGGAGAAGAAAACCGAGAGATTGGAGTTGGTGCATACAGATGTATGGGGGCCTTCTTCGGCGAAGTCTCTTGGAGGTAATTCTTATTTTGTCACTTTCATAGATGATGCAAGTAGGAAAACATGGGTGTTTGCACTTAAGCAGAAATCCAATGTTTTCAAGATCTTCAAGGTATGGAAAGCTCTTGTTGAGAATGAAACAGGTTTGAAAGTAAAATGTAAGTTGTCAGACAATGGTGGGGAATTTTGTAATAGGGAGTTCGATGACTATTGCTCTGCCCACGGGATCAGGAGAGTGAAGACTGTACCGAGGACACCGCAGCAAAATGGCGTGGCTGAGAGGATGAATAGAACTATTTTGTGTTCGTCGCAGAAGTTCCTTCGCTTCCTCCCATTGAATTAACTTGAATTACAATGGAAGTGAACAAGATATATAAAGAACAAACGAGAGGATCTTATAATTCAATCTCTCTCTTTTACAATAGTTTTGTGGGATCTGTGGCGATGGGATCTATAGTAGTTCCTTTGGACGATCGGTACGTTGAAATCTTCTCTTTTAAAGATATCGGCCAATAGTAGACGATCTCCTCTGGTCTTTCCCGAACTCAAGGCTCTCTCGCGTACTTGAATTCTCTAAGAACCGAAAGGAAGAAGATGGTGATTTTCTCTGATCTTCACGAACTCAAGGCTCTGTGCGTAACTTGAATTCTCCAAGATTTCAGAAAAATATCTTAATTGCCGAAAAGAAGCTCCTCTCTAGGGTTTCACCATGAAGGTATTTATAGCCCCAGGTTAATGCAAGAGTTTCTATATGAATAGAATTCGCATACATCAAGGATTCCAATCAAATATCTTAGTTTTGATGGAATTCTGATTAGACTTGATTCGGGTATTTGGATAGGCCCAAAATCATAATCTCAATCAATCTGAGATTCTGGTTATCTGCTTACGCGGAGCTTTAATCGCATCAAAACGCGACACTAAATAACCAAAACGCGGAGCTAATGCGGAGCTATTGATCATCTCCGCGTTTTACTCAAACGCGAGGCTAATACAAGCCAGACTGCGGAATCAACGCGGAGCTATTAAACATCTCCGCGTTTTATTTAAACGTAGGGTTAATGTAACCAAACGCGGGGCTATTGAATTAGCTCCGCGTTCTGTTGTGGAAAATCCTTTTAACTTAGAAATTTTCACTGCCAACAGAACCCCCTCCAAAGTTTTCAAAATGGCTTAGACTTCAGCAGATTTTGAAATACTTTGGATATCTAAACTGAAAACGCGGAGTTAGAATACCAAGTCTATCTCGCGTTACGCTCACTTACGCGGAGCTAATCAGCTTCACTTCGTCTTCAGTGAAATGAGTAATTATGTCATTAATTACCCTGAGTTTCCACGCCAAATACCAAGCGACGGAAATTCTGTTTAAATAGAGCTCCCGGCTCATCTTCTTCTTCATCTCATCCGAAGAATTTCTGAGAACTCGAGTGACTCACGAATGATCTTCAACTCATCTTCGTTCAACTCTCCATAGATTTTCATTATTAGGATGTCTCTCCAGAGGAGTTTAGCTTTTCGCAAGTTGGCCGGCTTTGATGGCAGCATCCGTGAAGGTAGACGCGACAGTGAACCAGTCTATGCAGCGTCTTCCGAAGATAAAAACCTCATCTCTTGGTTTTCTAAGAACCATTCTGAGATATTTTGGCTTGGTTTAATCTGGACTATTTGTCGGCGAGATCGCTTGCGAGGCTATCTTTGATTAGCAGTCGCGATGAATCTGCGAGGCTATCTTTGATTAACAGTCGCTATGAATCTGCGAGGCTATCTTTGATTAGCAGTCGCTGTGAATCTGCGAGGCTATCTTTGATTAGCAGTCGCTATAAATCTGCGAGGCTATCTTTGATTAGCAATTGCTATGAATTTGAAAGAGAAGGAAAGAGCAGAAAGAAATCTTGTCCCCCTCTACGCGAAGTTATCGCATCATCCTCTGCGTTTAAAGCGCGAGGCTATTTTTTTTAACTGTGCGCGGAGTTAGCTTAGCTCCGCGTTTTCACTCTTTTGGAAACTCTGTTCCTTTTGCAGTAAGTCCAATCCTTTCTGAAGAGGAGTGTATGTGGGTCCATCGATCTTCATCAGTAGAAGTAACTCTAAGGAAGTCAGAAGCATATGCTTTACAATATAGTTGCATGTTTCAAGCTCTGGCTCCTGGAAATAAACTCCTGAAGGGGCTGTAAATAGGGAGCTGCAGCACTTGCAGTGCAGAATTGCGCTTCAATGCAGCACTTTCCTTTCCTCTCGTGCTTCATTTCGGATGACAGATCCTAGTTGACATTTGCAGAGGAGATCTTTTGCATGTGAACCAGGGAACTGAGCTTCAACACCCCGTAGAGAAGTCTTACTGTTCAGTTATTGATGAGTTGATCATGTAAAAACTTTCGGGAGAGCTATAACTCCTTCTTTGTAATCTCTTCTTTTATGAATAAAGAGCAATTATTTTCCTCTCTATCTGTTGGCTTCAAGAATTTTGCTTGCTCAACAAATAGATGGTCAATAATTTTAGTAAAATAGTCTAAGGCTCTTCTGCGTGACTTAGATTGATAATACCCAAACGATCGGATAAGGATCACTTTAACTTAGATGGAAGCGCCTAATTGTACTCGTCAAAAATCTAAGTTTTTCCCGTGAAAACGCGAAGCTAAGGCACAGGCTATCCTCGCGTTTTGTATAGTTGCGCGGAGTTAAACAACTTCGCATTTCCATAATCGCGCGAGGCTAATAGCTTCGCGTGTTGGAGAGTAACTGACCAGTCACTTCCTCCGAAATTCGCGCCGAATTCCAAGAGGCGGTTCCTTTCATTTAAAAGAAATCTCTATTTCTTATCATTCTCACTCTATTTGAGAATTTTCCAGAAACTTAGAGATTCAGGCGATCAGAGTTCAGACGACCCGATCTTCTTCCGACCGAGTTTCTCCAGATTTTCTGTCGATTTTCCTCAGCAATGGCACCCAAAACTCGTGCTACTTCTCGAGCGGCTCCATCATCGGCGTTTGGCGCAAGCAGTGGTGGCGGCGGCCAAGGCAGCGATGCGCCAGCCCACATTTCGCCTATCGGGGGTAAGAATCTTTCCATCGAGACTCTTTAGAATATTTCTAGAGTGATTTGGCTTAAATTTAACTGATCGATCAACTCTTTTACCGGCGAGATCGTCGTACTCCTGCCGTAAGGCTTGGAGAAGAAGAAAAGTCTCTGACTGCCTTCTTACGCGAAGTTATCGCGTCATCCTCGCGTTTAAAGCGCGAGGCTATTTTAAGTAGCAGTTGCGCTGAAAACGTGAGGCTATTTTAAGTAGCAGTCGCGCTGAAAACGCGAAGCTATTTTAAGTAGCAGTCGCGCTGAAAACGCGAGGCTATTTAAGTAGCAGTCGCGCTGAAAACGCGAGGCTATTTTAAGTAGCAGTCGCGCTGAAAACGCGAGGCTCTTTTGACTTCTACGCGGTCTAATTTTTAGCTTCGCGCGGCGCTATTCTTAGCTTCGCGCGTTCTAATCTTTAGCTTTGGGCGTTCATACTTAGAGAAATTTTCTGCCCTAGAGAAACTTCTCTTACTCTGGTGTTTCTTTGTGCAGTAGGGTATTCGATAGAATCTCTTCTCCACAAGAATTACTTCGGCTTTGCTGGGGGTTCTGATCCCTCACGCCAATTCCGTTTCACTACTATCCTGCCCTCGTACAAACCAGACCCGAAGGATCACAAGGAGAAGTTGATCAAATATCATCCCACCACTGCGCGAGAAATCATAACTGACGCAGCCTTCGAAACTGTGAATAGAGAGGCGATGGAAAAACCCGCCTTCTTCTTTGGAGAACAGATGGATCAATCAGATGAGATCCTTTCTGAAGGGAAACGTGTTTGGCTATATAACTCAGGCGAAATGTTGATGTTTTTGCCTAGAATGGATCGTAGCTATCCTCTGGTCTATCTTCAGAGGCTGGCAATGCCTCGGGAATTAAGGTGGGGACTAACTCGAGAGCAAGATGGCGCCCAACAGGCAAATTTGGTGCAAAAAGGGTTTATCAAGACGGTTCCCCCAGATGCATTATTGGCTTGCTTCCAGGCCGATTTGGCAAGGAGCTTCCAATGGGAGAAGTCCCATCTCGTGCCCGAACTTTCTTAAGTGAGTTCTTGGCGAAAGATGGTCAATACCCGGCTAGCGACTTCAGGATGCCTGGCTGGGTTCATTCTTCTAACAATATGTGGTGGGCACGCCTTGTTTAGTACATGCTGGATTCCCACGAGCCCATTTTAAAGGATATTGGCTTGTATAAAGCCATCAGAAATGTCCAATTCAGATTTTCCCAAAGTGCTTATCACTTTTACTGCCTCTTGGAGATGTATAACCCTGAGACCTGTACTTTCTTTACACCAGTGGGTGAGCTAGGGTTCGCTCTCCACGAGATGTTTGAGATTTCTGGGCTCTCGATGGGCGAAGTCCCTTACGAGGAGTACATCCCTACCACCGATGAATTGAACATGCTACTGGCGAGGGACGAGCGCATCCATGCTACATACTGGGAGATGATGTGCTATTATCATATCTGCGCTGACTTGACGGGTGCGCGTAATCATGGTATTGGCCACAAGAAGTGGGCCGAATATCTCTTTGCCAACTTAAATTGTAAGGATAGCTCGGCCATTATCCATGGTCATCCACCCATCTATGGCTCAGAGATTGATCACCTATTGCTAAGGGCCGCCATCTATTATATTATACCACTGAATCCAATGAGAATGGATACGGTCCCGGTACTTCATTTAAGAGCTATCACTATCAAGCCCAGTTTTCGATCTCCAACAGAGGTCTCATTGCCGGGTTTCTGATGCTGTGGTTGAAGAGATGCGTCGTGCCGTCATTGGCCAAGGAAGCGATTGCAGTGACCGTGGTATATCCAGCGGTTCTTCTTGCATACGGCCGACCCCTTGGACTCCTTCCCGCCATGGTATGCAATTTGCAATATGGACTGAGGGTGCTCTGTCGTGATTTCCTCCCTACTATTAAAGTCAAGGGGAAAGGAAAGGGCAAGTCGAAGGAGACTGCCGAGCCGAAAACTCCAAACCCTAGGGTGGAGATGCCCTACACCTATTTGATGGCATAGCTCGTCTTGCACTGTCCCTCTTTAATGAGTGCACCAGAGCGTCGTTCGGGTGAAAAGTGCTTCCTTATAGAACTGTATGAACGTTCTTCATGGAGGTAGAATTATATGTCCCAGATTCGGAAGACTCTTCGTAGCTTTCAGAATTACGAGATCTTCCGGTGTTTTCCTGACTTTCCCGGCGGAGGATATGGAATGAGATTAAAGGACGCCGTGGGAGCAGATAAGTTCACAACTTTATTTGCAGGAGCGTTCTGGTGGCTTCTCAACATCCGTCCCGGACACTTGGTGTATCGTCAAGATCTCAGGTGTCAGATCGAGCCATATACTCCGAGTCGCTTTGCTCGTCAGTTTGGATACTCTCAACTCTATGTGGGTAATCCAAATAAAGATCTTGCTCACGAGGGAGATTTGTATGAAGGTGCCCGTGGCTGGTTCCATTTTGTAGCGGGCGGGACCGAGGCTGAATTCTCCTTGCCCCAGAAGACGCCAGAATTGGCCATGACTCTCAGCTTCTGCAATTGGTTCAATATTGCGAATGCTGACGTACCAGGCTTCTCTCTCAATCGTAGTTGCTGCAAAGAGATTGAAGCCCTTTATATTAGCCGCCAAGGTGCTTCTAGGGTGCGAATAAAAGGAATGGAAGAGTTCCTTGGCGCTGCGGCTGAGCCTTCAGACGTCAGCGAATCAGACGATGATGCTGGTGATGATGACGACAATACCGGTGCTAGTGGAGTTCCTCAACCTATTGTCAATCGTCCCCTGAGTCCAACTCTCAAACGCCGCGGCACTTTGAAGAAAAGGCCTGGTAAGAAGCCAAGGTTGGGGCAGGAAACTTTGATAGCCCCCAAGAAGTGGCCATCAAACTTGCTTCTGACTTGTTGGCTTCAACTCTACCCCCAGTTGCAGCAAGGGAGGATGAACCTGCTAAAGCTTCAAGTGTTGCTGAGGTTTCGGCTCCTTCGGCTATAGAGCCTGTTGTAGAACCCGTGACGCAACTAGAGGGTAGCGAGACGGGTACATTGCTGGAAACGACAATGGCTCCCCCTTCAAGTCTGACAACTGGACTTGTTCCACCTGGTATGGCCTTTAGCATTTTATCCTCTTGCTTGTTATTATTTAACGTAACACTGCTTTTCTGGTCTTCTGTCATGCAGGTGTTCAACCTCTCTCGCCAATGCATTCAACTACCCAAGTAGAGTCTGACGGTAGAATGGACCTTTCCGGCTCCGCTGGTAGCGTAGGTGGCTCTGTAGGTGGCTCTGCTGGTGAATTTACAGCTGATTATTCCACACCAACTCCTGCCTCTGTTTCCTCTTCAATTCCCCCAATTGACGAACTGGGGAGTGATGAGAGAACAGAAGTCATTATCGCAGCTGCTGCTAATGAGGCTACACCTTCTCCTAGCATGCCGTCTCCAACGCCAGTTTGCTCCACTGAGACATTTTCCACGGTCGTTGGCGTGCCTTCTCAGTCAGCAATTTTAACGTCGTCCGTTGTCGTGGCTGCTGAGATACCTGCAACTCTTCCGACTCCAAGCCTTCCAACAGGGGAGGAGAATAATTTGAAATTCTCATTCGAAGATGCTTCTCCCACCAGAGGAGCTTCAGGCGAAGTGATCCCATCTTCTCTTCCTGTTGGTGGGGGTACCCAAGTGATCTGTACTGACGGTACTTCGTCTGGGGTCTCCAGCTCTTCCAGATCTGCACTGGCTCTACTGGTCCCCCAGATTATGAATTTAATGCAGGGACGGGCTTCTTCTTCTCCAATTCCAGCCACTACTGCTCCCTTACTGACGACACCTCTTTTGGCATTACCTACTTTGCCTACCGACACTGCAAATCCTCTTGAAAGACTTTTCGGCTTCACTGTCGAGGATTTTATGCATTTGTTAAGAAGATGTGTCGAGATGGTTCTTACTGGCCATGATTTCTTCAGCTTCGTACGTCCACTGTTATTCCGCTATCTAGGAAATATTGAAGAATTCGGTGGACAAGATCGAGCAGCTCCATACCGGGCCCGCCTTACAGCTTTGGAAGAACAGGTGACCACGCTACACACACTCCGTCAGGCGGATGTGGAGGCGATCACTGAGATAGAGCTGGCACGGCTTCGGGCAGAATCCTTATCTCGAAGAAATATTTTAAGGCAGCAGGAGGAGAGATGGTCTCAGGAGCTGACAGAGCTTCAGGCCAGTCGGGAATCCGTTCTTGGCGACCTGCAGAGGGTAAACTTTGGAATTGAGGAAAGCCAGGCGGCCATTTCTAAAGCCCAGGAGACGATTGCCAGAGCTCGGGATATTTTGATAGAAAATGAACTCCGATTAGGAGAATCTGTCAAGAAGCGGGAGATGTTGCTTGCCCAGCAAGAGCAGATTCAACAGGAAGAGATGGCCAGGAATCGTGCCATAGAAGAATCTCGTCAGCAACAACTTACCATAAGTGATGATGAGTTGCGTAGGCAAGCTCAGCAAACCGTGGAGGCTTCTCATCGCAGAAATTTGGACGAGACAATAAACCAATTGAGACTCCTGGGAGGCCAATAGTTTTATCTCTCTGTACGCTTTTATCTCCCTTGTAATAAGAACTTTGTGAACAGGAGAGAGATAACCTTACGATGTTTCTTTGAAATTCATTTCGTATCTTCACCTTTTTTAATAAAGATGATTCTTTTGACTCTTTTATTTGCCGGCTTCAAAACAGATTTGCTTGCCCAACAAATAACCTGTCGTCAAAACGAAATTTCTCAAGCCGAAGTAAGAATTAAAGTTTAATATGGGATTTTTAGCAAACCCCCAGCTATTAACGGATTTGATTAGCTTTTACCAACTACCGTTTGAGTTGGACTAGCCATGTTATTCCTCTCAACATGGTGAGTTGCCGAGAAATTCATTTCCTCTCCCCTTTACCTTTAATCAGCATTGGGTAGTTAATTTCATACTCTTACCCCCAGTATGGTAGGGTTGGCGAGAAACTTGTTCTCTTCCCATTGCCTAGTCGGCGTCGGGCCATTCATACTTTTACCCCAGTATGATGGGTTGGCGAGAAACTTGTTCTCTTCCCATAGCCTAGTCGGCGTTGGGCAATTCATACTTTTACCCCAGTATGATGGGTTGGCGAGTTGTTCTCTTCCCATAGCCTAGTCGGCGTTGGGCAATTCATACTTTTACCCCAGTATGATGGGTTGGCGAGAAACTTGTTCTCTTCCCATAGCCTAGTCGGCGTTGGGCAATTCATATTTTTACCCTAGTATGATGGGTTGGCGAGGGATTTAATCTCCTCTTCCCGTTGCTATAAAAGCATTGGGCAATTCATATTTTTACCCCAGTATAATAGGTTGGCGAGAAACTTGTTCTCTTCCCATAGCCTAGTCGGCGTTGGGCAATTCATACTTTTACCCCAGTATGATGGGTTGGCGAGGGATTTAATCTCCTCTTCCCGTTGCTATAAAAGCATTGGGCAATTCATACTTTTACCCCAATATGATGGATTGGCGAGAAACTTGTTCTCTTCCCATTGCCTAGTCGGCGTCGGGCCATTCATACTCTTACCCCAGTATGATGGGTTTGCGAGAAACTTGTTCTCTTCGCATAGCCTAGTCGGCGTTGGGCAATTCATACTTTTACCCCAGTATGATGGGTTGGCGAGAAACTTGTTCTCTTCCCATAGCCTAGTCGGCATGGGCAATTCATACTTTTACCCCAGTATGATGGGTTGGCGAGGGATTTAATCTCCTCTTCCCGTTGCTATAAAAGCATTGGGCAATTCATATTTTTAGGTCAGAGGTGCTTAATTATACATGCCTAAAAGAAAATTTGGGGGCTGTTCAAACTTGAGAACTAAGCACACCATGTTTGGGTCATATGCGCCAAATCGCGCATGCCCAGGAAAGACTGATGGTGGTTCAAACTTGAGAACCAAACTGGAGGCGGTTCAAAGCTCTCTCGCGTAACTTGAATTGGGTACTCCAAACGCACCAGGTTTAGGTCAGAGGCGCCAAATGCGCATGCCTAAGAAAAGACTGAGGTGGTTCAAACTTGAGAACCAAACACACCAGGTTTAGGTCAGAGGCGCCGAATGCGCATGCCTAAGAAAAAGACTGGAGGTGTTCAAACTTGAGAACCAAACACACCATGTTTAGGTCAGAGGCGCCAAACTGCGCATGCCTAAGAAAAAGACTGGAGGTGGTTCAAACTTGAGAACCAAACACACCAGGTTTAGGTCAGAGGCGCCAAACTGTGCATGCCTAGGAAAGACTGATGGTGGTTCAAACTTGAGAACCAAACTGGAGGCGGTTCAAGGCTCTCTCGCGTAACTTGAACTGGGTACTCCAAACGCACCAGGTTTAGGTCAGAGGCGCCAAATGCGCATGCCTAAGAAAAGACTGGAGGTGGTTCAAATTTGAGAACCAAACACACCAGGTTTAGGTCAGAGGCGCCCAAATGCGCATGCCTAAGAAAAAGACTGGAGGTGGTTCAAACTTGAGAACCAAACACACCAGGTTTAGGTCAGAGGCGCACAATGCGCATGCCTAAGAAAAAGACTGGAGGTGGTTCAAACTTGAGAACCAAACACACCAGGTTTAGGTCAGAGGTGCCCAATGCGCATGTGTAAGAAAAAGACTGGAGGTGGTTCAAACTTGAGAACCAAACACACCAGGTTTAGGTCAGAGGCGCCAAATGCGCATGCCTAAGAAAAAGGAACTTTGTATCTCCAGGTATACTAAGAATAGTATTTCTTCAGAAATTTGCCATTGATCGGCATCATCATCCTGTCGCCCTCTTGATTCATTAAGCGATAGGCTCCACTAGAGTATACTGTCTCCACAATAAACGGTCCTTCCCACTTGGGTTCAAATTTACCCTTAGTCTTGTGGGTTAGCACCATTGGCCTTTTAACAGCCAGAACTAAGTCTCCTTGCCTAAAGGTCCTTGGTTTGACGTTCTTATTGAACGTTTGAGATATTCGGGCTTGATACAACTCAATCTGTTGTTGAGCCCTGAGACGTTTTTCATCTAACGCCTCTAGTTCTTGCAATCTTTGCTGATGGCGCTCTTCTGTCGTCATCTTTGTGGTTAAAGCCACTCTTAATGATGGTATCTGGATTTCAAGAGGCAAGACAGCCTCACTTCCGTAAACCAAAGAGAACGGGGTAGCTTTAGTCGGGGTGCGAACGGTGGTGCGATAAGCCCACAGGCATTCTCCTAACTTTTCATCCCAATCTCGTTTATTGGAAGAGACGTACTTCCGAAGGAGTTTGATGATTGTCTTGTTAAAGGCTTCAGCTAACCCATTAGCCGTAGGGTTATATGGTGTAGAAGCGATATCTTTGATTCTGAATTTATTGCAGAATCTGGAGAATCCTTGACTGATGAACTGCGGACCGTTATCATGAATAATCCGTTGAGGGACACCAAATCGGTAAATGACATGATGCTTAATAAACTTGATCACATCTGTCGTTTTCACCTCTTTCATGGGCACGGCTTCGGCCCATTTTGAAAAATAATCGGTTATTGCAAGAATAAAGCGATGTTCTCTGGATGACGGGGGAGTTATTGGCCCCACAATGTCCATTCCCCACGCTTCAAATGGCCAACTTGCAACAGTATTGTGCAAGTATTCTTGGGGTTGATGAATAAAATTAGCATGAACTTGGCATGCATGACATCGTTTAGCGTATGCCATTGCTTTCGTGATCATGTTCGGCCAGTAGTACCCTAGCCTTCTTATACGGTCTCCAAGTTTAGGACTGGGCTGATGAGCTCCACATACTCCATTGTGTGTTTCTCTCAGCACTTGTTCTTCTTCTGCTTTCGATATGCAGCGTAGCAATAGACCACCTCTTGACTTTCTATACAAAGTCTGAAGTTTATGGTCATAATAAAATCTTTGGGCCTTCCTCTTTATTGAGGTGGCTTCCTTAGGATCTTCTGGTAATATCCCATGTAAGGCATAATCCACTAACGGAAATCGCCAATCACGGGGTTCTAACTTTAAGCCAATCTGGCATACCTCCTCGGCTTGAGATACCACGTCTGGGTGGAGGAGTTCTTTACTACCAATGGTGATGCTTTTAGCTTCACCTGGCGGGATTGCCAGTGTTGCGGCTAATGCGGCAAGAGCATCGGCATAAATATTCTCGTTTCGAGATACGTGATATATATAGAATTGTTCAAAATATCCTGCTAGCTCAATAGCTAGCTGATGATAGGAGATGAGGGCTTCATGTCGGACTTCATACTCACCTGTCATCTGATTGACAATGAGCTTAGAATCTCCATATGCCTCTAGATGGTTCACCCCCAGTTGCAGAGCTATTTTTAAGCCGATAATAAGCGTATTGTACTCTGCTACATTATTAGTGCATGGTTCTGTTAATAAGTAACCGTTAGGCAATATATGTTTATGTGGGGATATTAGCACAACCCCCACTCCAGCAGCAAATCGTCTTGCGGCACCATCAAAGAACATTTGCCAAGGTTGCTCTTTGGTAACTGTATTGACTTCCGATATCTGCTTTAATTGAGACCAAATTGGATGGTCTGCAAGGAAATCAGCGATTGCCTATCCCTTCATGGCCTTTTGAGGGACAAAATGTATGTCATAGGGCGATAGTAAGAGCGCCCATTTTGCCAATCGGCCATTTAAGGATCCCAGTTTGGTCATTAGAATCTTCAAGGGGTTAACCCGTGATATAACATGAATTGTTTGCCCTGAAAGGTAGTGTCGCATTTTCTGAACAGCAAACACTAAGGCTAAACATTCCTTTTCAATTGGGGTATATCGCTGTTCGGCCCCAATCATTATTCTACTTAAATAGTAGAGGGCATGTTCATGGCCGTGCTCATTATATTGAGCAAGTAATGCTCCTAAAGCATTATCCATGGCCCTTACATATATAAATAAGGGCTGCCCAGGGGCTGGTGCCATTAGTACAGGAGGCTTAGTAAGGTACTCCTTGAGGTCATAAAATGCCTGCTGACATGCCTCATCCCATATGAAAGACACTCCCTTCTTCATAAGTTTGGAGAATGGTTGGCATCGTCCAGATAAGTTGGATATGAAGCGCCGAATATAAGCGAGCTTTCCTTGTAATCCCCTTAATTCCTTAAGATTGCGGGGAGGCGGCATTTTGCTAATCGCTTTTACTTTTTCCGGGTCGAGGAAAATTCCTTTTGAAGTTATTATGAACCCCAGAAACTTCCCGCTGGATACTCCCATGAACGACTTGGTAGGATTCATCTTCAGGTGATGTTTCCGCATAAGATCGAAGACCACTCTTAAATCGTGAAGATGATCTTCTTTGTCTCTATTTTTGACTGCTAAGTCATCCATATAGCACTCCACTATTCTGCGCAGGTGTTCTTTGAATATGACACTCATTGCGCCTTGGTAGGTGGTACCTGCATTCTTTAATCCGAATGGCATCACCGTATAACAGTATACCCCCTGTGGCGTTCTGAAAGCTGTATGCTTTTCATCATCCGGGTGCATCTTGATTTGGTTATAACCTGAGAAGCCATCCATAAAGGACATCCTCTCATAACCGCAAGTATTATCGATCATCACGTCGGTGATGGGGAGTGGAAATTCATCCTTGGGACACGCAGCGTTCAGATCCCGAAAGTCAATGCATATCCGGATTTTGCCATTCTTTTTGCGAACTGGCACTATGTTTGCCACCCAGTCAGGATGCTGCTCTTCTCGGATAAACCCGCATTTTATAAGTTTATTGACCTCAGCAACTATTGCCTCCATCAATTCCGGTCGAAAACGCCTCTGTTGCTGTTTAACATGTTTGATGTCTTCTTTTATATTTAACCGGTGTGTGGCAATTTGAGGGTCAAGTCCAGGCATATCTTCATAACTCCATGTGAACACATCTATATACTCTTTGATAAGGGATATAAGTTCCTCTTTTTCTAAAGGAGTTAGTGTGTCGCTTATAAAAATGGGTTTCGGATTTTCTTCCGTTCCCATGTTAACCTGTATTAATTTGTTTTCTGTGGGCGGGTCACGCTGTTCAAAGCAGACATCCCAGAGAGTATCCATATGCCTAGCCCAAGCATCATCTTGAACGTCAATTGGTTCCTCGTCGCTTTCTGGCGCGGCTGAAACCATATTGATTGTCAAAGATTGAAACCAAGCACCGGTGCTTATATCTGAATCATGATCTGGTGAAGATGTTTCTTCTTTGGCCGAAGAACTCTCTTCATCATTTAATGGTGACGAAGGTGGGGTAGATACATAGCCCAACCCCCTGCGGGTCTTCTGATAATAATCAGGGCTCTTTCCTCTCGGGCTAAACGAGGGTATGAGATTCTGCCGCCCTTTTCCAAAGTTTAATCCCGTCTTCTGGGTAAGATTATATCCCATTTTCTCCATCATCTGTTGAGACTTCTGCTCATATAAGTGAAATTGAGGTGATGTTTGTTCATCACTTTCACTACTTTGTCTCCGGCGAGGTGAGGTAATTACTTTACCGAACATAATCGGCCTTTGGGATCCTCTTTGAGAAGGCACTTCAAAGTAGTGATCTTTCTCCTCAGTTATTTTAGACTGAGAGAGGAGGGAAGACTTGAGGGGCAAATGGTATGCCGCCAGAACTTCAAGTTCGGTCAGGCCATCCACTTCAGTGGAGGTACAAGAGGGCTCAGACTCAGTAGCTACAGCATGCTCGTAGACTAACTTTACATTTTTATTAATAACCCATTCACTTTCTGTTACATCCACAATATTATCAAGACCTAAGCTAAGATCTAGGTGAGGCTTGATTTCGTAATTACCCCCATCATCTTCTCCAAGGAGCTCGTACTCAGTGTTGGCTTCATTGCCACTGTCGTCGGGCTTTGGAGACTTGCTAAGACTGTCATTGGAGGCTTCGCGTGCTGGTTTGTAGAGTGCAGCATCTGTGAAGTAATTTTCCAACCCTTTGAATGGCTGCTTGTCCGCGATTAGTGTCCGGACCTCTCCTTCCTCATCGCAGTATTTCATGCACTGGTGAAGAGTCGACGGAACTATCATATGAGAGTGGATCCAAGGTCGCCCCAATAATATATTGTAGGAGGTATCAGTATCAATTACGTAGCATGTAACCTCCATTTTCAAGTCTCCAATCTGACACCGCAATCGGATCTTACCAAGAGGATGGCTATTATTAGCGTTGAATCCATAGATTGTAGTGTGTGTAGGTGTCAAGCGATGAAGGGAAATCCCCAACAGCTGCATCAATCTACTGGGTACGACGCTGAGTGCAGAACCCGGATCAATCTGAATTCGGTCTACTTTTGTGGACCCGACATATCCGGTGAAATATAAAGGCCTATTATGCTTTATATTCCTCACCTGCATGTCTTCTGGAGAGAAGATGATTTGTGGGACTTGCCTCCTCACTTGATGACAGTGGGGGCAAGAGTCCCGCTCTTCGATGGCCGGCTCGATAATCTGAGCTAGGAACGACTCAGAGTCTGCCAAGGCCTCTCTTAGAGTTTCACGTGTTGATTTTGATAATCTCAACAATTCGTAAAGCGTTACTCGCGCTGGGATGTTAGCCAACTGCGCAATTATGTCAAATTCGAAGGGAGTTTCTTTGGCTCCTTCATTTCTGGTAGGATACTTCTGGAAACGAAGTCCTTTCTACTTCGCAGGCTTTGCGAGTTCTGCATAGATATCTTTTGGATCCACTCTAGTGTAATCCTTAAGATATGTCTTTCCAGATCGAGTACCGGAATGGCCTGCCCCATCTTGATGGGTGGCCATAGTTTCGGGTTCTTCTTCAGAATCGGTGAAGGCCCCCGAAGCTAGATATTCTCCCTTTATATCCTCAGAAATGACATTAACAGCCCGTTTCTTCCTTTGACTTCTTGAAGTAGTCCATTGTTCATCTTCTAGTAAGTCGGGGTGAACCCACATAACTTCCCCCTTTTGGGTTGTTACGAGGACAAGTCCCTCTTGGGCTTTATTGTGCGGATCGAGATTCTTCGTGACCATCTTACCCTTAGGGATTGGGGTCACTCCTGCGGGAAACTCGTGGGTTCCGACCATCATGGTTGCCATATTGGCAGTGACTTTCTTCTGCTCTTCCTTAAGCGTCAGAACTCCAGCCTCTATTAGTGCTTGGATTCTGTTCTTAAGGGGAAAACAATCCCTGGTAGGGTGCCCAACATTCCGGTGATAAAGACAGTAATTGGGATCTTTAGTCTTACCCGCATCTTCTGGCTTCTTATTCTCCGGAAGTTTTAGCATTCCCTTCTTCTGGAGCAGGTGAAAGAGGATATGCGTCTGTTCCGCCTTGAAAGTGTAATTCCTTTCTTGTTGCGGTCTGATTTGCCTTGATCCTCGCTGACTTTGAGGTTTTGGCTCTGGTGGAGGACCGGTTTTCTGAGGAGCAGCTTCTGACGACATGACTGCTTTCCCTTTATTCTTATTGCTGTTGTTTTGGGTATATAGCTTGCTACCCCCAGCGTTTCTTGATCCGCGGGATTCCTCAACTCGGCGAATCAAGTCTTCAGCTTGCTCTCCTTATTTGAGCAGGTCCCTCCACGTCTTAGACTCTACGGCCCCCATTTTGAGGAGCACATTGGTCTTAAGGTTGTGTCGATAGGTCTCGACTAGAGTTTCCTGGATCATTCCGTGTTTACAATGTACGGACTTCTCCCGGAACCTTTCTATAAAATCTTTAACCGTTTCTTGTTCTCCTTGCCTAGTTGCAAGAAGGGAATGAACCGTAATCTCGGTGTCATCCTCGAAGAACCGTGAGAGAAATAATTTCTCAACATCTAACCAGGTATTAATAGTACCTGGGGGCAACTGCATGAACCAAGTAAAGGCAGGCCCTCGTAGAGTACTTGCAAATACTTTGGTCATAATTGGGTCATTACCCAACAGATGTCCTGCTTGGGACAAGAAATAATAGATGTGCTGGCTGGGCGATCCCTTCCCGTCGTATGGCTCTAACTTGAGCGGCTTATACTTTGGTGGGTAAGGTATCATATCCCATTCAGGAGGATACGGTTTAGAAACCCCAGCTTCTTTCAACTCCTTTTTACGCATTAAAGCTTCGAGTTGACTCTGCAGCTTTTCTATCTTTTCGCCATGCGGATCATGGAAAGAAAATCTATCCTCTTCCTCATGTATCGAGTGGGCTTTCTCTTCCTGTTCTTCTTCATTCAGAGTTTCTTTGCCCTTTCTGGTGTTATCTTCAACAAACCTTGATAGCATGACTTTGAGTCCTTCAATCATCTTTTGCTGCTCTCGAATCATCTTTTCTTGAGCTTCAAATCTCTGACTGATATCGTCAAACTTATCTGCCATATGTGATGCTGACTTCTGTAGCCGAGACGATATAGAGGATGGGGGCGAGGCTATAGTGGAATTATCGCTGTCCTCGTCGTAAGAACCCCCTGCGAGCTTCTTATAATTTCGGGGCGGGACGGCTCCTGATCTTAGTCGAGTAATACGATGAGGTTCATCATCGCTCGATTCTGAATCATCATCCGTCTCTGTAATTTTCTTCCCTTTTCCTACCATATTAGAAGTTACAGCTCTCCTTTGCTTCAGGGAAGCGGTTCATGTCTTCTTAGCAGGATTCTGGTTTGACTCGTTTAATCGGTCGAACACAGACATCTTGTTTTTGCTGCAGCCACAGTTGTCCATCACGGCCGATACTGCTGTCACAAGTTGCTTGCAATGGCAAATATGTTCAACTTGAAGTTGGTCTATGCCTCTCTTCTTAGAGAGATGCTCCCTGAGGTCAGTGCTTCTAGCCATGGAATCAAGAGGTCCATTCAACTCTTGAGAGTGTTTAGGAATCCACTGAAGCTTCTTTGATTGATCAACCCTGACTCTGGGGTTGGACCGATCCTCGCGTGACTTAGGAATAGCCTCGCGTTTCATATTGCGGGCCTGAAAAATAGTTCTGCGTTTATCCACACTAACCTCGCGTTTCTCGCTGGCTTGGTGTGTCCTTGGAAGTTTAGCTTCTGGAATAATAGCCCCGCGTGAAGGGAAGTTCTTGCACGCTGGCTTATCTTTGCGATTAACGCAGATCATAGCTTCGCGCTTAGCGCGGTTTTTACGACTGACAACTATCTGCCAATCATCTTCACATTCCTTGTGGGCGTCAGAAGTCTTGCGTTTATTGCAAGTATCACTGGCTTCGCGTCTCTCGCTGGGCTCAGTTATAGCCTCGCGTGGAGAATCACACGCTGGCTTTGAATAATTTTTATACTCGCGTAACTCGCGAGTGTTGGGTATTCTGCGACTAGCGCAACCCTTACTGGCTTCGCGTCTCTCGCTAGGCGCAGTAATAGCCTCGCGTGGAGAATCACATGCTGGCTTTGAATAATTTTTATACTTGCGTAACTCGCGAGTGTTGGGTATTATGCGACTAGTGCAACCCTTACTGGCTTCGCGTCTCTCGCTAGGCGCAGTAATAGCCTCGCGTGGAGAATCACACGCTGGCTTTGAATAATTTTTATACTCGCGTAACTCGCGAGTGTTGGGTATTCTGCGACTAGCGCAACCCTTACTAGCTTCGCGTCTCTCGCTAGGCACAGTAATAGCCTCGCGTGGAGAATCACACGCTGGCTTTGAATAATTTTTATACTCGCGTAACTCGCGAGTGTTGGGTATTATGCGACTAGCGCAACCCTTACTGGCTTCGCGTCTCTCGCTAGGCACAGTAATAGCCTCGCGTGGAGAATCACACGCTGACTTTGAATAATTTTTATACTCGCGTAACTCGCAAGTGTCAGGAATTTTGCGTAACTCGCCAGTATTACTAGCCTCGCGTGGAAAATCACATGCTGGATTTTCCTTGCTTTTAAGGCAAGTTGTATCTTCGCGTTTAACGCGGTAGAGATTGGTCTCGCGGGTAGCGCGAGCCAATTTGCGAGGGACCATAGCCTCGCGTCCTCTAGGCTTAGCTCCGCGTCCAAGGCGGGCTTTGAGGGCTCTACGCCTCGCCCTCCGGTTCCTGTTCCGGAGTTGGGTCCTGGTCAGTCCAGTTTCCGAGTCTTCTTCGGCAATCGGAAGCTCTTCCTCGGTTAGGATTTCTTGTGTGAACTCCGGCGCTATAACCGTGGTCTCCAAGGATCCCCGTCTCTCGGTGGATACCTTTCTACCCGTCACTCGGGCATTGGAGTACATACAGCGATAGTGCCGTGTCTCACCCAAGTCACCTGATCCGGAGGAGAGGAACTCCTCGTACTTCTGCTGGTCGATTTCAACGACCAGCGTGTCTACTTCGGATTCGATCAAGTCAACGTCCGATTGCGACACAATCTCTTCATCAGTGAAAGAGATGGCTCCCACTGTGGTCGCCAGTTTGTTCGTCGCAGAAGTTCCTTCGCTTCCTCCCATTGAATTAACTTGAATTACAATGGAAGTGAACAAGATATATAAAGAACAAATGAGAGGATCTTATAATTCAATCTCTCTCTTTTACAATAGTTTCGTGGGATCTGTGGCGATGGGATCTATAGTAATTCCTTTGGACGATCGGTACGTTGAAATCTTCTCTTTTAAAGATATCGGCCAATAGTAGACGATCTCCTCTGGTCTTTCCCGAACTCAAGGCTCTTTCGCGTACTTGAATTCTCTAAGAACCGAAAGGAAGAAGATGGTGATTTTCTCTGATCTTCACGAACTCAAGGCTTTGTGCGTAACTTGAATTCTCCAAGATTTCAGAAAAATATCTTAATTGCCGAAAAGAAGCTCCTCTCTAGGGTTTCACCATGAAGGTATTTATAGCCCCAGGTTAATGCAAGAGTTTCTATCTGAATAGAATTCGCATACATCAAGGATTCCAATCAAATATCTTAGTTTTGATGGAATTCTGATTAGACTTGATTCGGGTATTTGGATAGGCCCAAAATCATAATCTCAATCAATCTGAGATTCTGGTTATCTGCTTACGCGGAGCTTTAATCGCATCAAAACGCGACGCTAAATAACCAAAACGCGGAGCTATTGATCATCTCCGCGTTTTACTCAAACGCGAGGCTAATACAAGCCAGACTGCGGAATCAACGCGGAGCTATTAAACATCTCCGCGTTTTATTCAAACGCAGGGTTAATGTAACCAAACGCGGGGCTATTGAATTAGCTCCGCGTTCTGTTATGGAAAATCCTTTTAACTTAGAAATTTTCACTGCCAACATTTTGGAGCGAGCTCGAAGTATGAGACTACAAGAAAGTTTGCCTTTGCAACTTTGGGGAGCCGCTGTAGATACGGCAGTCTATCTGATCAACAGGAGTCCAGCTAGTGTTTTAGATAGAGGAATTCCAGAGGATGTGTGGTCTGGTAAGACTGTCAATTATTCATTCTTAAAAGTGTTTGGTTATATAGCATATGCACATGTGGATCATGAGATGAGAAAGAAGCTTGATTCTAAATCTCAGAAGTGTGCATTCATTGGATACGGTGGCGATGAATATGGTTATCGCTTATGGGATTATGAGCATAACAAGGTAATTCGTAGCAGAGATGTAGTATTTAATGAGGGCTGTATGTATAAAGACCGAATGGAAAGTAAGAATGTAATGCAGTGGAGAAATAGCACTTGGAGTTGGATGAGCTACGGGATGGGATGGATCCCATGGACAAAAGAAATGAAGAAATACCTACATCTGAAGGAGAAGAAATGACTACACCTGAGAATACACAAGCTTCAGATGAGACCGAACAGGAAAGAGAGCCATTGACTGAAATAGATGGTTCCAGTACTTCATCAGAGAGTGTTCTCATTTTGAGGAGGAGCACGAGGATAAGGAAGCCAACCCAAAAACTTTGTCTTCCATTATATCATGTTTTGTATACTGATGCAGGTGAACCAGAGAGTTACCAAGAGGCTATGCAGGATAAACTTCATCTTAAGTGGGAGCAAGCCATGCGTGATGAGATGTCTTCTTTGGATAAGAATCATACATGAGAATTGGTGAAGCGACCGGAAAAGATGAAAGTATTGCATAACAAGTGGGTATACAGGGTAAAACATGAGGCAGAAGGGACACAAAGGTTCAAGGCTAGACTTGTGGTGAAAGGATACGGTCAGAGAAAAGGTATTGACTTCAATGAAATATTGCACCTGTTGTCAAGATGACTTCTATCAGAGCAATACTAAGTATTGTGGCTGTGAAAGGATTGTATTTAGAGCAGCTCGATGTGAAAACTGTTTTCCTTCATGGTGATTTGGAGGAGAAAATATATATAGAACAGCCGGAGGGATATGAAGTTAAGGGGAAAGAGAATTGGATATGTCGACTGAAAAGGAGCTTGTATGGGTTGAAACAAGCGCTGAGGCAATGGTACTTGAAATTCGACAAGTTTATATTGGATTCGGGTTTTGCCAGAAGCAATTCAGATCATTGTGTATATCTACAAAAGTTTAAGGATGGTAACTTTATTATACTTACTTTGTATGTAGATGATATGCTTGTGGCAGGTACATGCATGAAGAAAATTAATGATCTGAAAAGAAAGTTGGCAGGAAGATTCTCTATGAAGGACATGGGTGAGGCTAAACAACTTCTTGGGATGCAAATTACCCGAGATAAGAAAAGTAAGAAATTTTGGTTATCTCAGAAGGGGTACATCAAGAAGGTGTTGGAGAAATTCAACATGGAGAATGCAAAACCGGTAACTACAGCTCTTGGTGGTCAGTTCAAACTGTCAAAAGAACAAGGTGCTAAGACAGATGAGGAGAAGAGACACATGGAGAATGTGCCTTATTCATCGGCCGTTGGGAGTCTCATGTATGCAATGGTGAGTACAAGACCAGATATTGCACATGCAGTGGGAGTAGTGAGTAGATTCATGAAGAACCCTGGAAAGGAACATTGGCAAGCAGTGAAGTGGATTTTCAGGTATTTGAAAGGTACTTCAAATTATTGTTTGTGTTTTGGGGGTGATAACATTGATGTGCAAGGTTTTGTGGATTCGAACCATGCGGGAAAGGTACTTCAGGTTATGTCTTTACTGTAGGAGGGACAGCGGTAAGCTGGGTTTTAAGACTACAATCAATTGTTGCTTTATCTTCGACAGAAGCTGAGTATGTTGCAGCTGCAGAAGCAAGTAAGGAGTTTATTTGGTTGCAGCGATTGATGAGTGAGTTGGGTTTTGATGGAGTGGATTGCAGGTTATTCAGTGACAGTCAAAGTGCAATTCATCTTGCTAAGAACTCGGCGTATCATTCACGAGCTAAACATATTCACTTGAGATATCACTTCATTAGATCCTTATTAGAGGATGGCCAATTGAAGTTGGAGAAGATTGAAGGCAGTAAGAATCCTGCGGATATGTTGACAAAACAGGTTGAAGGGAAAAAGTTGAGCTATTGCTCAACTTTGGTGCATTTGTTTTGAATGCTGAAATTGGGACTTTGAACGATCGAGGCAAAAAAAAAGCCAAAAAGAAAAGGAGCCGAAAGAAAAAAAGAAAATAGCCAAAAGTGTTTCTCTTGTGAGGTGGCGGCTAGTGTGTTGAAATTATTTGGTGAAATAATTTTGTACTGTGCTGCTGTGTGTTTTTTGGTTTCGGCCAGAGAAGGAAGAGAGAGGGGGCTGCGGATTTCTGCCGCTGCTTGGTTCGGCCGAAGGCAAAAGGGTTTGGCCGAGAGAAGCTAAGTAGGTGGTGATTTTTTTTGGGTTTCTTCGGCGGCAAAAGTAAAGAGGTAAATCACTGCAACAAGAGGTTAGGGTTTGATCTCAAAATCTTGTGTGATTTCTTTGTGATTTCTCTTGTGGTTTGAGAACTAGAGTTTTGTAATCCTCTTTTGATATAGTGGAAGTTTTTCGATCGTGTCCCCGTGGACGTAGGCATATTGCCGAACCACGTTAAATCTGTGTGTTCTCTGTTTCTGCTATTTTTCTCTTCGGTTAACTATTTGATTCCGCTGGGTATTGCATTAGTATTATTCCGCTATCTTTTGCTAACAAAAAATTAGCCTGTGGACTTGTCCATTCCCATCCTTACATACAACTTGTAACAAAAGGAGAGAAAATACTCTAGTATACTGGTAGTCTCCCCCATGATCGACATGCCAAACTTGTTACAAATGACAAGAAATACTCTCATGGAAGATAGAAACTACTATAATATTCTCTCAAATTGTTACAAATAAAACGTGAAGCATTAAAATAGACTGAAACCAACCAAATTGTCATGGATTTTTCTTGAAATCCAATTTCAAAACTCTTACAAATTGAAGTAATACTAGAGATAGTTAGGTCTAAGGAAAGTCTAGTGACAACAAGGATGGAGTGACAAACTTGTAGGATAATAAATATCTTGAATATAAATCTATTGGAAAATCACTGTGTAGAGGTTGTCAAGTTTAAGGAGGTCATTAGTTGATAATTGTTGCATCTTTGGTAGGAGGCATTGGTAGATAATCAATAAAACGCTATCAGTAATCAGTAGTAGAGCATCGGTAGATTGCCATCAGTAGTATTGCATTGGTAGATTACTATATGTAGAAGGGTGTTAGTAGATTGTTGTCGGTGGCAGTGCATCTATAAAAGTGCATTGAAAGATTGCCATTAGTAGATGGACATCAATGGACTATTGTAGGCTGAACATCAGTAAACTGAATGCCGATAGAAGAAAATTGGTAGATTGCATCAGTAGAGGGGATGTCGATAGATTGCCTATTGCCAGACACATATTGACATGAGTAGTCTAGTGCAAATTCGAAAATTAAAGAAGATGATGGTAAGAAGATACAACCATGTCAGACTCGATAAGAAGAAGGAATGCATTCCCATCTAGAGTTGCTACATATTTTTACATAGTAGAGAAAATAGAGAAATTACATAAAAAGCTCTCATTATTCTAAATATTTCTATCATCGAGAATATCATAGTTATCACTAACATTGCAAGATTATTAGAAAGACAGTATAATCTTGAACCACCAAATAAAATTGTACAAGTCCAAACTAATTCCAGTGTTTTTGTGATAGTGAAAATATTTCTTAGCTGGTCATCCCTAGTAACTGCGAGACATTTCTGAACAAGCTTTGGAATCTCTGTTTTGGCTTGCTTTTTGACTTGCAAGTTGCAATTTTGAATATTTCAGTTGTTTCTATTGTTTATTGGAGTCCTAGTTTTAGTATGGAGATTGATAATATTTATAAAATGATAGAGAACTAGATTTTTCATAATTTTTCTCCTTTATGAATAATTGAAGAGACATAATTGCATTTTTTGCATAGCTTTTATAACTTTTCTTTGACTTCAACTAACGTGCATGAGTAAAATTTGCATAATATTGATAGGGATGCATGTAAACAAGTTGATAATGCTTCATATCTTCTTTATTTAGTTTCCATACAGTAGTATATTTGCTTGTTGCATATTTTTATAAACTTACCATGAGTATCAAAATTATCACTAATAGAACAATATCATTCACATAATCACATATAAAACGGGGACAAGTCCATGAGGAGATGAATATTATTGGATCACTATGGAAATTCTTGGAAGCACACACTATCACCACCAAATTCTAAATCTCTAAATAATCAATTAATGGAAACCGAGAAGGACAACAGTCATTATTGCCTTTCAACATTAGCAAGGCCTGATAACATGTTATCAACATTTATATATTTGTATATGTCAAGATCAAAGTTCTCAATATTGGATATCTGAATGTTATGGAATGAGTTATTTTCATATTAGATAGCGGATATCGGATGATATATCAGAAATACAAGCTCAAATGGGACATCCATATCAAATATTATATACACATCAAATATGTAAATTTGATACTTTCGTAGTTTAATTTCATCTATTTAAATAGTATGACATAACATATATACAAAGGTATTCAAGACTATGTTCATGTATACAATCATAACAAAATAAAATAAAACATAAACATATTCAACGTAACATTAAAAGTATAAATTATAGAAATAATTGAGATTCAGACACGACAAGGATAATAGTTGAAAAAAATTGATAGTACTAATAGTAGCGATGAGAATGATAATAGTAACAATAACAACAATAGTATGGGGAAACAAAGACATAAAGAGAGAAGTAGAAGGAAAAGAGAATTTTGGAAAAGGCTTTAATCTTGAGTAATACTAAAATAAGCTCTGGAATGTAAATTTTTAGTATTTGTAATTCTTGTACTCGATAGAGATTTTGGCTCTCAAGTTTCCATGACAAGAATTTAAAATATGGTTGATTTAAAAAAATAAGGAAGAATTTGGATATTCTCTTATACATGGAGATAAAATTGGGTGTGAACACCAAATCTATTTCTAAGTTAAAAGTTCAATTGGAAAAAATGAATCATATCGAATGATATGTCGGGGTGATATATTTGGGCTATATATTAGGCAATATTATAAACATCAACCTATATGCGCACAAAATGATATTATTGCTTTTTTAACATATTGTCTAGGCTGGCTTTGAAAAACGATATATCGAGAGATATATTGGTCATATCTAGATATTTAAAACAATTGGCAAGATTACATAGTTAGATCTGATATGCATTGACCCAATGGAAGTTGATGCCACTTATAGTATTCACAACCAATTTCACATCAACGTCATAACCAAAACTTATAACTTACAAGACCTTTTGTACATACCCCAAAAATTGTACAAAATGGTGAATAATACAAACTTAGAGAAACTTGAGAAGGTTACTGTTATTCGTGTGCACCTTCATATAAATTTGTGTAAAGGTAGACAACATAATGTGTGTGCATAAATATGTGTAAATATCATTACACACACATGCACAAATGTTTCTACGTTGGACATAAACGATTTCACCTATATGAACACAACAAGCCACGCAGGAAATTCTGAAACACGCATCAGTGTGTCTGAGACCTTTTTGATGCTGCAGAATAATTTCTTGATATAAGTGCTATGCTACATAAGGATGTATTATTTGCAGATGTCATATCATAGCACGTACATATAAAAAAGATGTATGTGAATTTATTAATCACCAAACTCAGAAATCGGAACTTGAAGTGAGACCTTCTGGAACCAATCAAAACAATTGAAACCTATTCGTCACTCATGTCTAAAACCGAGTTATCAATCCTCATGCAATACATGAGCTTTCAGCTTGCAATTTAATCTCTAGATTAGTGATTTAAATCTAAGATGACATGCAGTAGATTGGGTCTCATCCAAGACCAAAATCTTTCTTTTAAATCACTCAATCAAACGGATCAACTTTCTTGTTTTTCTTGGATATGTTCCTGAGAATGGAGGCATAATAGTATTTTGTTTGCACATTTTGTGTAATAGCATGAGAACAAGTAGTGTACTTTCAATTGTACCATGCTTTGATTGTTCATTTGTACTTATTCCACTGGATGCATCTTTATTTTTCAGGATCTATTTTCTTCTCATGAATAACCCTATTATTATTATTATTATTATTATTATTATTATTAGTCTAGCCTTCTAAAATTGACTGCATATTATTTACACGGTTAACTAATGAGAATGATGCAAGCAGAAGATTGAAATTAGAGTTCTCGGTCCAGTTTGATGGGGTAGCCTCAAACCCAAAAGATTTAGTGATTATTATATACTACAAGAAAATGAGTCTATAGTGACGATTGCTTAGTAACAAGTGTTAAAATTGTCACTGAAAATGAGTATTTATGACAAAAATTAAATGTTGTCATAAATTTTGTGTTTTCAGTGACGGAGATAAATAATTGTCACAAAAAAATAATTTTTTGTGATAACAGATGATAACTAGTCACAAAAACATTATTTTCAGTTATGAGAACTAAATATCACTACTAAAATATAAATTTTTTAGCGACGATAAAAACTTATCACTAAAACATAGTTTTCAATGATGCTAACTAAAACTTGATGCTAAAGTATTAATATTTCAGTGACAACTAAGAAAAAATATCACTAACTATAATTTTCATAATGAGAGCTACAAATCGTAACTAAAACATAAATTTTTCTGTGACAACTATAAAACTTGTCACTAAAACTGAGTATTCAGTAACGAAAACTATATATCGTCACTAAACAATAAATTTTTCCTATGACAACTAAAAAATATGTCACTAAAAACTAAATATTCAATAACGAAAACTAAATATCGTCACTAAAACATAATTTTTTTCTGTGACAACTAAAATACTTGTCACTAAAACATAATTTTAAGTGATTAGGGCTAAAAGTCGTCTCTAAAACATAAATTTTTCAGTAACGATAATAAAATTTTGTCACTAAAATATAGTTTCCAGTGAGGAAAACTAAAAATTGTAACTAAAACATAATTTTTTCGGTGACAAACAAAAAACTTGTTATTAAAATATAACTTTCAGTGATGAAGGCAAAAAAACTCATCACTAAAACATAAAATTTTCAATTACAACTAAAAAAAAAAATTATTACTAAAACATAATTTTCAGTGATGAAGACTAAAATTCTTCAGTAAAATATAAATTTTCAGTAACAACAAAAAAAGTTGTCACTAAAATTTGGAAATTCATTACGACTATTTTTAATCGTTACATAAAATTTATTGTGAGGAATTCATATTGTCACAATTTTTTTAATTAATAATTACTTATAGAAAATTACCAAATTACAATAAGGGATATTTACATGTTTGTCCCTCAAATCTTTATATATTATGATTTATTCTCCCAAATCTTCATATTTAGGATTTAGCCCCCAAATCTCCTAAGTTACTACAATTTAGTCCCCTCCTTAACTTCCGTTAATACAGTTTAATTTTTAACCTGAATTTTCTATTTTACCCCTCCTTATTTATTCTTTCTCTTCCTCCTCTCTCATCTTTCTCTCTTCCTCCTCTCTTCTCCTTTACTCTTCCTTCTCTCTTCTCCTTTTCTTCATTGGGTTCATTTGCTTTCCTCCTTCTTCTTCTCTTCTATCTCTCTATTCATTATCATAGCCAAGAAAATTTATTCTTATTTCCCTCTAGCCAAGAAAATTTATTCCTTTCATATAGTCAATTAGTTCAGAGAACAAGCTTTCTGGACTGAGAATGGCATACCAATCTTTCTCCTCTTCAAATGTAGCAACTGAGGAGCAATGAACATCTAGAGTTGCTATCATTTGGCTGATATTGTCGAGAGATGGAAACAGGTTCTGGGCCTTCAGCGCAAACTTTTTCATATAGTCAATTAGTTCAGAGAACAAGCTTTCTGGACTGAGAATGGCATACCAATCTTTCTCCCCTTCAAATGTAGCAACTGAGGAGCAATGAACATCTAGAGTTGCTATCATTTGGCTGATATTGTCGAGAGATGGAAACATGTGCGCAAACTTTTCGGCACCCCCCCCCCCCCCCGGTCATTCGCAAGAAACTTCTTCTCAGCAATTTCTTTTGCCCTTAGGGCCTCATCCCTGTTGCATTCCACTGTCCAGCTCAAAATCAGCCTAATTTTCAGGATGGCCTGCTTTTCTTAATGCCACACTACTTAAACCAGCAAAAATATAATGGCTGAAACATTCTTCAGATCATGAACCAATCAGCCTTTCCAGATTCCTCCAAACCCTGTATCTGATATAGAAATCCAAATATCATGTGGTTATTATGTAAACATAACAGCAAAACCAAAATAATTTTGCAAAGAAAAGGAATACTCAAAAAATCCAAGAACATTATTGTAAACATAACATAAATTTCAATTCACATGGCCATTGTGCACACGACTAAAAGAAAAGTGTGAATAATATGTAAAAGAAAAAATCATGACTTATGTCTTCCCCAACTGACCAGACAATAGGCTTGAACGAAGATGCCTGAATTAAGAACCAAAAGTAAAACAAGGAGCAAAATAAAATTCACAGGTCTTCATATGCCAGCCAAATGCACAAACTCAACACACTGACGTTATCATAACTACAAGGCTTTTTATGGATTCTACAAGAATAACTGAATCCATATTCTCAGAGTTATCTGAAACAAATACAGAGCTCATTAGCAGAATTGCTACAGAAGCCAACTTTCTCATGGGACCAAAGCAGAAGCCTTGCCTCATGTCCATCATAAAACAAACATATTCAAGTTAGAAACATTTTCCCCAACACACAGCTTTGCAACAAAATTTTCCCCAACACCCGCCTCAACCGATCGCCGTTAGAAAAATTTTCCCCTCAACCGATCGCCGTTCGCCTCAACCAATTCGCCTCAACCCTTCTTCCTCCGGTCGCCGCTCGCCGTTCGCCCTTCGCCGCTCGCCTCAACCGATCGTCGGTCCCTTCGGTGAAGCGAATCGAGGAGTGGATCGAGAGAGGAATCGAGGAGTGGATCGAGAGAGGAAGCGAATCGAGGAGTGGATCGATCGATCGATCGCTGCAACAGCAAAAACAGACGGCAGAGTGGATTAGGGGGGAGGGGAGGCGCAAGCAGATTAAATTTAGGGCTTCTGAAATAGGAACAGGGATATTTCAGTAAATACATTATATAAAAAAATAAAAAATAAATTCTACCATTATTTGAACGGAAACAAGTTGAGAGAATAAATTGATTTGAGACTTCTTGATTATTTGGAAGTGTAGGAAGTAGGGAAGAGAATTAGAAGTAACTTTCTAAAAATAAAGTGGTAGAAGAGACTATTTCTTGATATTCTTTTGTTTGTTTGGTCTATATAAGAAATAAGAAGAGCATACTTTTTTTACTTTCACAAATTAGGTTGTTTGTTTGGTTAGTTAAAAGGAAGTATGGAAGTAGGGATCCAAACACCATGGTGAGATTACCATCCTTAATGCTACAAATAATCTCTCTTTTCATTTTCAGATATTAACCATAATATATCCAAATCTTAAAAAAAAATTAAAACCATTATTTTAAGAATTATTATAATTAATATTTTAACTAAATTAATATGGCAATATTAAATCAATAAAAAATTAGAGATTCTTTTTGACCCAATTCAATGAGGCAAACAATAGATTTTTTTTGACTTGAACTTGCCACTCCCAGATGAAATTTGAAGCAAATGAGAATATTTTCATCATCGTTTCTCATTCTATATTTCGAAAGATGTAAATGGATATAATGAGATTTATATGACATTTGTGTTGTTACATTTTTATTAGAGAATATTTGCTTGCTTTACAAAATTTGATAATCATTATCTTTCAAATTAAATAATACGGTTGTTTGTGAGATTGTAAATTGAAGAATATATCACTAGCCATAGTTCTCGAGACACAACAAATCTCTTGCAAAAAAGAAGGCAGATAAGGATCAGGAATCTCAATATAAAGTTATAAATGTATATGAGACATAATTTTCAAGAATGTATCCAACAAATGTTTCAGTACAGTCTCACACTTAGTTATATTTCAAGTACAGTCTCACACTTAGAATGTATCTCAATATAACAATGCCCCAGCAACGTTACAGGACAACAGACTTTAGTTATATTTTTGCTATTTTTCGCTATAATATGGTATAGTTTTAATGGACTATCCACCCTCGACAGCAGGCAATGCTGCAAAGAGGTGCACCAGAGGGAGACAGTCATCCAAATCCCGTAGTGCATCAATGAAAGTAGGATACTTGAATCATCAAGACAACTCATTAAGTAGCAGTTTTGCTTGCAAAGAAAACAAACATCAAGAGAAATTTGATGCATGGACCTTTCTAAGATAAGCCTATTAAGTGTATATTTTGGCTGGCGAATTAGTAACCGATCTGTGAGATCCTTATTCTTCTTTGCCAATGCTTTCTTAACCTTCTTCTTATGGGCCCTTATATCCCTGCATAACAAAGGAAGAAATAAATGCTAAAATAATTGTATTATGCAATGCAAGACAACCAGCACTAAACTATATCTACATAATTAAAGAATAAAATTTGTTAAAGCAAGCTCCAAGACCAAAATAGGATAAGCTCGCATATCCAACCCCTGGAGCCTCTCTCTTCCAACATTAGGTACACCATTTTTTGCTCCTTTCAGGCAAAGAGCAAAATCAACAAAAAATAAAGAATATATGGGACTCAAATAGGCACTGATATGCGTTCTCAAATATTTCGCAAACCCGAGTTTTCTGCTGTGAAAGCTCTTGCAACGAACATGAGGGGCTGATACAGTAACGGATGCATCAAATTGTCCTGAGCCATGGAAATAAATAAATAAATAAAACGAAGTTTTAGTCACCAACCTGTAATTTACAAAACCCCTGTAATTCTGAGCCATATTTTGAGCTCCAAGGCAGAGGTAAACCTTAGTATCATGACCTCATAGTCGTAAAGATCTGCTTCAAATATCTTACATGTGACAAACAAAATAAGGATGCACCAGAGATAGATGTGCATGAATGAGTTTGAATTTGCTCTCTGATGATTAAAAAAATACATGAGCAACAATAAAGGATGTGCTGCTTCTTTCTCTATATCTTCTGCAGTCATCAGTATGTGCAGTTTTTACATAAGGAATGTAGTCTACATCCACCAATTCCTACCAATAAAGGAGCAATATGGCAAGCAAATATGATGATTCATACAGTTATCTGAGCATAACAAGAATCAAACAGAGGCACAATAGTAATAGTACATCGACAAAATGAATTAGATTTACCAAGAATAAAGGAAAATGCTTGCAAGCGGAATACTAACAATAAAAGAGGCAGCGTGAGCATGAAAAAGAAAAATATGTATATATATAGTGGAAATTATAAATAAATAAATAAATAAATAAATATATATATATATATATATATATATATATATATATATATATATATATATATATATATATATATATATATATATATATATATATATATATATATATATATATTCGCAGAGAGGAAGTATATATTAAACAATAGGAATTAAGCATATATTACTGTACAATATGCACGTTACATTGCAGTTTTTATATATTCGTCTGAGAGTAAATATATATTAAACATAGAGAAATTAAGCATATATTACAGTACAATAGGCATGTTTAGGCATACTAAGAGCATATCAAAGCCATATATTAGTTTTAAAATACTTATAATTTTAAGCAATTAGACTTGTTATAAGTAATTGCCTCAATTTAACATATTGAAGTTCAATTTTAAATCAAATCAAAATCCTAAATAGCGGAATTGCTCAATTTAAATAGCGGAATCAACTCTTAACCTATTGCTCCATCCATACATAGCTATTAATTATTACAGGCTTTTAACCTCATCATCAATCTTATCAAAAAAAGAACCAACTCTGTTGGACACAGAGAGAGAGGGGGCGGAAAAGATAGAAGCCCCCACGCCAAATGCTCCAAAAACACCTTATAATCAGCGGAATCACTCAATCTTTGAACACAAAATCATGAATTAAATCATTCATCAATTAAATAATGGGTTGAAAAAGGGGGAGAAAACCTAGATGTCACATTTGAACAAAAAATCCCCTAATTTTCACAAAAATAATGAATGCTGAGAGCTAGCATCGAATATATAAAGGTGAAGCCCTAAATTTATATTAAAAAAATGATAGATTATGGTTATAATTTGAAGAAAAAAATTTGCAGCTATTTGGAAGAGTGATTCGCAGCTAAAAAAAATTAATGACAGTGAAATTATTCATTGTTTTGAGAAGGAACTTAGAAAAATAGAAATTTAGGGCTTTATTTTTTAAGAAAAAATCACACCTTTTGTTCAAAGAAAAAAAAAACAAAAAACAAAAACTTACTCGTGAGTCTTCGTTGCAAATCTTCGCTGTAAAGGATGAGAAGGAAAGCTTCGCCTCAAAGGATGTGGAGGAAAGCTTCGCTGCAAATCTTCGAGATGAGGAGTTCAGCGAAGCTGTTCCTTTTGTTCGCTGCAAAAAGGATGAGGCGGTGAAGGGAAAAGGATGAGCGGTGAGGGACTCGACAATCGGAAGAGAGAATCTCAATCCCCAAGAAATCTTTTGTTTTTTTAATTATTTTTTTATCTCAATCCGTGAGATCCCTCCATCTTCCGCTCGTTTTGGGGTGGAAGATATTTTGAATATTTACTCAGCCACGTAGGATCCACGTTAGCAAATAGGAAGTAAATTCCAAATTATTTCTGAGCCCAACAAACAGCAGAAGTAGTAGAAGTAAGTTACTTCTTATACATCCTATCCTACTTCAGTGCAAACAAACATGACCTAAATCTTAAATATGAAGATTTGGAGGACTAAATCATTGTATAAAGTTTGAGGGTCAAACCTATAAATACCCCTTATAATAAATGTGAGTCTTCAAATTTTCACCGAATCACATGATATAAAATTATAAATTCTACACAAAAATTCAGTCATCCATAGAGATCCGGTGGATCAAATAATTTCTTAATTAACTGTAATTATAATACAAGTAAAATTTTAATTTTTAATCTAATTATAAATTTTACCTCGCCGTAGTTTGCAGTTAATATATAAATATATCTCTCGCCCCTCACGCGTTCCGCCCGAGATCGATCTCCTTCTGTGCCTCCTCTCTGCTCCGCCACATCCCTGCAGTCCTGTCGCCCGCCCCAGCGCCCCACCCGCCTTAGCGCGCTCAGCCCACACGTGCCCAGCCCCCGCCCAGCAGCATCACCCAGCCCCGCCGCCCCGCCGCCCCCCCCCCCCCCCCCCCCCCCCCCCACCCCAAAACACAAATATTTGCAATCTAGGGATTTCAATTCCTCCATATTTCCATTCTTTGAACTAAAAACCGATTCTTTTTTATTTAGAAAGATTTTGCTGCTTGGGTTTTTAATTATTTATCTTGATTTTTGCTCAAAGATTTGATTTTTAACACAAATTTCTAACATTTTTGCCAAAAATATCTGCATCTAATTTGGCGTATTAGGAGAGGAGAAGTTGTTCGTATAGATGAAGCTGACTTCAATTTCAGCTCACTTGATTGCGCACAAAGGATTTCCCCCAAATCATGTAATACTTCTAACATCCCTGATCAATCTGATAGATATTTTCATACCTTTTCATATGCTGAATGTTATCTGCAAATTAATCATTTGATGATAGATTAGGGTTCTTGCTCGTATTAGGAATTTTAATTGTATGCAGCTCTAACTGAGAAGTGAAATTTAAACATTGTGAACAGAAACTATATTAACTTGTGTTCCTAACAGTAAGTTTTGCGATGCTTAGGATAGCCATGCACATTGACTTGTGCAGATAATTACAATATCTCGATGCAAGCATGGAGATAAGAATAAATACAGTATGCAGAATGGAAAATAAGAGAGAATCTTTTAGCTGGATACTTTTTTCAGCTGTATCAATATCAGTTTAGTGCGTGAGCTGTGCACAATATTGAGTAAATTGTATCAAATCACCATGAATCACTTTAAAATTTTATATTATATTTTAACAGTATGTTCTCACGCTCCCATAAAAATTTAATATTAATTAATTGACATTTTGATTTCAAACTAAAATATTTTGTATTATAATTTTGGAGTATATTTTGACTATTGTTGCTAAGCCTTTAACAGTTGTTATTTAATTACAAGAGAAACTACACGTGCTAGTTAGGAGACAAACACAAGACTCATATGTCTTGTTATGATATGTTGCTTCATGTGCTTATTGTGAAATCATGATATTTTCTAGGAAAAGGAGCGAGGAAATGACATCCAAGTAAAAAACCTCTGCAAGATGCTTAGGAGAAGTACAGAAGGCTATAAGTGATATTAGGAAGATGATAATGGTTGAAGTGGCTCAAAAATTAGAAAAAAAGTTCAGCCTGAGTCGGATGAGAAATTGAAGACACAACTAGCTGAATCAGATGAGAAATTAAAGGCACACATACAAGAAATACCAGCTGAAATTAGAGCTGAGATGCAAACTGAATTCGAGTCTATGTTTCAAAAGTGTATGGCTTCTTTTTTGGGTTCTATATCAAAATTAAAAAAATGATTTTTATGTGTTTATATGGATTTAATATACATTTCTTTGAGCAAAAACATGGTAATATTTGTATAAAATTGGATCGTATATTTTATGAATATTTTAGCATGTTTATGTGATAATTTTTATTTTTCAATTATACATCATTGATATATGTATCGGATATTTGTAAAACATCTCTTATGAATATGGTATTTGAAGATATTAATGATTATATATACTATATTTGTGACAGCTATTTGTATAAACTATTTGTAAGATGCAGTGATAATATGTAAAAATCGCCACTGATAACTGTATTTGTGACAACTAATAGTGTCACACAATTTGTGTTTTAGTAATAATAAACATTGCTACAAATTATAATTTTTAATGACACTATTTTAAAACTTTTCACTAAAAATTATTTATTTGTGACAACGTCTGTTGTCACTAATTGTGTAGTTAACGTCATTTTGTAATATATAGTCATGTTTTTGTGACGAGTATTATTGTCACTAGTTTTAGCAATGGGCAATGTCGTCACGAAAGAGTTATAATAGTAACTATATAATAACTTTTCTATGAGAAATATTGTTATCACAAATAAGATTTAGTGATGATAAAAGTTATCACTGAAGAGTCGTAATAGTGACTATATAATAACTTTTTTATAGTGTTATTGTCACAAATAAGATTTAGTGATGATGAAGCCGTCACCAACAAGTCGTAATAGTGACCATATAATAACTTTTCTGTGACAAGTATTGTTATCACAAATATTAGTTAGTGATGGTAATAGTTGTCACCAAAAGAAGCGTTATAGTGACAATCTGATTAATATTTTGTAACTAGTTATAGTTGTCACTAAAATCTAGTTTCAGTGACGGGTAGCAAAATTCGTCACAAAAACCTTTAGTGATAGCCACATAAACTACAACACTTAGTCATCACTAAACTTGTCACTGAAAATTTTCAATAACAACTTAAAGACTTTTAGTGACGATTTTTGTTATCACAAAAAATCTATATTCTTGTAGGTGAGCAACTTCGGCATCCCTACACTTAAAAGGCTTCTGGTTATATTCTTTTACTGCTCCTTAATATGTATTAACTTCAGTTACTTCCTTCCTACTGATATTATGAATGACTAATGCCTGCAACTTTGATTCGCTTGTTTCCACATTGATTTAATTGGATGTTTTGCCAAACACAGGCCCTGCTTATATATATATATATATATATATATATATATATATATATATATATATATATATATATATATATATATATATATATATATATATACATATATGATAAAAATGGAAATGAGCTGACAGCTCACGCAAGTTACCTGAGCTGCAGTTCATTTCCACTATTTCCAATAATCTTTTTTAAAAAATTTCTTTTGGATTATAATCTCGACCCCCTAAGGTTCACTCATACCTAATTTCTTGGATTTTTTTTTTATTTTAACCTCCATCAAATTAAAACAAAATTAATGGTTTTCAATGAATAAAACATTTTGTATGCACTTGATGAAAGGGTAAATGAACTCTAAAACTTATGAAATTTAATCCGAAAGAAGTTAAGAAGATAGAGATTGTAATTGTAAAAAAAATTAAAGAAAAATCATTGGATCATGATAATTTTGCTGCTAGCTCACGTAACTTTTCTTAGCTGGCGGCTCACCTATAGTAATCTCATATATATACCCATAAGCTGCAGTGATGCTATTTGAGACCTTGACAATATTAGATGGACTGTTAAAATAGTTGAAGCATTATTTTTCATTAGAAACTTAAGCTTTTAGGGTTTTGTCATGTGGTGTTACACGGAGGTCCTTTTTTTGAATCCTTGTAGTTGACATGACTTAAAAATATGTTTATTTACCACCATTCAGCATGCATTCCAATTTAATCAATTTTAAACTATTTTTTTCATATGCTATTCATGAAGTTTTGACTCTTGAGTTTAATTTGCATTGTTAGTCTCTTAAAAATATGTTCCTTTTACCCATTAAGAATGCATTCGAGTAGGTCATGTTTACACTATGACTCTGAAGCATGGCCGCGGATATGGGATACGACTACTTAACAATACGGAAATGACGATACGACATTGAAAAAAATAGAAGATGGGTGCAACGATGATACGAAAAAGATTGTATATAAATTTAATTACACAAAAAATAAAAGAACGTCATATATACACCATATGCATGGAGAAAGCAATTCCAGAATAGTTGGGAGACTGATATGTGTGAATATATCATTAGCAAAATTATACATGTGTGTTAATATTCAATATTTTCGTTATTTGAAAGAAAAAAAAAATTATCCTTGAAATATTATCGAGTTATCTAAATTAATAATTGTATGAACAGTCATATTCTTTCTTAAAACACCTAGAAAATTTATATAAATATGTGTCATCAATTCTTAACCCATCATTTATACATTCAATATTTAACCTTTTAGTATCTGTTACATTTATGGTACGTCTTCTTTACACCTATAATATGTTTTACATTTTGGATATGAAAATATAAGGATCCAAGATATATTGGATCTACTATTAGAGTGTTCGAGTATTATACACATATATGACTCAGGTACGACTCATTTGAATTATTTGTGCTTCATGGCATCAGAGAAATTTGCCTTGGTCCAAAGGCCACATGAATAGGACTGTTGAATATCGAACATTGTTATAAATATCCTTTGATATAGCCGGTATATTGCCTTATCTATCATTTTTCAAGGCAACTATGACAAAACATCAAAAAGTGGGTGGGTGTTTTGTGCACATATTGGCCAACGATTACAATATCTCACAATGTCTTGGCCCAATATATTATCCAATATAAGGTTCCTTTTCCAATTTAGTTCTTAACTGCTAAATGGGGTTTGTCTAATGGTCTTCATACTTAATCCCGCTTCTATATAAAAACCCAAATTCTTTCACCATTGCTTAAATTAACTAGATTCGTAAATTATTATAATGAAAACTTCAAGATTCTCTTCTCCTTCATTTCTTTTTTTTTTTTCCTTTCTTCCTCCTTTACCTTTGTTGCTTGCTTTGTTGTTGCTATTGCTATTGTCACCATTACTATTAATGTTGTCACTTTGCTTCAACTATTATTTATTTCATGACTAATCTCAGTTATTTCTATAATTTATATTCCATCTCTGGATTGAATTTGTTCCATGCTTTATTTTTATCGTGTTGTATAATGTATATATGTATTTTTCTTGAATATTACATATATATTATGCCATACTTGTTATATAAATGACATTAGAACATTAAACCATCTCTATACATATTTGACATGCAACTATAATATTTTGGTTCATGCACCCGATATGAGCTTGTATTCCTGCTATATCGTTCGTCATCCACTATTTAATATGAAATACCCCATTTAATACAATTCGAATATCCGGTATTTAGAACCTTGATGACAAGTTCGTTTTGATATGTACATTAGCCTATTGACCAACATAAGGTTTTGAGGAAACAAATTCTATTTATTAGGGTTGTTCTCTTGGTGGCTATGCATAGGGATTAGCTATGACCCCCCCCCCCCCCCCCAACAAATCCAGAATATGGAGGAGCAGAGTCTCGGCTATATACTAGTACAAATATAGTAAGCCTCAGTTACTATATCAATAATTTTGCGACAAATTATATAGATATCACAGAAATATACTTTAATATACGAAAATAAACATTCATTGTTTTGAAATAGAGTTTAATTATAATGGAAGTTAACAATGGAAATACAACGAAACAATAAGGAAACAACTAAGATGAAAGATGTCATTTCCATATTGAGCAAGTCTAAAACAAATATATAGAAGTCTTTAAATATCAGTCTTGGCTTTAGCCCTACTCATAATGCTTTAGATTCAAGTCACCTCCATTGGGTCACCTTCAGCTCAGACTATGCATACTCAAGTTATTAGATAATAACTAAAATACTATATATATAGTAATGATGGGAACCGGAAAGAATACATGTGATGAATATTATCAAAAGTCAGGTCTAAACATTATAAGTAATATAAATCTTTGAAAACATTATATTAATCAATGTTTCTAATAACAATGGTTAATCTAATGTCTTCTAACATAATAATGATTATGATAAAAGTATCTATACTTGGAATGCCATATAATTGGAAAAACTAATTAATGGAATATTAAGTGATCACTTGTTTCCACATTGATTTAATTGGATGTTTTGCCAAACACAGGCCCTTCTTTTATATATATATATATATATATATATATATATATATATATATATATATATATATATATATATATATATATTTATCTTACCCATAAAGTGCAGTGATGCTATTTGAGACTTCGACAATATTAGATGGACTGTTAAAACAGTTGAAGCATTATTTTTCATTGGAAAGTAAAGCTTTTAGGGTTTTGTCATGTGGTGTTACGGAGGTCCTTTTTTTGAATCCTCGTAGTTGACATGACTTAAAAATATGTTTATTTACCACCATTCAGCATGCATTCCAAATTAATCAATTTTAAACTATTTTTTCATATGCTATTCATGAAGTTTTGACTCTTGAGTTTAATTTTCATTGTTAATCTCTTAAAAATATGTTCCTTTTACCCATTAAGAATGCATTCCAGTTGGTCATGTTTACACTAGTACTTTGAAGCATGGCCGCGGATATGGGATATGACTACTGAACAATACGGACATAACGATACGACATTGAAAAAATAGAAGATGGGTGCAGCGATGATACGACAAAGATTGTATATAAATATAGTTACACAAAAAATAAAAGAACGTGATATATACACCATATGCATGGAGAAAGCAATTCCGGAACAGTTAGGAGACTGATATGTGTGAATATATCATTAGCAAAATTATACATGTGTGTTAATATTCAATATTTTCGTTATTTGAAAGAAAAAAATTGTCCTTGAAATATTATCGAGTTATCTAAATTAATAATTGTATGAACAATCATATTCTTTCTTAAAACACCTAGAAAAATTATATAAATATGTGTCATCAATTCTTAACCCATCATTTATACATTCAATATTTAACCTTTTAGTATCAGTTACATTTATGGTACGTCTTCTTTACACCTATAATATGTTGTAAATTTTGGATACGAAAATATAAGGATCCAAGACATATTGGATCTAGTAGTAGAATGTTCAAGTATTATACACATATATGACTTAGGTACGACTCATTTGAATTATTTGTGCTTCATGGCATTAGAGAAATTTGCCTTGGTCCAAAGGCCACATGAATAGGAGTGATGAATGTCGAGCATTGTTCTAAATATCCTTTGATATAACTGATATATTGCCTTATCTATCGTTTTTCAAGGCAACTATGACAAAACATCAAAAAGTGGGTGGGTGTTTTGTGCACATATTGGCCAACGATTACAATATCTCACAGTGTCTTGGCTCAATATACTATCCAATATATGGTTCCTTTTGCAATTGAGTTGTTAACTACTAAATGGGGTTTGTCTAATGGTCTTCATACTCAATCCTGCTTCTATATTAAAATCCAAATTCTTTCACCATTGCTTAAATTAACTAGATTCGTAAATTATTATAATGAAAACTTCAAGATTCTCTTTTTCTTCATTTCTTTTTTTTTTTTTTTCATTTCTTCCTCCTTTACCTTTGTTGCTTGCTTTTTTCGTTGCTATTGCTATTGTCACCATTACTATTACTATTGGCACTTTGCTTCAACTATTATTTATTTCATGACTAATCTGAATTATTTCTATAATTTATGTTCCATCTTTGGATTGAATTTGTTCCATGCTTTATTTTTATTGTGCTATATAATGTACATATGTATTTTTCTTGCATATTACATATATATTATGCCATACTTGTTATATAAATGACATTAGAACATTAAACCATCTCTAAGGTCTCAATGATACATATTTGACATGCAAATATAATATTTTGGTTCATGCACCCGATACGAGCTTGTATTCCTGCTATATCATTCGTCATCCACTATTTAATATGAAATACCCCATTTAATACAATTCCAATATCCGGTATTTAGAACCTTGACAAGTTCGCTTTGACATGTACATTAGCCCATTGACCTCTAACATAAGGTTTTGAGGAAACAAATTCTATTTATTAGGGTTGTTCTCTTGGTGGCTACGAATAGGGATTAGCTATGACCCCCCTATCTAGAATATGGAGTAGCGGAGTCTCGGCTGTAAATAGTACAAATATACTAAGCCACAGTTACAAAATCAATAATTTTGCCACAAATTATGTAGATATCACAAAATATACTTTAATATAGGAAAATAAACATTCATTGTTTTGAAATAGAGTTTAATTATAATGGAAGTTAACAATGGAAATACAATGAAACAATAAGGAAACAACTAAGATGAAAATGTCATTTCCATATTGAGCAAGTCTAAAACAAATATATAAAGTCTTTAAATATCAGTCATGGCTTTAGCCTACTCATAATGCTTTAGATTCAAGTCACCTCCGTTGGGTCACCTTCAGGTCAGACTATGCATACCCAAGTTATTAGATAGTAACTAAAATACTATATATATAGTAATGATGGGAATTGGAAAGAATACATGTGATGAATATTATCAAAAGTCAGGTCTAAACATTATAAGTAATATAAATCTTTGCAAACATTATATTAATCAATGTTTCTAATAACAATGCTTAATCTAATGTCTTCTAACGTAATAATGATTATGATAAAAATGTCTATACTTGGAATGTCATATAATTAGAAAAACTAATTAATGAAATATTACTATTTCAATTGTCTCCTGTACAAATTCAGAAAATAATCACATGGATTGTTCGGTGCTGACTTGGACATATCATTAGGCAAACACAAATATTCAGGTGTGATCCAACAAAATACCATGCATCCTTAGTGTGTGAAAAATCAGTTGTACAACTTAACAAGTTTACAGTTGAAACATAATATATTTCCATCATCCAGTTTCTTACCTAACCTAATATTATCTGAGGTTTATTAAGATTTAAGTATATTTCAAGTCAGATTTAAGTCTTGTTCATGTAGCTTGTATATGGTTCATATCAAGTGCAGTGTTTCGATCTAGTTTGATTAGTTTGTTAAAGACAGTTGTTTTGTTCAATGAGCTTGTTCGATTTTTACTTTGTTGAATAGACCAAGGCATAACTAAATTAAGGATTTACTGATTTGGAATATCGTAGACATAACTTTCCTAGATAAGAGTAAGGTAGTATGAGCTTTCCATGCAAACATGTTCTTTAATTAAAAATCATTATTTTTTGAATATTTGTCATTAGACTTTTGTCTAGACACCGACACATGATGATATCACAAATAGTATCTTTCATGATTATAACTTCTATTTAATTCTAACAATAGTGTTTATTGTCGTTCCTGAATCTAACTATACTATGTGATTTAATAAACTCTAATAAGAAGTACATAACAAAAGCAATATAATTTCAATAATATGAATAACAATTATGGAATTGTTAAAAAATGAATTCATTCAAGATAAACAAGTTGATTTATACAAAATTGATAACGTAATTGAAATAACATCTTTATAGAAACTAACTTATTTAGTGTGTCCAGAAGGAATTCATCTCGATTCATTCAAGTTTTCAATCAATTAGCAATCACAATAATGCAATCTAGTATAAAATTATTATACAATTGCCAGTAATAGCTTAACATGAAATGTGATTCGTAGGGATTTATATAGTGTTTGTAATTATAAATCAGTCAAATGTCAAAATTTCAAGGTTAAATAGGCTTAATTGTTTTCTAATCCATCTTATTGTGACTGTAAGATAGTGGATGTTGATTTTAAGTTATGTTTATTGAATAATAGGTGAGCTATTTCTAGGATCTAATAGAATAACTTAAATCCAATAAGAAAAAAAAAAGAGATCGTCATTATCCTCCAACAGAGTTAGAACCCAAAAGAGGAGGATATTGGTTGACAGTGGTAGTGCTCTAGCGAGGTGATGACTTCGGTGAGGCAACAATTGCTCCAGCGGTGAGGCGACGGTGACTGCGGTTAGGTGGTGGTCGGCACAACAGTGGTTAGTGCTTCAAAGAAGTCGAGAAAATTTGAGAGAGATTGAAGTTTTTGAAGGGATTGATTTTTAGAAGGGGATGGATTTATATGGGATTATATTGGAGGAGTTAAAAAGATAAAAGATTTCTAGAGATTAAAGGGGTTTAATAGTTAGTTTTTAGCTTTAAAAATGGGTTTAAAGGTAGGTTGTAATGGTGGGTTGAAATGGTGAAAAATGAATAGTTGAGAGTTTAGTTAAAAATAGGTGCAAGATAATATTTGAACTTCAATCTAACAACCTAGCAATATAGCCTAGTGGTTTGGACAAATGACTTAAGTAGATGAGTGTATGAGACGTTATGGATTTAAAACCCTATGAAGTCACTTTTTTTGTTTTATTATTTTATTTAAGTTTTGGGCCAAAATATAATGGGCTTTGACTTTAGAAAGATAGAATAAATTCTAGAAATTAATGTAGATGGGATATAGATAAAAAACAATTATTTTAAAAATAGATTTTTTACTCTTTTAAAAACTAAGTCAGTCAAAATACCTAGTAAGCATACTATTATCACAACAATTAAAATAGTATTATACTTTAAAAAATACGTTATATGATTGAAGGTTGTTACTCTAGTTGGTACTTTAATATATGAAATTAAAAGGCTTTTTGTGAAATTATTTGGGAGTGGATATTGTCAATCAAGATTTAGGAATGGGCAACCAAAATGACAATCTATTCCCATAGATATAATCTCTCATTTATAAGCTATCCACAAATAAATTTTATTAGAAATTGTCGTAATTTACTAATGGATCAAAAAATCGAAAAATAGTTAATTTTTCGACAATTTTGATACGTTTATTTTGTTTGCACTTAATCCATGGTTAAATAAAATCCAATTCTTGTAAAATTTTGTTTGTGGATAATTTATGAAGGATAAAATCATATTTGTTGGACTAGTTTTTCTTGTTGGGTTATCCATTTTTAGATCTTGGTTCATAGTATCCACATTTAAATATTATCGAATATTATCGATTTGTGCAGCCTAGCCATATACATGTATGAGTGTATGCATGTGTGTACACACACATATAAGGATAAAGTGTATAGCAGTCTATTTAAAAAATTTCCTACACTACTTTAGAACTCCATTATCTCAACATTTTTTTTTTTATCGAAATCTTTGTTTGGGATTTTGATCTTGGCCCCTAGGGTTCATTGATAACCAATATATTGAGTTTTATTTTCGTTTCGACCACTCATCAAGTAGATACAAAATGTTTTATCTATGAAAAATTATTAATTTCCATCCATTAGATGGATGGAATATCAAAACTCATCTAAATCCTAAGACTTGGTCCATAACCTCTTCAAAGGTTGCAAAAGAAGATGAGTGGCATGGTCAATCCACTTGGATGGTTGAACATTGCGTTTGAAGGGACGTTGTCGGAACTTTCTTTTCATTTGTAAGAAGAGTGGTATGGACAATCCACTTGGATGGTTGAACATTGTGTTTGAGGGAATGTTGTCAGAACTTTCTTTTATAGAATGCTCATAACTTGTAATCTCATATATATATATATATATATATATATATATGTGTGTGTGTGTGTGTGTGTGTGTGTGTGTGTGTGTGTGTTGTCAACGCAGGGAATTTTTTGTGCTGATAGTAGAAATACCCAACACTCCCATCTTTTTTCTATATATGGGAAAAGTGTGCTCATGGTGTCTCATTAGATTAGAATCTAAGGAGGTGACTTAAAACCTTAATGTATGACATCAAAATTTGTGATCTAAACATTTGTAATTTTCATTTCTTCGGTATGGAGTGTATAAAAATTATATGATTTAGACGCTCTTGCATCATTGATCAAGTAGTCTCATTTGTTCTGTTATTTAAAAACCATTCATTTTGTAACTATCAAATACATGATGAAATTGTATTTAAAATGCATGATTTTTGTATACACCACTTATTTTGGATATTATGATCATGATAAAGGTTCTAAATATCGTATTTGTATTTGATGGGGGTACTATCATATCGGATAACATGATATTTAATGATGTATTCATGATATAGGCCTATATTGGGTTTTTGTATCGTACCGATTGACCTTCCAAAGCGATATATTGGGCGATATATTGTTCATATTTAGAACAATTCATGATGAATAGTTTGGATCGTCTATTTTAATGTTCTATATTAAGAGTTTAGAATGCTTCCTTAAATTACAATCTAAGAAGATATCCTAGGCACATTTCTCTATGTGTATAAATGTATATCAATATTGAAACGATCGTGTCAATGAAAAAATTTTCCTATTAGCATAAAAAGCCCTTTTTTGTTTTTATTTTTTTTTAGAAATTGTGATCTACATTCCTTAGCATCTTTAGAATCAAATTTTTGGATTTTTCCTCCCATTAAGTGGATATAAGATGTTATATTTATTGAAAACCATTAATTTTGTATTAATTTGATAGAAGGAAAAATAAAACTGACATCGAAGAAATTGGATTGAATAATCGAGTGCCTGATGACCCTCCTTCATTAGGATGAGTAGTCATTATTTTCATCTCGACTTTCGAGTCCATTAGCGTAGCGGACTTAGCTTGGTCTTCTTTGGTAAGTGCGGCGACAACATTGCAAGTTCGAACTTTTCCCTTGGCTTTCTTCTGCAAGTTCGGCGACAGCATTGCAAGCATTGCAAGGACGCACCTTTGTTCATATTTCAATATGTTTGGATATAACTACATAATCTCTCCCTTTTGGTGGAAACTAGAGAGAGTGCCTTCTACTTTAGGTCATGTGGGTCATCATTAACTAACACTATTTTCCCGCAGGTATGGGGGTTGACTCCAGCGGGGATTCAATCGAACCCATCGTGATAGTTTCCATGTTTGTTGTCAAGATCTTCTATTCTAATTTCAGCTTGATTACTTTAGCATCTATCAATACTTGGATTTTATTCATGAGCATGTAACACTCCTTAGTAGAATGCCCAAGATTCCGATGGTATAGACAATATTTGGAATCGTCAGTTTTTCCCACCTCTTCAGGTCTCAAAGCATCCCTCTTTTGTTAAGCAAATGGAACAATGCCGTCATTTGCTCATTTTTGAAGGTATATATCAGTAGGTAGCGCTTCTTAGGGAAGTTTTTATCTTTTTGACTTTGGATCTTCTGATTTGAAGCCGCTCCTGCCACCATAGCCTCTTTTCCCTTATAGCAGGAAGACTGCGAGTGTGATTTAACGGTGGGAGATTTCCTTGTAGAATATTGTTCTCCAATATGGTGGATTATATATTTTGCCTTCTCTCCCTATTTAATCAGGTCGTTCCAAGTCTGGTATTCCACCATTCCCATCTTGACAAGCACTTTCATCTGAAAGTTGTACTTGTAGACGTCCACTAATGTCTTCTGTGACATTTCGTGCAGGCATTGCACTGACATCTCCCGAAAACATTCTATGAAATTCTTGACCACTTCGTCGTCCTTCTGCTTAGTAGCAAGAAGAGAGTTGATTAATATCTCGGTATCATCCTGACTCAAAAAGTCTTTCTCTATATTAGACCATACTTTTATAGTCCTCGGGAGCAGTTGTATAAGCCATATGAATGCAGGTCCTCACAAGGTATTGACAAATATCTTCATCATCACTGTATTATTACCCATTAGGTGACCCATCTGTGATAAAAAGTAGTATATATCTGGGTTGGGAGATCCCTTCATGTCATAGACTCTAACTCTAAGGTTTATATTTCTCGTGGAAGGGGGTGGACTCCCACACCACTTGGTAGGGTCTCTGTTAGCGAAAATTTCGAAACGATGAAGACCCGTGAATGTAAGATTGGAGATCCGCAGTCTAGTAACGACCCAATAAATATGCGAATCTAAAGTTATATTCAGAGCAGCCGCAAATCTAAGGCCCGAAGTTCGCGACCTAGGGAGGTCCACAAATCTAAAGCTTGAGATCCATGACCCCGTTATGACAAGGCAGATCCACAAATCTAAATTTGAGATTCGCGACGCCAGTTATGGCTTCTGGAGGATTTAATCCAAATTCACCAAATCCAAAGAAAAGAAGTTGCCACCTCGATTGGGGGCTAACAGTTGGACGAATATGTCGGCACTCTCAGATCGTGGGGACCAACTACCGGACGAGTGCAGATCGTGGGAGCTAACCACTGAGCGAATAAGTCGGTAACACTGCCTCAGAATCTCTATAAAAAGCAAAGGGATAGATGAGAGAGGGATCTTCTTCTTGGCTATTTTTGTTGTCAGAAGTTCAGAGCCCTTTGGCTGATTGAAAGAGTTTGTGCGGAGTGTTAATGGAGAGCAAAATCGTCCTCCACAGCGAACTCAGAACCCAGCCTTAAACAAAGAGGAATTTAATTTTTCCTCATTTCTGTAAATGGAAAACTGTTGAAATTGTAATCTTTTATTGAGAGATTCAAATAAAAGACATTTACGATTTTATGGCCAACAGAAGATTGACGACTCTGTTGGGGACTGCCATCACCTCTGGTGACGTAACAGTAGCTCAATCCGACAATATTCCGATTGGCAATATGGTCGACTCACTCGTTATTAAGGTCGACCAGGAGAGGTACGAAGAATTCCTTTCTTCTGGCTCCAAGAGCCCTAATTCCTTACGAAAATGCCGTAAGGTCTCCAACAATTCGACCTTTGAGGAGGTCTTAAAGATGGCGACCCAAGCAAAGGATTCTGTAGATCAATCCGGTCTGAAAAGAAGGTCCTCCCCTTCACCAACATTGGGCTCTGAGCCAGCTCTGGCTGAGACCCCTAATCTCCTTAGCAAAATGGATCAGGATCCCCACAATAATAAGGGAAAATGACCATTGTCTGCTCCTTAGGAGGATGACGTGGGGAAGGAGACTCCTCTCACTCATACAATGAGAAGGAACTTAAGAAGAAGCAAAATTCGTGCTCTTCACAGGGCCATGCAGCAACAGAAAACCGCTGATCCACCATCGCGAAGGCCTACTGTACAGTATGGAGGCCAAAATACGAAACTGTGGTTCCCAAGATAAAAGAGAATCAAGATGCAGAAGGGTTTATTCGCGTTTCCTATAGAAAATGGAATAAACCCACCAAATTCATTTATGATTACAAATGCGGAATCTACATTCGCGTTCCTATCGTTGGACGCGTATCTCACCCTCAAGCTAGGGGGGGAACCATGATCGCATAATAAAAAACGCACGCGGACCTCAGATTTGCGTGACATGCAAAAAGCACGCCTCCGAAGAAAATCCTGTCTCAAAGGCCAAAGTTATCTCACCTACTAGAGTGAAATTTACTTCAAAGATCTTTGAAGGGACAAAGACTCCTGTCCCAAAGCTATCTTTTGGAGATGATGCCGCCACTAAGAGTTCCAATACAATAGATCTTCGAGAACTTCTAAATAGAAAGAGAGAAGAATCCCAGACATCTCATTGCCATTAGGAATGACTGATCAATGCAGTACTATCACACTGTCATTATTCAACCCATGCTCTCGCTAGACAATCGGTTTTTTATCGGCTAACAAAGTCCTCATCTCACCCGTTGAAGAAGAGACGACACAACAAGCAAGAGTTTTCTGAACCAGAATATTCCAAAGTATCATCTAATATGATAAGTTTCGGGGAGAGAAAGAAGACAAAAAAGACAAAGAAGGTCCCTGAGAGAGATGCTTCCGATTTTGAATACTCTTCAGGCTTGAAGAGCGTGTTCAGTGAGGGACGAGGTTTTTTCAAAACACTCGACTCAAAAGTGGGGTGCCAATCCCAATGAACTACAAACAGATGGCTGGAGTCTCTTCTGATAAAGCAGACACGACCAAATCAGTCATGGTTGACTCATAGACGTCCGACTCATTCCTCGAAGATTCCGCCTCCGCATACATGGTGCAAAATAGCACTCCAGAAGAATTTATGCGAAGGATGGATGAACAAGATAGGAGCATTTAACAACAACAGAATACCATCAGCTAGATCAAAGATATGCTGCACTTTTTGCTAGAGCTGGAAAAGACGATAATGAAGAATACAGGAAGATCTTTTTCAGAGACTCCACTTTATGACCTAAAAACTGGCAAAGGGAAGAATGCAGAAGAAGAAGGTCACATTCCCCATGTGAATGAGAATGAAGATAATGAGGGTCATCATGAAGATGAGGATAATCGCTCTACACATTCTCATCATCAAGGAAGAACCCAAAATCAAGAAGGGAATGCAAATACTGTTTGGATGGAGAGCTTTCAAAATCAATTGAATACTCTCATGCACAAGAATGATTGGCAGGAGTTGGGCGTCGTAAAGTCATATCCGGTGGAATAGGAAGGTGTGCCATTCCCAGAGAATTACAAACCATTGAAGCTCAAGTCATTCGATGGTAAAGGGTCACCTAACCAATACCTTTACTACTTTAAGTCTCAGATTGGGCATTTGACTTGAAATAACCTAATTATTACACGAGTATTTGTTAGCACCTTAACAAGGCTGGCATTTGAATGGTTCCAGAGATTGGAACTAGGAACCATCAACTCATGGAATGACATGGAGAAAGCCTTTTTGACAAGGTTTTATGAGGATGATATGGAAGTTTCAATGCCAACACTTTTAGCTACAAAGCAGAAAAAAGGAGAATCAGCTCAGGACTATATAAAAAGATTCAGAGATGATTCTCTCAGATATCTGCATGGAATGCCAAAAAAGACCCTGGTAGAAACCTGTCGATATAATCTCTCGACGAAGGTTCTAGCCAGAATGGGAGCCGTAAAATCCTCAACCTGGAAAGATCTCGCATTACAAACTGAAGAAGCTGAAGAGATAACACAAAGACTCGAAGAGGAAGAAAAAGGAGGAGAAAAACAAAGACAAAGTAACAGTCATAGGTCTCGATACAAGGGACATAAAGAGAGAAAAAATGGTGACTGATACTCCGCAGTCAACAAAGCCTCCTTCAAAAACTACTCAATCGCAGTTCCCTCAAAAGTATTATGCTTTTAAAGATAAGCATACCAATACCATCTTCAATTTGCTTATGACAAAGTGTATGCTGAAGCTGCCAAAATCCCAGCGCCCCGAAGAAGGACGAAAAGTTAATGATCTTAATTACTGCGTGTATCATAGAATCATTAATCATCCTGCACAGAATTGTTACGTCCTCAAGGATAAAATTCAGACTCTAGTGAATGCTAAAGTCATTAAGTTTCAAGAACACCAGAAGAAAGTAACTGCAAACATGGTGACTTTCAGATTCGGCAAAGTGCCAGATTGGATAGAGTCAACAGTGCAGGACAGAGTGCAACCTATTTCCAAAGGTATGATTAAGATTATAAATTATGATCCGTATCAGCAGCAAAAAAAGGATTATGTCCTTTCGAAACTGATAAAGGGGAAATAATGTGGGTACACCCCGATCTTCTTGACGACAAGCAATGGACTTCAAGCTCATCCAAGGAGAAGCAAAAAAGAAAAGTTCTAATATCGTCACTGTAATTCCAGAAGACGACATGAATACTCCTACTTCGACAGACTCGGAGGAAGAGATTGGAGATTCTTTGGCGGTTTATGCGGACCAACCTATCATTGGAACTCATTCAGGGAGGGACTACCTGAGGAATTATGAGCAGGTGGACGAACCTCAACCACCTCTAGAAAAGAACAAGTGAAAGGAGCTTAAATTTGATAAAGCTCTCAAAAGAAAAGGGAAGGAGATCGCAGAAGATTTCAAGAAATCCTTCCAATTTGGTATATTGGCGCAATTGGCCAATATTCCCGCAAGGATAACCTTGTATGAGCTCCTAAAGCTCTCTAAACCAACAAGAAAAGCTTTGAGAGAAGCTCTATAAAATTCAGAGGTGTTTCTGGCACAAATACCGAAAGCAGTCGGGAAAGAAGAAGAAGTTGGCGCGGTATGTCATTAGACTTCGAGTAAAAGCATCCCTCACAAAACTTTCTCTTCAGAAGATATGCAAGTCAAAAACAATAAGCATCACCGCCCTTTGTATTACAAAGGGTACATTGGGTCATCCAAAATTGACCGCATTCAAGTTGATCCTGGCTCGGCATTAAGCATAATGCCATGAAGGATGTTACGATATTTTGGGGTCCTGATAAGCAGGTTAGTGACAACCAATACCACTATTTTCGGATTTAACGCTAATGGTAGTAGACCGTTGGGCAAGTTAAAGCTAAAATGCCAAATTGGCGATCTGAAGACGGAGGTCACATGCTACGTGATAGATGCTGACACATTTTATAATCTGCTACTTGGAAGGTCATGGATCCATATCAATCTTGTTGTTCCATCTACACTTCACCAGTGTATGAAATACGTGGATAGGGATGGGAACGTAAAGACTTTGGTGGTAGAGAAGCAACCCTTTAAAGAACTCAAAAACTATTTTACTGATGTGTTGCTATACCAAGATGCATTTGATGCTTCAAAGCAACTTGCTTCAAATATCTCTGATAGTGGTGATGAAGCTGATACAGAATCAGAATCCGAAGATTCAGAATCTGAGGATGTAAGTTGGGATGGCGAGCCCATTGTAATAAATCTTGAAGGCCTTGATATAAATGACACCGCTCACTCTGATGGTGAATGGATAATAAATGAAGATTTAAAGTTTGCTTATTCTTCTAGTGTTGATTCTGAACCATCAAATACTAGCACTGATGCGGTTAGTGATTACCTAGACAAAATGTATTCTCTAACTTCTTTCCAAGCGCCCATCCAATCGTCCTTTCACAAACAAAGTGATGACGATGAAGATACCAATGAAGCCATTTTTGAATTTGCTCCCAAAAATGAAATTCTGAAGCCTATACTATTCGAAAGAGCAAATGGTGAGGGCTAAACAAATATTTAGGTTCTGAAGAAGAACAGGAAAATCCTGAGTTCTTCTATTATAATGAGAATTCTCATAAATTAATGAGAAAGATGGGATATGACCTAGTCAATGGCAGGGGGTTGAATTTCGGAAAAGGAAGAAGAGCAGTCCTCCAACCCTTTGTCCCAAAAGAAAAAATGCCAGATTATTATTCGTAGACTGACAGGGGGTTGGGATACGTTACCACCTCCGAAGATTCTTTAGAAGAAGAACCTGAAGATAGACAACCGGACCACTCATCAGAATCATCTTTCTGGGACTTAGATATTAGTGTTGGCATGATCTTTCGCGAAGTTTCTGTGAACATGGTTTCCGCGATTCAAAAAAATGAGAATATTGATGAAGCTCTACCAATGAAGGATGATTTCTGGGCAAAGCATCTTAACACGAAGTGGGAAATTCAGTTTGAACAGCGAGGGCCTTCGACCAAAGATAAAGTAGTCCAAGTAAATATTGGTGATGAGAAGAATCCTAAGTCCATATTTATAAGTGAGAACATATCTTTAGAAGAGAAAGAAGAATTGATATCCCTCATTTGCTAATATATCGATGTCTTCGCCTGGAATTATGAGGAAATGCCAGAACTAGACCCAAGTGTCGCGGTTCACAAGCTGAACATCTGATCAGATGTAAAGCTGGTAAAACAACAGCAACGAAGATTTCGTCCAGAAATTATGGAAGCAATCGAAATTGAAATTAAAAAGTTGATCGAGTCAGATTTTATTCGCGAAGAACATCTTGATTGGGTTGCGAATATAGTTCCTATTACCAAGAAAAATGAAAAAATCCGGGTTTGCATTAATTTCAGAGATTTGAATGAAGCTTGCCCGAAGGACGAATTTCCACTACCCATTACAGATGTCATGATAGACAATACTTGTGGGTATGAACGCATATCATTTATGGATGGATTCTCATGGTATAATCAAATTAAGATGTATCATGATGATGAAAAGTATATGTCCTTCAGAACACGCTTGGAGTATACTGTTATACAGTTATGCCATTTGGCCTGAAAATATTGGTGCCACATATCAACGTGCTATGAACACAATATTCCAAGAACATCTACGAAAGACGGTAGAGTGCTATGTAGATGATCTGGCAGTCAAAAGTAAGAATAAGGGTGATCACTTTCATGACTTGAAGACAATGTTTGACCTTATGCGAAAATACCGTCTTAAGATGAATCCTACTAAGTCCTTCGTGGGAGTTTCTAGTGGAAAATTCCTTGGCCTTATGGTAACTTCCAAAGGAATCCATCTTAACCCAGAGAAAATCAAGGCAATCCAAGACATGTCGCTTCCTAAGAGTCTCAAAGCATTAAGAGGCCTACAAGACAGACTGGCATACATCCACAAATTTATATTAAATTTATTTGGTAGATGTCTGCCCTTCACAAGATTAATGAAGAAAGGAGTATCATTTGTCTGGAACGACGAATGCCAAAAAGTTTTTGAAGAAGTAAATGGATATCTTACTAAATCTCCTGTACTCGTAGCCCTAATCTTAGGGGTACCTTTCTTGTTATATGTGAGGGCTATGGATCACTCCTCAGGAGCTTTATTGGCACAAAAGAATGGATTGGGGCATGAACAAGCTATTTATTATCTCAGTTGAATGATGATTGGGGCTGAACACTGATATAACCCGGTAGAAAAGGAATATTTAGCCTTAGTGTTTGCAGTCTAGAAAATGCGACACTATTTGGTTGGACAAACCATTAATATTATATCGAGAGTTAACCCTTTAAGAATATTAATAACTAAACCCGGATCATTAAATTTAAGGTTGTCTTGGGCTATTTTTGTTATCACAATATGATATGCATTTTGTCCCGCAAAAATCAATCAAAGGATAAGTTGTAGCTGACTTCCTAACTGAACACCCAATTCCAGCATCCTCGAAGTTGTGTAAAGACATTCCTGGTGAGCTAGGCGAATGGACTCCAATTCCGAAGGAAGGCATTTCACGAGAAAACGCGGAAGTAAATGCTGTTACGGAGGATATATGGTAGTTTTTCTTCGATGGTGCCTCCAGGAGGGGATCCAAAGGAAAAATGATAGCGGGGATATGAGTTGTTTTTGTCTCTCCTCACAACCGCATCATTCCTCAAGTATACTCATTAACGAACCCGTCTTCCAATAATGTCGTGGAGTGTAATGCCCTTCTAATCGGTTTGAAAATAGCCAAACAACTGGGGGTAAAATATTTGGAAGCATATAGGGATTCCCAACTTGTTATAAACCAGCTTAAAGGAGAATATGAAGTCAAACATGAAAATCTTCTGCCATATTATCGAGCGACAATCAAAATAGCTGATAGTTTTGATGGTTTTTATGTCAGCCATATAAAGCGCCATCGGAACAGCTATGCGGATTCACTGGCCTCTTTAGCCGCTACTCTAGCATTACCCAAGCATGCTAAGAAGCGAATTACAGTGGGAAGCAAAGAATTGTTTTGTCCAAGGAACGAATTCGAGGATGAACTAAAAAAGCAAAAAGAAGACGAGGCATGTGTTTTTAAGTCAAATCTCGAACCAAGAGATTGGCGGTTTCCTTGTATAGATTACGTTCTTTATGGAATATTGCCCGAAGATCCTAAAGAAGCCAGAGCAATTCAAAGGAGAGCTATTCGATTTTATTATAATTCTGAACTCCAAATATTATACAGAAAATCCTATGAAGGAGTTTTGCTTCGTTGTCTTTCCAACCGAGAAGCTCAGGAAGTACTTAAAGAAGCTCATGATGGTATCTATGGAGCACATCAATCGGGGCAAAAACTCTGGGATAGACTTCGAAGAATGGATTATTACTGGCCCAAGATGATATCAGACGCAGTCAACTACGCCAAGAAATGTAAAGCCTGCCAAATACATGCGGGCTTTATACACCAGACCCCAGAGTATCTCCACCCAACGGCTACATCAAGCCATTTGAGCAATGGGGAATGAACATTGTTGGGTCAATCTCTCTGCCATCAACGAACATACATCAGTTCATTCTAGCTATAACAGATTACTTCTCGAAATGGACTGAAGCTACTTCTCTAACCGAAGTAAAATCATCAAATGTAATCAGATTCATTAAGCATCACGTGCTCTATCGCTTTGGGGTGCCCAAGAAAATTATTCATGACAACAGGCCCCAGTTCGTGCGTCAGTCTTTTTTCAGATTCTGTGATAAGTACAGAATTGAAAATGTAGCTTCTTTGCTGTATTACCCTGCAACCAATGGTCTAGCAGAAACTTTCAACAAGACCATTGTAAATCTCCTCAAAAAGTTTGTCTCATCCAACAAAAGAGATTGGGATGAAATACTCGGAGAATGCCTTTGGGCATATCGCACTACAGTCCGAACCCCCACTAATGCTACACCTTTTTCTTTGGTGTATGGATTAAAAGTGGTCTTGCCTTTGGAAATCTAAATTCCATCATTACGAATCGCACTGACAACTAGAATGACGCAAGAAGAACGGCATCAGCAAAGACTTCAAGAATTAGAAGCCCTGAATGATAAACGATTGGAAGCTTAACAGAGATTGAACTATACCAGGCGCGAATCTCCAGAACTTTTAACAAGAAGGCCAAGCGAAGAACTTTCAAAAGGGGTGATCTGGTCCTTTCAGAAAGGAGACCAATCATAACTAATCAAAAACCCATGGGAAAGTTCCAGCAAAAATGGGAGGGCCCTTTTGTCATTGATGCGGTTTATTCTAATGGCACGTATTGGTTGGCAAAACTAAATGGCGACAAGATCATGATGCCAATCAGTGGCAAATTTCTGAAAAAGTATTACTCTTAATGAAAATCGCGGAGCACCAGCTATGATATAGTATGGGTGGTTCAGTGCGAATGACAAACCAAGTTCATTCTATAACAGGAGGTTCATTAATGAAGATTCGCGATGCTAAGTTAAAAAAATACCTCTAGCGAATCAACTTTTCTTTCCTCTAAATTTGCTAAGTTAAAAAATACCTCTGGCGAATCAAACTTTTCTTTCCTCTAAATTTGCTAAGTTAAAGAATATCTCTGGCGAGTCAAACTTTTCTTTCCTCTAAATTTGCTGAGTTAAAGAATACTTCTGGCGAATTAATTTTTTCCTTTCCTCTAAATTTGCTAAGTTAAAAAATACCTTTGGCGAATCAAACTTTTCTTTCCTCTAAATTTGCTAAGTTAAAGAATACGTCTGGCGAATCAAAATTTTCTTTTCCTCTAAATTTGCTAAGTTAAAAAAATATCTCTGGCGAATCAATTTTTCCTTTCCTCCAAATCTGCTAAGTTAAATAATACCTCTGGCGAAGCAACTACTGTTAGACTACTAATCACTAAACAACACAAACTATGACTGGGAAATCAAATAATGATCTCAATGTTCATCAAGTCAACAACCACTTCTGATGATCAATATCAAAATTATTTGCCAAGTTAATAGTTACCTCTGGTTGAATGGCAAAAAAATATATATCTCTTTATTCATTATCAAATCAAAATTATAGAGAGTTCCTTAGCGCCATACAATCAATGAGAATGGATACAAATCATTGAAATAAGAGAACATTAAATTGGTTTAAAGGTAAAAAGTTTGCTTCTGTAGCCCCCTTGAGAGATGGCTTAAAGGTAAAAAGTTTACTTCCGTAGCCTCCTCCTGCCAATGGTTGAGGACTTTCAAGTTGATTCGCTCAGTCATGATCGACATCGCCAGTGACTTGATCAGTACAAAACTGGGTGTACCAAATGCATGTTCCCAAGCGTATAATATGAGGGATTGCTGAAATAGAGTGCCACCCTCAACCACCTATCAGCCTTGCATCGAAAGATGCTAGGCAAGAAATAAAGCATTGCCACAGACCTGAAATCTTTTCTCTCATGAAAAATGCATGAGAGCTTCCAATACCCTAGAGGTGTTGTAAGTAATTATGAGCCCATCGGGTCTGGGTCATTGTTAAGGAGAATGACTACGGTTATCTCCTGCAACCAATCCAAAATCTTGTTAAGAAACAAAAAAAATTTACATTAACAAGATGAAGAATTTACCTTAATTAAGGTAAATGACTACGATCATAAGGATCTTTTCAATGGAGTACCCATTTGGATTAGTGCAGTCTGGAGGTCTTGTAAGATACCAACCCAGATTGTAAGTAGCCTCCAATGTCTCTAACTTCCATTACCTCGACTGGAGAAGAAGAGGAAAATGTGGCTGTACAAAAAAATTAACTCTAAAAGAAGATGAAGAAGTAGAAATTTTTCTCAAAATCAGAATGACTCTCTGGAGGAAGAATTCAGTGCTTTATATAGAGAGCTCCATGGCCCAGATCTTTGGTTATAAGAAGATGTAGGTGAGATCGTCGGTTGATATCCTTGACCTTGATCTCAACAAAATTTATTACTATTGCATGGAATGCTTGGATCTCACTGCCAGATAAGATCTCATCATTAATGAAGAGCGTGCGATGCTTGGATCTCCACGCAAGTTAAATGAAAAGGTTAGCATTAATTGAATGAAGAGTTATTTCATGACTCGCAAAACCATTACAAATTCTTAAGAAAGAATTTGTGTTACCCCACGGACTTTCGGATGAAAAGTCTCGAACTTAACAAAATCTCATGAAGGTCGCATGCACCTGATAAAGGAAAGAATTTTTCAAGACTAATATAAAGTCACGGTTTTGAGATGTAAAAACGTGCCTGATACACAGATACCAGGGTCCTACGTAAATTCGCGGGCTTCGAAACTCAAGATAGCGAGTTTGACGCAAACCTTTGAAGACAAATACAAAGTCGTAATTCAAAGGTACAAAATCATGTTTGCTACACAAATGATAAGATATTCCATGCAAAGTTAAAGTCAGAAGAATTGTTACAAAAAAAAGACTATAAAAAGCTTCCCGAATCATAAAAGAAGAAGTCTTTATTGTTCAATAATTCAGAAGAGCTTTTATCTTCTGCTCAGCATCGCTAATTTCTTGCTGAATGATCTCATAAGCTTGGATGACAGCTTGATGGCGCAAATCTTCTTCACTGGCAATGATACTTTGTGCTGAAGTAGCCTCCAATGTCTCTAATTCAGTTTGTATCACCTGAAAATCTCTAATCGCTTTATCCCGTTGTCTGGATAAGCTGATGAGATTCTTCATTGACTCATCGCGTTCCTTAGTGATCTTAGCCAAGAAAGCTTGGGCTTTAGTGATGGACTCTTGGGCGATGGCTTGGTCATGGTTCTTGACAATCGAAGCAGTAGTCTCTACCTGGAGGGCTAGAGACTGGCTGTCTGATTGGCTCTTTTCAAAGGAAGCTCTGCAAGCATCAGTTTTCTCCTTGATCTCCTTTTGGAACCTAAACTGTTCCTCCATCAGTTTCTGGAAAGTAGCTTCAACTACTTCAGACTTATCAGTACTCCGCAATCTTGATAAAGACTCTGCATAGCATTAGAGTTGAGCTATCATAAGTCTGTAAGGATTGGCTTTCTCCTCTCCGCCAATATTGACTATACCAGTCAAGTAAATGTTGAGAACATTGGCGAGTGAAGCAAAAGAAGCCCCTTTTAGTATATTATCAATGCAACGATCCAGAAAATGGAGAAAAGTTTCTATTGTACCCCTCAGTAAGTTAATTTCGAAGGCATCAACCTCCGCGTGAGAAGAATCAGCAACAACTGGAGTGGGTTTAGCCTGATTTGTACTTTGCTGCAAATAAGCAGTAGTACCTGTATCAGAAACAACAACTTCCACACCCTCAACAGAAACAGCAGTTGTAGCAACTGCAGTCGGGACAATATGTGTGGCAGTTTCCATTGAAAGAGCCACTACTTCAGAAGTGTCAGCCGCAGAAACGGTGATCTCAGGTACCCCATAGGCTACTTCAGCAATGACTTCCGCGACGGTATTATCCTGCGAAATCTTGTCTACAGCCATATGCCCTGAGGTTGGAGTCAAAGTAAGAGCTGCTAACAAATAAAGGGAGCACAATTGAATGTCACAGTGCAGTTAGATAATGACAAAATTTTGGCATAAAAGTGAATAAATGTTAGAAGTAAACCTAGAGGGTGAGCACTGGATTCTCCAGGCCCATATACCTTGGCTCAAACGTCTTCACCCAAGAAGACGTATTTTCCATGATCTGATGGAAGAGTACAAGAGCCAAGATTTTCACTACTGACATCATCATCATCTCCCCAATCATCATGATCTACTGGAGGAGGCGCTATCTTTGGGGAATTCGATGCACGAACTTTTCTAATTATTTCCACCTCATCAACAGCAGCTTGGTGAGTGAGGGCCGCAGAACCCTCTTGTGCAGTAGAAAGAGTAGCCACTTCATCATCAACAGTAGCTTGGTGAGTAAGGGCCGCAGAACCCTTGGTGAGTAAGGGCCACAGAACCTTCTTGTGCAGTAGAAGGAGCAGCCACTTCATCATCAATAGTAGCTTGGTGAGTGAGGACCACAGAACCCTCTTGCGCAGGAAGAGCAGTGGAAGAAGGAGCAACCACCAACGCAGAATCACTATGGAAGACAGGCCCTTGACTTCGACGCTTCTTAAAAAAACAAAGAGTTAGAGCCGAGTCATCTTCATCTTCCTTTGCGAGTCATCTTCATCTTCCTTTGGTTCTTCCGCAATAGTTTCAGGAACCGATCTAGATACCACTGTACCGATTTCAGATGACATGTCTTGTGGAGTATAGGCAAATTGCTGAGATGCCTCAATCTCTTCCGCTTGTACAAAAGCTTTTTTGGGGAGATTTTGGCTGAGGAGAAGTCTTTTTCGGCGTTGAGAGTGGAGAAATATCAAGAGAGACGGGCTGGGTCGATGGGACCAGCGCGTTATTATCCTCCTCTCCATGTTGAACTGTTGGTTCTAACTCATCCAAACTGCACTCTGCTCCGAAGTCCTCCATTCCAGCCACCTTCGTACTGCCAGCCTCCTTCTGAGTATACCACGCTCTAATCTCCTTCAGACAAGTAAGATTTATATTAAAGTTTTGAGGGGCGGAGTTAGCAGCCGCGTACCACTTGCAGAAATCAAAACTCATATCCGAGTTTGGAGTCTTGATTGGAAGGTCAAATCTAGCTTGAGTACCACCAGTGATGAAGTGGAACCAAGGTCGAGCTCCTTCAAACTAATTTTCGGCAAAACTTATTTCTTTGTTGGAATTACCAGTATAGAGTTGATCGTGTCCAAACTGTCGAGCAAAACGACTCGGATAGTAAAGCTCTATATAACAGTGGTTCCCTAAATGAAGAACCAAATGCCCTGGACAGATGTTTATTAGCCACCAGAAGCACCCCGGGGACAAAGTTGTAAATTTATCAACACCAGCAATATCCGCGAACTCCTCCCCATATTAAGCATTTGGAAAGTATGGGAAATATTTGAACAACTCAAAATTCGCATGATAACGAAGAGTCCTGTGAATTGCAGCCATGTAGCCTCTTTTCCACTGCGACCTCTCTAGTGTTGTACTTTGGGGGCACTTAAATCAATCTGCGAATCAGCTGGACTCATCAAAATGGGGCAATGTAAGACCAGCCATGCCATCAAATAAGTGTAAGAAAGCTCTACACGCGGATTAGGAGTCTTAGTGATCAATTCTCCTTTGTCGTTTCGCTCCTTCCTGACATTGCAAAACTTATCAACCAATTTTCTCAATCCGCTTTGAATACTACACACCATCACAGACAGTAAGCTGAGTCGCCGACCAAATGCGAGCAAGACGACCGGGTATATCGCCCCGATGGGTATAGTATCCTGTGAGGGAATCATGCATTTCTTCAACCAAAATATCAAATAACCTGCCAGAAAGGCTGGATCAGATAAATGTTGAAGAGCTTGGTAGTGGAAGCTTTCAAAGGACGTCCCAGTCTTGAAGATATACTCGTCAGATTCGGCGACATAAGCATCTGTCCCGAAGTTGACAATTCTCCTCTCAACTTCATTTTCAGAAACTGGAGGGAGGCGGGTAAAATTGAGTTTATTTTTTAAAAAATTGGGAAGAAGATATTGAAGCCACTTCTTTTGCTTTACATTATGAGTGCCAGACATATGGTACAAATATGATAGTGGCAAAGAAATTCCCAATAAGTGTTATAAACCATAGGGTCCTGAGGTTTCAACAAATGAAGCTCTTCTCCAGTAGGGACATACTCTTCATATGGGATGTCTCCCATAGGTAGTCCCGAAATCTCGTATATCTCATGCAGGGCGAAACCCAATTCGCTGTGGGAGAGAAAACTGTACAAGTATCAGAATTGTACAATTCCAACAAAGAAAAAAAATGGAATCGGCTAGCAGAAATGTCATGCTGAACCGCCTTAACAGCACGATAAAGGTTCGCATGCTGGAGCTGATTTCTGAAAGCCTTCAGAAAAATATCAGTCAAAATTGTCCACTCTCCTTTCGAAGAGCAATGGACCCATCCAGGAGGACGAAAGTCTTGAACTGGAAACACCCCTTGCACGTTGACAAATCGGTGCAAGAAAGTCTAGGCGACTATGGGTGTTTCACCTATAGGAATGTCCTGTTTGAAAGAATCTGGGGACAACCCACAAAAATGTTTTCCAGTAGAACGAGAGAAAGCACCTTGTGCATTGAACGCTCCAAGCAAGACACCATCTTGCGGCCTATTTAAATGTCAGTCCATTTATCTAGGAATGGAAATTGACTGAAAAATAGAAACGGGTAAGATCTCTCCATGTTGGGAAGAAACAGGTTGTGGCCTTTAACTTGGCAAAGCCATTTGTAATCCCCATCTTCCAAACCATTGTCAGGTATCGAGAAATGATCACCAAATAAGAAGGCAGGCTTGTTTAACAAAGCTCGGTCATTTCCTTCGAAAGGAGCAGTGGTCGTCAGCTCTCGCAATATTGGGTGAGTAGGATTAAGGACTTTGCTTTTTTCCTTTCTTGGCCACTGGATGCGGTGCAACTTGGAAAAATTTGGTTGATCCTGAACTCCTTCTTCCCGTCACAGCCACCTGAATAACCAAAGTAATGGTCTTTCAGCCAAATGTGTAAGGCGTAATCAACTTCAAGGAAAATTTTGGGATTAAAACAAAAATTTTCTAAGAAAATAATTGCCTTCTAATGTGTAACAAGAAAATTACTTCCAATCAAGGGTTCCTGCCGAACCACTATGGAGCTAGAAATTGCGTAGAGGTCTCGACGACTACTTGCGGAAGAATCAGAGGAAGAAGATATTTTCGGCATTTTTTGCAGACTAAGAAAATCTTTTGTGAGAAAAATCGGAGGTTAAGGGAGGCTGAAGATGAAGAGCCTTGAAAACCTTGAAGAGGGACCTGGAATTCAAATTTCTTAGAGAAAAGTTAAAAATACCCTATCTCATGAAATCAGGATTATATAACAAATGATTTGGTGGCCGAGATCTTCGGGTAGACGTGATCTCTGGCCCGAATCTCATGAATACCTTTTCATTTAATGCGGCTCAGAGAACATCTCAATCTCTATGCCATATAAAGTGACAACCTTCCGGATTTTCCGCAACTAAAAGTTTGAAATTCGCGACCCTAATACAGAGTCCTGTTCTCCTTCAAAATGAAAGTTCGCGATCCTAATATAAAGTCCTGTTCTCCTTCAAAAAGGAAGTTCATGACCCTAATACAAGGTCCTATTCTCCTTCAAAAATGAAAGTTTGCGACTCTAATACAGAGTCGAGTTCTCCTTCAAAAAGGAAATTCGCGACCCTAATACAGAGTCATGTTCTCCTTCAAAAATGAAAGTTTGTAACCCTAATACAGAGTTGAGTTCCCCTTCAAAAATGGAAGTTCGCAACACTAATACAGAATCGTGTTCTCGCTTAAAGGTTGGAAATTCGTGACCCTAATACAGAGTCGTGTTCCCCTTATATATATATATAGAAGTTCAAGATTCTAATACAGAGTCTTGCTCCCTATAAAAAGAAGAAGTCTATGAAGAGGATGTTATATCCAAAGTATTCCAAATGCCTCCAAGGATCGTAAGAGTTTTTGAAAATTTTGGAGGGGGTTTTGTTAGCAAAAATTCCGAAACGATGAAGACCCATGAATCTAAGATTGGAGATCCGCAGTCCAGTAACAACCAAATAAATCTGCAAACCTAAAGTTACATTCAGAGCAGCCGCAAACGTAAGGCCCGAAGTCCGTGACCCATGGAGGTCTGCGAATCTAAAACTTGAGATCCGCGACCCCGTTATGACAAGGCTGATCCGCGAATCTAAGTTTGAGATTCGCGATGCCAGTTATGATTTCTGGAGGATTTAATACAAATTCACCAGATCCAAAGAAAGGAAGTTGCCACCTCGATCGTGGGGATATGTCGGCACTACTCAGATCGTGGGGACCAACTACCGAACGAGTGCAGATCGTGGGAACTAATCGGTGAGCGAATAAGTCGGTAACACTGCCTTGGAATCTCTATAAAAAGCAAAGGGATAGATTAGAGAGGGATCTTCTTCTTGGCTATTTTTGCTGTCAGAAGTTCAGAGCCCTTTGGCTGATTGAAAGAGTTTGTGCGGAGTATCAATAGAGAGGAAGATCGTCCTCCACAGCTACCTCAGAGCCCAACCTTAAATAAAGATGAATTTGATTTTTCCTCATATTCTGTAAATGGAAAACCGTTGAAATTGTAATTTTTTATTAAGAGATTCAAATAAAAGACATTTACGATTTTATGGCCAACAGTCTCATAATCTCTGCTTTCTGCAAGACCTTACTATGCATCAAATCAAAGCTCTAGTTGATTTTGAAGCTTTTCCATTTTTCTCAGTGTAAGGGTCGATGATGACCTTGATTCTTCTTCTTCATTAGAGGAAGGCACTTCTTCTTCGTCCTCTTCGATCACTACGTGCTTCCCCTTCTTGGTTTTGTTTCACATGGGCTATTATGAAGAAGAACCCACATCTTGTCTTTGGTGTTCTTTAGAGAATTCTCTAGAACCTTCATGAGCATCATCTTGAGCTCATCGATGCTCTTATGTTGTTTTTAGATCAGTCGTTCTTGGGCCTCCATTATGGTTCATTTTGATCGAACCATCTACCATGTCGGTCATCGCCCTGCAATGTCGGGAAGATTCGTATGAGTGTGGAGTAGCTATGGCCGGGTGGTCACTGTAAACTTCATCGAACCCATGCTAGTCTTATATAATTTTAGCATGCCGAGGTGATCACTTTGAGGTGCGTGTAATAATGTGCTTCTTCTGCTTTGTTATTGGTAGAGCACTCCTTGATGATTGGCTTCTTCCTCTTGTTCATCATGTTTGACATCGCGGATGATAGCTCATCTTTTGCCTTTGTGTGTGCCTTCCTTTTGGGGTGCTTCGCTTCAGTTCAGTCAAAAGACTAAAAACAGAAGGACTCTGGGGAGCGCAGTGGCAATTGGTTAATATCACTGAGATTAGTTGTTCACAATGACACGGTGGGTAGGGGATGCTGCTCTCCTTTGTTTGTAAGGTACTCCCGAAAATCGGAAGCCTCAATTGAAGGTACTAAAATAGTCATATTCTGGGTGCAGGCCCTACCCCTTGTGTGGGTCCCATTCTATGGAGGTTGTATGAGCCACATGCTCCTTTGAGAATGAATACATAGGGATGTTGGTTAACCCGGCATACAGTGCCTTTAACGTAGGCTTTAGCCTTGCATTTCAAGTATTTCATGCGAGGTTATGCATTAACCTCGCATTTTTGTTACTTCTACGCGAGGCTGAGAGTTAGCCTCATTCTTGTTCATTTATGTGCTCTCGTTTACCTTGCACACTAGGTTAGCCTTGCGTGTAGGCTTAGCCTAGCAAGCTGGCTTGGCCTCACACATTAAGTTAGACTTGCATGCTGGCTTAACCTCGCGTACTAGGTTAACCTTGTGTACTGAAGGCTTAACGTCACGTGCTGAAGACTCTATGCTAGGCTGAGAGTTAGCTTGGCATTCTGGTTTATTTCCAACAATAGAAAATATGCGGGGCTTCTAAATAGCCTCATGATTTGGCTCACCCCTATGTTGAATGTGGACTTTAAGCACTCTTTGTCATGCTCGATGGTTCCAGTTCCGTATTTGAGTTCTTTTTGGACCGGAAATTGGCTCTCTTTTGACTGTTAAAGAAGCAATCTCCTTGATAATAGGGAGAGAAGTTTCCTATTCTGATAACTTAGGAGTCGTAATCGTAAGGGACCTCCGTTTAATTGGAGTCTCCTTACCATCCAAGTTATCACTTTTAGTATTTACGTGGCGGTAACGCCGCGTCTCATTCGGACTGGATGATTTCGAGGAGAGAAACTCTTTGTATTTCTGTTGGTTGAATTCGATAACCAACATCTCCATGGTCTTACCCACATTCTTTATTCAAGTTGGGCCACTATCTTCTCATCGGTATAAAAAATTCCTCACCCTGTAGTCGCCATCTCTCTTTCTTGAAAATTGACTTTCTTTCATTTCCATTGCTTTTAGTTACAGTAATTTCAAAGTACAACGAAAAGAAAAAAATTACATGAAAAACACAAGAGAAGAAAGGATCGATAAACGATCTCTCTCTCTCTTTTACAAAGGAGGGTTCTTTAGCGGCTTTGAGGCAAATGCTTCGATCCTCATTGACGATCTGATTGTCGTGGAGACAGGAAATTATTGTGGCTGGCCAGTGGCTTCTTCCTACTGGTCGGTTGCATGACGTGCTCTTGCACGTAGATTAATTTGCCAAAGGTTCTTTTTGACTCTCTCTTGACGCCTATTTATATGTAAGAGATGGTTATGGTTGCTTCCTTATAGATAGAGATGGAATCCAAGCAAATATTTGACTCTCTTTTAGTTAAGTTTTAATTCTCTAGTTCATTGTATCTAGTTCTGATTTGATCATTGAATCAATATTTATCTCAATCGAAATCAATCAAAATCTCCACTGAGCTTAACAAAAATCAATCAGAATCTCCATTCAGATTCAATTGTCCTCAAGTTTCATTCTGGTACAAGACTATTAGCTCACGTCTTATTTGGACACAAGGTTGTTAGCCTCGCGTTTCATTTGAAGGCCAGGCTATTAGCCTCGCATAACCACTATTGTTTTGCTTTGCGTATTTTGCTTGAGAAAGTCCATTCTACAAAGCCACTGCCATATTTTAGTCAAAATTTTATTTTAAGCATAGAATAATAATTTATAGTTATAACTAAAATCTATAGGATTTTGTTGGATAAAATTGCATGAGGGCATTTATAGAAAATTCATAATTTTTGATATTAGAAATGAGAGTTTTTGCAACGTTTCAGTGCAGATGTAATTCTAGATTTTTGATCATATCTTTAAGACTCGTAATGATTATTTAGATTACTGTAAAAAATTGATGTTAATTGGATATAAACAAGCCACCAGGTAAAGGTCTAGACTTCTATCCAATAGGCTGATCATAACTAATGACTACCAAATTTTCCTTGCATATTTATCTTGAGGTTTAGATATTTAATCTGGAATATGTTCATGATAAATGTTGTTTTATGATAATATTATCGGTGAGCATATCAATTATCAACATATGATACTGAAATTAGGATTGTGGAATTAATTTTAAGTATTAAAATCAAGGTTGAAACTAGGACTTTTACACAAGTATCTGTATACATTATAAATGGAGGAATTGACAGACTAGACATGATTTACGGATTATTTGTGATTTTTGGGGAAAACGTCTGGGTCCGTAGATATAGGGAATCGCCAGTTGACGGTCGGAACCACCAGCTAGCAGCTCTCTAGTTCCCATAGTGATTAATACTATATCGGAAAACTATACTTAGTGACCAAAATTATTTGGCAATATTGGTTTTAATTTACAAGTGATTGCGACAATGATTAATTAGGAAATGGATTAAGGTTCATAAAGCTAGGTTTCATTCTAGTAGGAAGCAAAGTTTATGCTCGAGCTGAAATCATATTGTAACATGGTTCATATATGATACCCGATGTATGCACGCTACACAATATACGATACGGTATATGGTGCACGATGGACATATATTTATGTATGACTTGTGACACTTGGCTAATGATACTTAACTTGATTAACTAAACATGGCACATGATGGACTTCATGGACATATGCAATACTTGTTGGCAGTGAAAATTTCTAAATAAAAAAGAGTTTTCCACAACAGAACGCGGAACTAATCCATAGCTCCGCGTTGGCTATTTTTAGCCTCGCGTTTGAGTAAACGCGGAGATGTTCAATAGCTCCGCGCACTGGTTATTTAGCGCCGCGTTTTGGATGCGATTAAAGCTCCGCGTGAGCAGATAACCAGAATTTAAAATCAATTGAGATTATGATTTGGGCTTATCTAGATACCCGAATTGAATCCAATTAGAATTCTAAATCAAGAGATTTAAATCAATATTAAATATATAATTGGAATCCTTGATGAGAGCAAATTCTATTCAGATAGAAACTCCCTCAAATCTTCCTGGGGCTATAAATACCTTCCTGGTGAAACCCTAGAGGGGTCTTTTGATGATAAAAGATCTTCTTTTTGGGCTTTAGTCTTCTTCTTCTTTTCGGCAATTTAGAGATCAAAGATCATCTTCTTCCTTCTTCTCAGTTGAATTGATCCTTTGGCAATTCAAGTACGCGAGAGAGCCTTGAAGCCTTTTTGTGATCACCACTGTCTTAGAGAATTCGAGTACGCGAGAGAGCCTTGAGTTCGGAAAAGACAGAGAAGAAGATCGTCTACAGTCAGCCGATTTCTTCAAAAGAGAAGATTTCAACGTACTGATCGTCAACAGGAACTACTAATAGATCCCATCGCCACTGATCCCACGATTATTGTAAAAGAGAGAGATTGAAATATAAAATCCTCTCGTTTGTTCTTGTTTTTATCTTGTTCACTTTCGTTGCAATTCAAGCTTATTCAATGGAAGGAAGCAAAGAAACTTTTGCAGCGAACAAACTGGCGACCACAGTGGGAGCAGTCTCTTTCATCGAAAAAGAGATTGTGGCGCAATCGGACGTCGACATGATCGGATCCGAAGTAGACACGCTGGTCGTTGAAATCGACCAGCAGAAGTATGAGGAGTTCCTCTCCTCAGGATCAGGTGACTTGGATGAGTCGCGGCACTATTGTCGCACGTACTCCAATACCCGAGTAACGGGTAAAAAGGTTCCCACCGAGAAACGGGGGTCCTTGGAGACTGCGGCTATAGAGCCGGTGTTCGGACAGGAAGCCTTAGCCGAAGACGAGCTTCTCACTGCCGAAGAAGACATGGGAACTGGACTGACCAGAACCCAGCTCCGAAACAGGAATCGGAGACTGAGGCGGAAAGACTTCAAAGCCTGCTTTGGACGCGAGGCTAATCTCCCAGAACGCGAGGATATGGTCCCTCGCAAACTGGCTCGCGCTAATCACGAGACCAGCATCTATCGCGTTAAATGCGAAGTTATGACTTGCCTTAAAAGTAAGGAAAAGCCAGCATGTGATTTTCCACGCGAGGCTATTGCTAAGCCTAGCGAGAGATGCGAAGCTAGCAATATTTGCACTAGTTGCAGAATCTTTGACACACGCGAGAAACGCGAGGATAAAAATTCCTTATAGCCAGCGTGTGATTCTCCACGCGAGGCTAATACTGAGCTTAGCGAGAAACGCGAAGCCAATAGTACTTGCGATAAACGCAAGATTCCTTACGCTAGCGAGGATCGCGAAGATGATTGGCAGATTGTCGTTAATCGTAAAAATCGCGCTAGACGCGAAGTTATGACTTGTGTTAATCACAAGTATAAGCCAGCGTGCAGGAATTCCCTTTCACGCGGGGCTAAAATTCCAGAAGAGAAACTTCTGAAAGCACGCCAAGCCAGCGTAAAATGCGAGACTAACGTAGCAAGACGCGGAGTTATTTTTCTGCCCCGCATTCCAAAACGCGAAGCTAATTTTCAGCCCCGCGTTCCAAAACGCGAAGCTGTTTGCGTAGATCAACCCGACTATAGAATCAGGGCTGATAGTCGCGTCAATGAACCAGAACTGGACTCCAGTAATCTCAAGAAGGTTCAATGGGTTCCTAAACCCTCTCAACAACCAGGTGGCCCCCACGATTCTTCATCTTTCAAGGTCACCAATCTCAAAAATTACTTGACAAAAATGTGAAATATGACTCAAGCTCAGTCGCACTCAACTTGTCATTGTGAGCAGCTCATAACAGTCATATCTACTATATTGGATAATTGTTGTTGTACTAAAAAGAGAGTGTCTGTATTTAACAGAATAGCTGAGTCTTGTCAAGATACTCCGAAGAGGGGAAAGAGTGACCCGAGATATAAAATTAAAGAAAAAGAATTAAACGCAGTGACCTCAAATATGGTCGGCAAAGGCAAAAAGGCCATGGAAAAAAGACACGAGTCAGATGCAGATGATGAACAATCTCGCCATCTTACTCGACTCAAATCAGGTGCTGTCGCTCCTCGAAATTATAAGAAACTTTTAAAAGGTTCTTATGATGATGACAGCGACAATTCAGTAATAGCTTCCCCAAAATCTCGTGCATCTTCCCGACCACGAAAATCAGCGTCACATATGGTGGACAGGTCCAATGATATTGACCAGAGGATGGAAGCCCAAGAGCAAGTGATTCGAGGTCAGCAGAAGGCCATTGATAACCTCAAACTAATGCTTCTAAAAGTGGTTGAAAATACCCAGAAGATAACCGATGATAAGGCTAAAACTTCTTTGGAACCGCCACCTAAGACAAATAAAGAAACTAAAGAAGAAAAGGCTAATTCGATACATAAGGATGATGACAAATATTCTTTCCACGATCCTCATGGAGAAAAGATCGAGAAATTGCAAAGCCAACTTGATGCCTTAATGCACAAGAAGGAACTGAAGGAATCGGGGGTTTCAAGACCATACCCGCCTGAGTGGGACTTGGCACCGTATCCCGAAAAGTATAAACCCCTCAAATTGGAGTCATATGACGGGAAGGGGTCCTCAAGTCAGCACATATATTACTTCTTATCGCAGGCAGGTCATCTAATGGGAAATGATCCCGTAATGACTAAAGTATTTGCGAGCACCCTGCGAGGGCCTGCCTTTATATGGTTTATGCAGTTGCCCCCGGGGACCATAAATGCTTGGTGTGATGTCAAGAAGCAGTTCTTGGTGCGTTTCTTTGAGGATGATGCCGAAATATCTGTTTATTCCCTCCTTGCGATGAAACAAGGGGAAGAAGAAACGGTTAAAAATTTTATTGAACGCTTCAGGAAAAAGTCCATGTATTGTCGACACGGTATGACCCAGGAAACCCTGGTGGAAACCTGCAAGCATAATTTCAGGATCGACGTGCTGATAAGAATGAGAGTTGTAGAGTCCAAAACTTGGAAAGATCTGCTGAGACAGGGAGGGCAGGCATAAGATATAATTCGCCGGATTGAGGAATCTCGTAGCACGAGAAACTCTACAAATAACAAGCCATATCCACAGAATCCTGAAAATAAAGGGAAGGCTGTGATGACGACAGTTGCAGATCCAAAGCCAAGACCTAAAAATCCGAGAGGTGTAGGTCAAAATAGGCCCCGACAAGATAAAACTTATACATTCAAGACTGAACAGACTGGTACTTTATTCCATCTCCTCCTCAGAAAGGGCTTGCTAAAACTTCCGGAAAATGGAAAATCGGAAGACGGTAACACTAACGACCCAAACTATTGCCTGTACCATCGGAATGTCGGGCACCCAACTAAGCATTGCTATCCTCTTAAGAACCGAATTCAGGCATTGATAGAAGCCGGAGTTCTCACACTTAAAGAGGATCAAAAGAAAGTTTCTGCAAATATGGCAACTTTAGTAATAGGAACCAATGAGTTCCCTGCCAGAGCTATCCCTATACCAGTAGAGAAACTAATATCGACACCAAGCACGGGCAGCCCACACTTGCAAGCTAGCCCCTTGGATATGCTCCGAACCACAGCTGTGACAAAATCGTCATCATTGGTTAATAGCCAGATTTGGCTGGGGGTGCCGAAAATATTGACGATGATAAACATCGTGCTTCTACTATTCTCAATAGCCATTGGAATGGCTAATTGGGTGCTATAAATATCTTCCCAATGCTATCAAAGCGGCGGGAAGAGGAGATCAAGTTCCTCGCCAACCCTATCATACTGGGGGTAAAAGTATGAAATCAATTGCCCAATGCTATTAAAGCAGAGGGAAGAGGAGATCAAGTTCCTCACCAACCCTATCATACTGATGGTAAAAGTATGAAATTAATTACCCAATGCTGATTAAAAGCAAATGAGAGAGGAAATCAATTCCTCGACAACTCACCATGCTGAGGGGAATAGCATGGCTAGCCCAACGCAAACGGCGATTGGTAAAGGCTAATCAAATCCGTTGATAGCTGGGGGTTTGCTAAAAATCCCGTGGACCTGTCATGTTAAGTTTTTATCTCTGACAGTATGATTTAGATTATTCCCATCTCCGTTTAAGTTACGCATGAGAGCACTTGGACTATGCATGCGCAGTTGAGCGCCTCTGACCTAAAACCTGGTGTGTTTGGTTCTCAAGTTTGAACCACCTCCAGTCTTTTCTTAGGCATGCGCATTTGGCGCCTCTGACCTAAAACCTGGTGTGTTTAGTTCTCAAGTTTGAACTATCTCCAGTCTTTTCTTAGGCATGCGCATTTCGCGCCTCTGACCTAAAACCTGGTGTGTTTGGTTCTCAAGTTTGAAGCACCTCCAGTCTTTTCTTAGGTATGCGCATTTCGCGCCTCTGACCTAAACCTGGTGTGTCTGGTTCTCAAGCTACGAACCGCCTCCAGTCTTCTTCTTACGCATGCGCAATTGAGCGCCTCTAGCCTAAATTTGGGGTGTGCAGTTCAAGTTACGCAGATGAGCCTCGAACCGCCTCCATTTGTTCAAGTTACGCAGATGAGCACTTGAATTTCTTTCTTAGGCATGCGCAATTAAGCGCCTCTGTCTAAATGATTCTTATCCGATCATTTCAGGTATTAACAAATCTAAGTTACGCAAAAGAGTCTTAGATTATTTTATCAAAATTATGAACCATCTATTTGTTGAGCAAGCAAGCAAGATTCTTGAAGCCGACAGATAGAGAGGAAAATAATTTGCCTTTATTCATAAAGGAAAAGATTACAAAGAAGGAGTTATAGCTCTCCCAAAAGCTTTTACATATTCATCGACTCATCAATAACCTAACGGCGAGATTCCTCTGCGGGGTGTTGAAGTTCAATTCCAATGCAAAAGATCTCCTCTACAAATTTAACTTGGATCTGTCATCTGAAATGAAGCACAAGTTGGACTGGAAGTGCCGCAAGCGCTTGCAGAAATGGTCCTCAAGAAAACTTAATGGACTGCCGCAGAGTTTTTGTAACTCCTTCAAAAGCCAGAGGCTTGAAAACTGGGAAGCATATGCTTCTGGCTTCCTTAGAATTACTTTTGCTGATGAATATCGATGGACACACAAGTATTTCTCTTCAAAGAGGATCGGGTTCACAGCAGAAGTAGAGTTAGACTTGAAAAATCTTTTAAGTATAAAAACGCAGAGCTAAGCTAATTTCGCGTGCAGCTGAAGAAATAGCCTCGCGTTTTAAAACGCAGAAGATGACGCGATAACTTCGCGTAACAGAGTTTCTCTCTGCTGTTTCCTTCTCTTTCATGGCCATCGCGACTGCTAATCAAAGATAGCCTCGCAGATTCATCGCGACTGCTAATCAAAAATAGCCTCGCAGATTCATCGCGACTGCTAATCAAAGATAGCCTCGCAGATTCATCACGACTGCTAATCAAAATAGCCCCGCGTTTCAAGCGCAGGGATGACGTGATAACTTCGCGTAGAGAAAGAACAGAGTTCCTCTCTGTCTTCTTCTTCTCCTTTGAGCCTTACGGCCAGAGAGCGGCGATCTCGCCGACAAGATAAACAATTGTCCGGATTAAACCGAGCTAAAATATCTTAGAATGGTTCTTAGAAGACCAAGAGATAAGATTTTTAGCTTCGGAAGACACTGCATAGACTGGTTCACCGTTGCGTTTACTTCCATGGCCACTGACGTTAACGCCGGCCACTGTGCACAAAGCCATACTCTTCCAGAGCGGCATCCTAATGATGAAAATTCATGGAGAGTTGAACGAAAATCAGTTGAAGATCATTCGTCAATATGAGTCACTCGAGCTCTCAGAAATTCTTCGGGTGAGATGAAGAGAAGACGACCCGGGAGCTCTATTTAAACGAGATTTCCGTCGCTTGGTATTCGACGCAGAAGTTTAGGGTAATTAATGAAGCAATTACTCATTTCACTGAAGACAAAGTGAAGCTGATTAGCTCCGCGTAAGCGAGCTAAACTGGAGATAGACTTGGTATTCTAACTCCGCATTTTCAGTTTGAAAATCCAAAGTATTTCAAAATTTGCTAAGTTCAAAACTATTTTGAAAACTTTGGAGGGGGTTCTGTTGGCAGTGAAAATTTCTAAATAAAAAAGAGTTTTCCACAAGTTTGGCTATTTTTAGCCTCGCGTTTGAGTAAACGCGGAGATGTTCAATAGCTCCGCGTTAGCTCCGCGCACTGGTTATTTAGCGCCGCTTTTTGGATGCGATTAAAGCTCCGCGTGAGCAGATAACCAGAATCTAAAATCAATTGAGATTATGATTTGGGCTTATCTAGATACCCGAATTGAATGCAATTAGATTTCTAAATCAAGAGATTTAAATCAATATTAAATATATGATTGGAATCCTTGATGAGAGCAAATTCTATTCAGATAGAAACTCTCTCAAATCTTCCTGGGGCTATAAATACCTTCCTGGTGAAACCCTAGAGGGGTCTTTTGATGATAAAAGATCTTCTTTTTGGGCTTTAGTCTTCTTCTTCTTTTCGGCAATCCAAAGATCAGAGATCATCTTCTTCCTTCTTCTCAGTTGAGTTGATCCTTTGGCAATTCAAGTACGCGAGAGAGCCTTGAAGCCTTTTTGTGATTACCACTGTCTTAGAGAAATCGAGTACGCGAGAGAGCCTTGAGTTCGGGAAAGACAGAGAAGAAGATCGTATACAGTCAGCCGATTTCTTCAAAAGAGAAGATTTCAACGTACTGATCGTCAATAGGAACTACTAATAGATCCCATCGCCACTGATCCCACGATTATTGTAAAAGAGAGAGATTGAAATATAAAATCCTTTCGTTTGTTCTTGTTTTTATCTTGTTCACTTCCGTTGTAATTCAAGCTTATTCAATGGAAGGAAGCAAAGAAACTTTTGTAGCAAACAATACCTTGAAGTCTTACTTATTATATTTGAAAAAGGTAGGATCTTAAACTCTAGATGCCCAGCAAATTTATTATTATGATAGAAAGAGAGTTGCAATATTGAAAGTCCTTATCACTGTACATAAGTGTCACCAAAAGGAAAGGTCAGGTGGTATGATCTAAATGAAAATCAAGCAGATTATGCAGGAAAAATCCAAACAAAGCAGCTCCCACGGGGTATGTGGAAACATTAACTACCAAATGTGCACTCAAAAATAGAAAAATAAAAGAAAGAAACAAACACTTTTCCCGAGCAAAACAAACAACAAAGCAATACTTGTGCTGATAATTAAATGTGTCTCTAGCCTGAAGCACATTGCCAAATTAGACACCTTCATTGAATCACCTGTCAACAAAAAAGGAGTTTGGAAGAATTAGTTTGTAAATTAGAAATGATCAATTATAATTTGGAGATATAAATAAATAATTCCCACCCTAAATTACGATCAAGCATCGGCCAGCACACAGATTGCACGACCATTCTATATTTGTGCTTTTTAAGCTGATTTCTTAAAAGGGAAGTTTAGATAGCTGATATCTCTAACAAGAAGCAAGAGGCCTTGTATCTAAATGACGAAGAATGGAAGCAAAATGCCATATTAACAATAAATAGTAAGATTATTAATAAAAACATTATTGCAAGTGAGTATATCCAACCAAATACCGCCTCATCAGTCATCTAAGGATGCACTCCAGGAAGCCCTGATGCTCTCGTCATCCCATTCCAGTCCATCCCACCATCCACGTTCGCATTCAATTTCCGACTTGTTATTTGAAAGCAGAGGTAGTTTCTTGAGCCTGGGACATGACGTCACCACAAGAGTTCCAAGGGAAGGGAGACGATACTTGGGACCACATATGCAGCTCAAATTCGGCAATTGATACAACCCCAGATATCTTAAGCTGGGGAAGGCAACAGCAGTTGTGCTGTTCTCATCCTCATCGTCAACCAAGCACTCCAGTTCATCACAATATTCTATTGCTAAACTAGCAAGAGATGGTAGCCCAACTATCCAGCTAATGCTCTTCAAACTATGACATTCAACAATATACACCCTACGAAGCATGGGGCAGAGCACTGATGGAGCGACTCCCCTACAAAGAATCCCCTTCAGTTTAGGTAATGTAAAAATCCAAAGAACTTCAATTGGGCATGTTTTGGCCACAAACTCCAATATCTCTACATTCTCACATTCCTTCACCCTAAACGTCTGAAGGCTGTTCAACATGTTGCCCTCTAGACGGAGGGTAGTCAACCCAGGTAATCTCCTCAATCTAAGGCGCCAAATGGCATGAGGGAGATTTGAGACACGTAGAAAAGCATCGGCAGTGGACACATCTAATGTAAGGCCCTTCAACCCCCCAGGCAGGCACTCCAACTCCTCTAGTAGGGATTTTTCTCTACCAATCATGTCCCTGCCATTGGTACTCACTTGGTGAGATTCTTCACACACACCATCCAAAGATCTACATACACGGCTGCCAAGTAGGTTTAATATCTGAAGCTCGAGGCATGAAATCATCCCAGATGGTATATATTTAAGGTTGCGAGTATATTCCAGATGCAGGCACCTTAGTCTTGCCAACAGAGTGATGCTTTCAGGGAGCTCAGAGATGCGAGTGTCTGATAGATCCAGGTATGTTAAAGCATACATATTTTGAAAAAAACTTGGGTGGATCTCACGCAACATTTGATTAGATAGAAGCAAGATTGAGAGGATAGGACATTCAAAAGTAACGGAAGGCAGTTCTTTTATATCATTATACCTCAGAGATACTACCTCTGCTTCTCTCCATTTTTCAGCCTTTAGTGGTGCTTCTCTCAGCCCAATTCCTGATTTCACCAGCCACTTGTTAGGACTCTCTCCTCTATCTGTGGCAATCCATAAGGCCAAGTCCCTCAGAACATCGTGCATCTTGACCGAAGCGCATCTAAAAATGTCTTCAGAACCATCCTCCAACAAACATGCTGCTTTTAGACCTTCGATTAGACTGCACCCCATGTGATATGCCTCAGTCATGCTATCAAAGCCCTTTATAACCTCATTGGCAATGCAAAACGATATGAGTTCCACAACCCTAATTTCGGAATCTTCAGGCCATAACGAACAATACAGAAAACACCTTCTCAAACCATCATTAGCCAAACTATCGTAGCTGAAACGCAGTGTGGGAAACATGTTAAGATTCTCATCCTCAAGAATTTTGTTTGCCTGAGACCTTTTCAAGTACATGACAGCTTCCTCCCACTCCGAAATGCTCATCTTCGAAGCCATGGCCCGTGCAATGACCGTGAGTGCAAGTGGCAGCCCTGCGCACTCGTTAATCACTTTCTCAACACGGTCGTGTATTATTAAATTAGATTGGAGGTTACTTTCACCCAGAGTCTTCATGAATAGAACTTTTGCATCCTCGGGGTTGAGGCATTCTACTTTAATTATCTTATCAGCACCCATGCTCCCACACACTTTCTTCAATCGAGTTGTCAATATTACTTTCTGAATTCTCTTTGTTTGGCTACTACTGCTGCTGCTGCTAGTGTCAGCACGAGGATCAGGAATTCCGACTTTAACAAGATCAATATACTTCCATACATCATCCAGGAGCAGCAAGAAGCTTCGGTCTTTCAAATAATTGTATATATCGCGTGCATGTTCACTTTCATCATCCTCATGTTTCAATTTTAGTGCAAGAGCCTTGGCTACGTCAGCTTGGACTTTTTTCAATGGAAATTCTTTTGAAACCACAACCCATATCATGTACTCGATGCCTAACTTGTCTCCCTGTAGTAATGCATTATTCACTTTCTTGAGGAAGGTCGTCTTCCCGACACCACCCATCCCATATATTCCAATGATTCTGACTGTGTCATCAATGAGATGGTTTTGAATCTTTTCAACATATGAATCTAATCCGAGAATTGTGGACTCAGTCTGCATGGCCTCACCAAGCCCTCGAGGTCGCGTTGTTGTTATTGAAGGAAAACCACTTCTCTCTGTCTCCAGCAGAACCAATTGCTCTGATATCTCGGCTGCTCTTTTACCACATTTGTAAGTTAAACAACAATTGAGAGAGAAATCTCCAAAGAAACGACACCTTCTATTCTCGTATTCATTTCTTATTGTAACCACTTCATTCCCAACTTTTTCAATTTCTTCCAGCCAAAATTTCACTACTTCTGTGCTTTCGGCTCCCTCTCTCTTGGCATCTTCTATATTTTTTTTGAGATCAAGCTGCAAAGCTCTTAATTTTGCCAGTTGATTTGCCATAGTATCCACATTTGTCCTGGCTTTGACAATGTACTTGATATGTTTCATTAGAAAAGAAGTGATGGGCTCAATGAACGGATTAATGTATTCCATGGCCTGGAAGGAAAATAGAAATAGTCTAATAGAATTAGAGAATAAAATCAGTAGTACTTAGTGGAAAATAGAGAATATGCACAATGGTAGAATAACAGTATTATTACTGCATAAAAGTTCATTATTTAAGTAACATTCTTGATAGATTTTCATTCTGATGAACTTACTAAAGGAAAATTGAACGTAGTAAGACTATTTGCAGACGTTTTTGATTTTCAATGTCGCTTTAGGTTTTGTTGGAATACCACATATAACATTAGAGTCTAAACGAGCAACACTGGAGACTAGTAAATAAATTAGCACATTTACTGGGGAAGAAGAACTACAAATTCCAAGTGACAATATAAATATATAGAAATTCCAAGTGACAACATGTTGCTGATGAATTCTGTCTCGATTTCTTAGTGGCCATAGATGGCCAAACTAGTGTCATCGATGGGCTAGCAACGGCTTACATCGGTGGCAGCAGTTAGCGTAACCCGTCACTAATGGCAGAATAAGCCCCAGTGGTGGGGTATGCTGTTCGGATTTTACAGATGTTTCCTTTAAATTAGGGTTGGTTTATATCAATCTTAATTTATGTAATGGGGCTTTTGATAGAGTTTTGAATGATACAATGTGTATGTTTTTTGCATCCTCTTGAGATTTTGGAGAACTCTTTTTTTTAGATCCTTTGAGAGTTCTGTAGTAATCTTCTTCTTGAGAAATCAATTTATACCTTTGAGATATTTGAGAGATTTCAATATATGTAATTGCAAACATCAATGACAGTGAAAAGTTTGATTCGCCCCATTGACGTAGGACTTGGCTACTGGCTGAACCACATAAATCTTTGTTATTTTCTGGTTTGATATTTTCTCTCTAAAGTTTCTATTTTTATGGATCTATCTTCTTTAATCTCAACAAATTCAAGTTCTCTGTTTAGATTATTCCTTAATGCTTCCAAACAACAAGTTCTCTTAAAATTTATGTTTTTATCAATCTATCTTCTTTAATTTCAATAAACACAAGTTTTCTATTTGGATTATTCCATGATGACTCCGGACATCAAGCACGGTATTAGAGATCTTCTGATTCACAACAAATGGTATAAGTATATTTTGATTTATTCACAATAAGTAGTATAAGAGATAATTTGTTTTGTAACAAGTGGTATCATAGCATTATGTCCACTTTAAGTAACTCAAAGATGGATCCCTTGTCTATTTTCACTATGTTCATACGATGCTAGCATCAAAGAGTAAGGTGGGGATATAAAATTCAAGATACAGCTAAGAAGCGAATATGAGATGAAAGATTTTGAAAAGGCAAAGAAGTATCTAGGTAGAAGATTCAGAAGGATAAAGTGAATGGAATAGTATGTTTATCTCGGAAACAGTTTTCTTTAGAAGGTGATGAGTAAGTTCGACATTGATAAGTCTGTTAAACCAATTTCTACATCTTTAGTCCCTTACTTCAAGTTGAGTTTCCAGTTATCTCTGTGTACCAACGAGGAGCAGGAATTTATGGCTTGAGTACCATATGTTAGAATCATTAGCAGTTTAATGTATGCAATGGTAAGTACATGACCCGACATCTCTCAAAGTGTTAGCATTGTGACCAGGCATATGTACAATCTAGATAAAGAACATTGTTTGACAGTAAAGTAGATTTTGTGATACATTCTGGATATCGTGGTGTAACAATCCTATCATTTTAAGACTAGCCACATGCATTTTCCCCCTAGTTTTTATTTTTCTCAATAATTTAAATTTTGCTAAATGATAAAATCCTTTGGCTTGAATAAAAAACATGGTAATGACATTCTTACAAATTGGAGAGGGTAGTTAGGAGAATACATACTCCTACACCTCTTCCATGCAACCACACCCATCCTTCACCCTCTTGCGAGTACTACATAAACTCAAACTCTAGACTATTTTCCTACATCCAACATTATTCTTCATCCTTCCTTCTCTATTTTTCTTCCTCATTTTCCCTTTTAACTTCCCTTTCGCAACAAAACCAAACTTTGGATTCAGCTGAATAAAAGAAGCTTGGGACTCATTTTCAAAAATAAGGCATGAAATCACATATTTGCACCAAATTCTTAACTAAATATCACCCTTTAATTATTAAAAATGTGACTTTAATTGAGAACTCTTCCATTAACTTTCTCTAGTAAGAAAAGCAACTCTTGGACTTTTCAATCTCCAAGTTATCGATTTCTACGAAGAGATCTAACTATTAGCTCAATTGATCTTAGTATAATAGGCATAATTTTTTACTTGTCACTCCAAATGGGACTATTCTTTTATTTATGTAAGAACTGAACTCTCTTTGACTTTTCCTTCATCCTTACCAATTTTGACCTAGTTTAGTCAAAATCCGAGTAGAAATCGATTTGTTGCATTGCTGCTCTTTGTTATTCTATTCGGAATTATGTTAGAATTTAATTTCCTACAAATCCCTCTACTCTGTGTTTGCTAATATCACCTTTAGCCTGGTCGAAACTCGAGTATAATTCGAAGGAAACACAAAAAACAATGGGTGCCAATTGTATGCCCCCTCGGTATTTTGATCATAACTTTCTCTATACAACTCTAATCAAACTAATTTTGGTCTCATTGGGAAAAGGACTAAAATTTTCAATTTCCATATATTATTGTCCCCTATTGCACCTCTAATCTTACTAGAATTGTGCTAAAACCTGACCTTTGCGCACAAAACTTCTGTTTGGTGGAGATTTGCTTGGCCAACACTGTTGGCTGAGATGTTTCTAGATGGACTTCCACTGACCTTATTGATGAGGATGTTGATCTGCAAACATGTCGGGGAGGTCCCAAATGCTAGAGTATCCCTTCCAAGCAACCTTCCTTCCCTCCAACACTACAGAGGCACTGCTGGTGTAGGGTATTATACAGTCTTATTAAAATACTCATAACTTTTAATTTATACCTCTAATTGAGCTGATCCTACATTTGTTGGAAAAAGAATTTAATGATCAACAAGTTCTATTACTTGTTGCCTTTCTAATTTCCATTATATCCTTATCAAATTTTAGCTTAAAGTTAGAGAAAGGGTACAATAGCAAAGCTCTTGTGTCATGTTCAATAAACCAATGATATCCTTTGATTTTGAACATCAATTGTAATACCCCAAAAATTCACACTGCTTGTATTTATCTTTTAAGTCTGATCATGCTGAATGAGGTTACGAAAATAACTTTCGATGAAATAACTTTAAATTTGTAAGTCCAAATAACATTTGGTTTTTACATTTATTAGTTTTCTAATATTTATAATTTTTAGAAATTTTCTTCACAAGACAAAAAATAATCTCAAATTTATAAAATAATAAAATATTAAATAAATTAGAAATTTCTTTCTATACACCTCCAAAGTTAACTTAAGTTCTAAGGGCACACCCAAAATTAAGTTGGCAATGCGTTGTCAAAATTAGAGTGAGGGTAGCACTTTGGTTGGGCACGTGCCATTGCATGGAATGCCTAGGGGAGGAAAGTGGTGATAAGGCTAGGGGATGAAATTACCAAAGTGCTCTCGGGCATATATAATCTCAAAGAGAATTTTACCAGGAGCCAAACAAACACTTTCACCTCTAGACTTTGTTTCTCTGTCCATAGGAAAGCCAAGAGGGAAAGAAGAAGGGGAAAAGAAAAGAGAAAGGGATTCACAAAATCAAAAGAATTCAAAGAATTCGAGACAAGTAATACTCTATTCTTTGCTCTTTTCTTGAAACATTTTGTTTTATTTGGAGTATGCATCTCATGAAGGAGTTTGGGTCATAATTTAGACCCTTAGCATTTGAATATGTTTGGCTCGTATTTTAAATCATTGATTGATAGCAATAATCATAGAGTGCGCGGTAGTGAATTTTTGATGTTAGAAGGGAATACCTTTCTAGAATAAAAAAGTGGACTTCTGAAGATTGCGTTTGACCCTAAAAGGATCAAGAGATTGATTATCTCCTTAGAGACAATAAAATGCGGACCTCTGAAGGTCGAGTTTGGCCATAATGGATCCAAGAAATTGGTCATCTCCCTAGATACACTAAAACGCAGGCCTCCGAAGGCTACACTGAACTAAAAATGCAGATCTCTAAAGAAAGAAAATGTGAACCATAAAAATTTTGAAAAATGACCAAGGTATAAAATGCGGGCCTCTGAAAGTCGCATTTTGGTCTTGTAATATTAAGAGACTGATTACCCTTCAAATGAATTAAAATGGGGACTTCAAAGGCCATGAAGTTTGCTAGAAATGCAGATCCCCGTCATTTAGGGAAAACCACGGATTGTGCTTTGTGTTTAAAATCTTGAAAACATAAGGTTACTCAATTTCATAACTAGACGTGGGTCTAAATAAGCAAGTGGTCTAAATAAGCAAGAATAATTGCTAAAAGGATAAAACATAGGTTTTTATAGAGAAATCCACCCGAACTTACAAGGTCACATTTTTAAAAATCTGCGGATATAAGGTCGCATTTTTGGGAAAAATGTAGATCAAGCTATGCTTCAAATATAAGGTCGCCTTTAGGTAAAACAGAGATTCAGCAAGTCACGTTGGGGCCCTGTAAATTTTAAAACTCACCTCGTTTAGATAAAAATGTTGGTCTAGTTACATAAGAGATATCTTTGTGAATAAAAACGTGGATCTAGCCCATGTTTCAAACATAGGTTTGCAATTGAGCCCTGAGGACTTCTAAAACTAAAAATAACCCTGTTTTAATAAAAACATGGGTCCAGTTACATAAAAGATGTTTATATGAATCCAAACTCAGATCAACAATCACAGAAAAATCTGCATTTGTCTTCTAAACTCATGGTTAGAACTAAATATAATTATAACGTGAGTCCCAAAGAGTCACATTTTCATTCTAGAGTTTAAAAGATAAAAATTATCATGGAGTAAGGAGCTCAATGCAGCTCTCTTGCCATCCCAGCTTCAAGGACATAAAATGCGGGTCTTAGCTTATTTTAATTTCTATCATTAATTTCTACATGATACTATCCACAAACTAAAAAGGCTATTGTTTGGCAAGTCATGATATTTCATATTGATATTTCTTGATGACATGACTAGTGATAATCAATAATGGCACATGAAGGCATGATCGCTCATGGGAACATGATGCTAAGGTTCATATATTTTTATTATATAGAAATAAAGTATCCTCATGATACGTATGTACATAGTCCTAAATCTTGATCCTGAATTTTTGTTTCTTATACAAGGACATATACACAGTCTAACTTGATAAGCTATGTGTTTCCATTGGTTCATCTATATCATGTATCATTGACATGGAGATTGAAAAAATTACATGAATGAATAAAAATCATATTGTATAAGGATCTCGTTGGCCAACTTCTTAATTAGGTGAAGAGGACATATATTGCACTAGCATTATAAAGAACTGACCCACAGTTTGATATATGAATCACTATAAGGGTGGTGTCTATTACTGTTCTATAGTACGGGGTTTGAATTATAGCCCCTAGCGATGTGTCATGGTTTAGTGCCACGGATTTGGGCCGAGTCCCGGATATGCACGGGTTCATGTATAATGTGGGAAACTGCGCGTCATCTTATCCATTATTGAATTTCAAATGCTAACAAGAACATCACTTAGACTTGTTATTCTTACATGATTATGTACCTGTTCATGTCAAATGACATACACAGTTTCGTTTATTCTATTATTCATTATTTATGTAATACGATTAACACCAACGATGTTTAATTACATTTTTTTTTATTTCCAGTACTATGATAGTACATATATTTTTCTCTCTATTGTTACTTGTTCGTTTAACTCCCGGGGTTTTGAGCCTAGGTTTCAAAGGCAAAGAAGGGGAATCAGCTTCAATTGAAAATCTGTACTTCATCTAACAGACCGAAGTACAATAAATAACAAACTAGTTTTTGGAGAATTTTTATACATCTGGTTTATACTTTCTTTTGCCTAAGAACTGCTTTTCTCTTTATATTTTAATTCTTTTGTGTAAATATTTAGAGCAGTGTATCATTTTATGTAATCAACTCATTGATGAAATAAATTTTTCAGACATGCTATTTATCATCTGGATGTGGCAGTAATTATGGTTATTCTAAGATCCTGAGATGGTTATTTGTCCAGTGATAATTAAATAATGCCCTCCGTTTTGGAAAGTACCTGAAAAACAGAGATGTTACATCGATTAAGTCCAACTTAGTTTTGTTTGAAAAAGAATTCAGACCTTTATAACTTTCATTTACACTTTTTCTTCAAATTTTAATTATATAAAAAGATAAAAATTATTTAAATCCTAGTAACTGCAAGTCTATTTTACAACACAGAGTTGCTCAAACCCCTCGCACTACGCTCTTCCCCTTATGAGTTTTGCCCAACAATGGCCCCGTGGATTTGATTGGGTTTAGACCTAAGAAAGATCACTACATCCATATTCACTATCCACTTGATGATTCTCCCCTTCATATCATTTTCCTTGAATTCATATCTAGTCCTTTGATTCTAAATTTAATTCTCATCTCCGTCCCTTAATATATGGCTAGGCAAAGTCATGTCATAGTTACTTTGGGAGAACTAGGACAATAGTGATGCTAGGAGGCAAGAATGGGTCCTTGATGTGAAGAAGTAAGAGAACAACACTTAGATATGTCCCAATAGTTAAAAAGTAAGAATATCATATACTAAGACTCTCCTAAAGAAACACCAAACACTATTCAAAGATCTTAGCCATTATGCAACTTCTATCAGATATTGGAACATATCCGTGATACTTATAGGGGAGCTTTTGGATTGTGCTTGGCTTGCGGAGCAACAAACCATTAGTTAGAAGAATGTCCTGACAAAAGAATCCATGAGCAACCAAACAGTACAATCAATTCAATCATAGCATTAGCATGGTCGTATTAAATCGAAACATCAGCAGGAGTACAGTAAGTCATTACATTGATTCTCTCACAAGGCGGTAATCTATAGTTTCTATCGAGTTTCAAGGCACATCCGGTAGCAAGGCCTTTCGGTTGGGTTGCGGGATAAAGAAACACAAAGTATGTGAATATTCTTGTAAGAGGAATAAAAAGAAGTAATTAATTAAGTAGTGGAGCAACACCAGAGACCTATTGGGCTAGTTGAGCCACCAGGCTAACATTTGTAGATTAGCCCAACCCAATAGAGCATGGCCAAAGTGAATTTGTGGATAGACTTTAGACACTTTGGAGAAGCTCTGCATGATGTATAGATCACTTAAGGAAAAAGACATATAAGATCCAGGAGCACCATGTCAACCAGATGATAGGAGCATCAAGTAATAAAATACCTTTAAGGAAATATCAGATTGTTACTTTTAGGTCTCTACCACTAATGGTTTGTATTTACGATCATAAGACCAACATGTTAAAGAGGAATGTAAGAGGGCACATGGATTGTGTCTGGTCTATGGAACAGTAGCCCATTTGAAGTCAAACTGTCCATAGAAGAAATCATAGAGAGATGACCACGGGAAAATAATCAGCATCTTTTCGAGACACTAAATCAATACAATAATAAGAGCAACAAATACAATCACAATGGACGCCAGTCAAACCAGATGTTAACCAACAATAAGATCATGGATGAGCCATCTGGCAAGGTTGTAGCAAGGTCACATGGTGATGTTGATCATTATTATATGGTATATGTAGTGACTCATGCCCAATGCATCTATCTACCACAATCTTATCCACTTTTGCACCATCTCAGTCACCCATCTACAAATTTATCCTTAACTGCTTCTTTTTATCCCAAAAATTCACCGAACCAAAACTAATTAAACTTGAAATTTTCCAATCCTTGATGACTACCTATATTTTTCACTATTTGGAGCTTTGATCCCGTAGTGTGAGAATAGTGAGATATAATCCCTATTAGCAACAATTGCAACTTTGTTTAGGATCTTTGTGAAAATTCTACTAGAAATTCTTTAAGTGTTCCATATGGATGGTGCGACTGACCATTTGGAGGAAGCCATTTCCGATCCAGATCCTTGTCGATGATTGTCATCATTCTATTCGCCGACATGTCAAGTTTTAATAACAAAAAATTTTGTAGGGTGGGTAGACGTAATGATCTTAATCGATGACACCTATTTTATTAGTTTACTCTATCTAATCCGTATTGATCCAGGATTTGAACGCCGACGATATCAAGTGGATTGGAACTATCTTTTAGTTGATAACACATTTTGGGCTTCGAGTGGGATGGCGCAAGGTATAATTTGACTTGTACCACACTATCATATCATTCTTGATTATCGTCATCATCCCCTTTCCACCTTACGTCCTCTTAAGATCTAATTCTACCCACATACCCAACTTATTGAGATCATTATCCTATCACACCTCCTTCTTTGAATTTTAAGGACGAAATTCTATTTGTAAGATGGGTAGAATATAATGACACTATCGTTTTAAAACCAACCACTTGCATTTTTTCCTTAATTTTTATTTTCCTCTCTATTTAAAACTTTGTTAAATGATAAAATCTTTTGGGTCGAGTCAAAGGCATGGTGATGGCATCTTTGCAAGTTGCAAGAGAGGGTAGTTGGGAAAGTATATACCCCCATACCTCTCCCATGCGCACCTCCCATCCCTCACCCTCTTGCACATAGTATATAAGCTCAAACCCTGGACTATCTTTTCACATCCAATACTTTTCTTCATCCTTCCTTCTCCATCTTTCGTTTACATCTTCCCTTTTCAGTTCTGTCTTGCAATGAAACCCAACTTTGGATCTAGCTAAACAAAAGAAGCTTGGGACTCATCTTCAATATCAAGGCAAGAAATCAGGCATCTACATTGAATTTTTAAATACATATTAGCCTTAAGTTTTAACTTTTTCCTGCAAGAAAAAAACCTCTTGAGTCTTCCAATCTCTGAATTTCCATCTCTAAGAAGCTGTTAGATTAGTTGATCACAGTATAATATGCACAACTTTTAACTTCTCACTCCAAATGAGTCTCTACTTCTATTTATCTTGTAACTTGACTCTCTACAACTTTCCAAGTAGAAGCCGATTTATTGCATTGCTGCTTTGTGCTGTCGCTTGCATACCCTTGTAATATTTCAATCACAACTATTGATCTAGAAGTCCAAATAGTTTATTATTGTTAGAATTATGTTAGAATTCAATTTCCTACAAATCCTTCTAATTTCTGTTAATAATATCATCTTTAGCCTGCTCAAAACATGGGTAGAAGTCGAAGAAAAGACAACAGACACTGAGTTACCCACTACATCCTCTTAGTATTTTGATCATAACTTTCTCTACACAACTCCAACTAGGCTCATTTTGGCCACAATGGGAAAATGACTCAATTTTCTTCATTTTTTATATATTAGAAGTCCCCCAATTTTGTGTCCAACCCAACTAGAATTGTGCTCAAACCCGACCTTTGCTCATATAACCTCAGCTCGATGGAGCTTTCCTCTGCTGACACAATGGGCGAAAATGTTTCTCTGCCGATACAGTCGATAGTGATGGACCTTCTGTGACCTTATTGGTAGAGGTGTTATCCAGCTAATATGTCAGGGAGGTCCCAACCCTGACAAGCTAGAGTATTCTCGCCGATGAACCTTCATTTCTGCCAACACTAAAGATGCACTGTTGGTGTAAGATATGATACAATCTTATTAGAATGCTCCTAACTTTCAATCTACACCATTGATTACTGATCTTGGATCTTATTAGTAACTGTAAATCGACTTTACAACGCAGAGTTGCTCAAACCCCTCGCAGTTCCCAATTCTCCCTTATGAGCTTCGCCCAATCACAGCCCTATATGATCTCTATCTCTATTATTTTTTATTCTTATCTTATCACCCATACTTTGCTAATCATCCTTGCCAACTCCGTCAACACAACCTATCCTCAGCAACACAACCAATCCCCACCAACACTACTCATCCCCACTAAGACTTCTCAAATTTTCCAGCTCTGTTAAGACTACTCAACTCTGCCAACGCCATTGATCTCTATCAACTCCACCAACTCGCCTTATAGTTGCCGACGTGACCCACATCCACCAATTATTCTATCGATCAAACCTCTTCATTGCAAGTCTACTCTCTTCGACAACACTCATATGAGATTTAGCCAAGCTCACTCAGAGTCTTGGTTAGAAATTAACTTGAGGTCAACCCTATTGATAACTGCATAAATTATTTATATATTTTTGAAGTGCCATATTTAAATGATGGTTTATTTGATTATTATTAACCTCTCAGATTTAATGAGAATGGTTATATAAACTTTACTTGACTAATCATAGTACTATATGTTAATTCATTCATATGATGTCATGACATGTTACTCACCTGATAACTACCTGATTCATATAATGTATTCGTCTTATTATTGGTATGCCTTTTGCTTTGCCTGCATATGTACTTGAATCTTAACTTATTTGTAACATTCTATCTTCAGACGTCACTCAACTTATGTGATATGAAATTATGATAATGACTCTGCATGATACAACCTATAACTTGACGTGACTTGATGATTACGAGTAAAAAGTGTAGTTATTTTATTTTATTTTATTTTATGCACTAGTATTCCAATTTTGGTGAGTAATACAGAAATTAATGATAAATTATTTTTTATTAAATAAATTATCCACTTTCATTTTTTTAGTGTTTTATAGTATTTTTGCAGGGTTTTATGTAGAAGAAAATTGAAAAATCGAAGTGTATCTCATATATCAGCTCAGAACTGTGATTTTACAGATCTGTCTATCGATACCCCTCTATTGGCTATTGTCAGCCGTCGACTGGGAATCAATTAGAGAGCGGATGTTGAAGCAACTTTAGAAATCTACAGCCGTCGATCATGATTTTGAGGCTTTTTGAGAGAAAAAGAGTTTCCTTGTAATTAGAATTCTTACTAGTTTTTTGTAAGGCTATAAATATCCATTGTAATTGGGAATTTCACATATATGCATTTCAAAGGTTGGAGATTTTAATTTTTATACTCTTTCATAAAAATCAATAAAAAAATTTCAATTTCTTTATTCATGGCTATGATAAGTATAAGTGACTAAATTCTTGCGTTGGTTCAAATAAGATAACAAATCCTAGAAAGATTACTTTTATTGATTTGTATGCTTATTATGCTTAACTGATTGTATAAAATTGACATTTTTGATTCCCTATTATCTTATTAGATTTTAGATATGATTATGAGTTTTTGATGATTTATTTTTTGATGATATATTTGTTGCCTAGTTTTTAATATACTGTAGACTCTTTAGGCATAGTGTATACTTATACTTGGACTTTGAATGCTTATTTTTATTATTCATATTTCATGCTTAGATAAACTCAAAAAATATATTTAATTCAAAGATGTTCTTCAAAATCTCAAATTTACAATTTTATTTGATTTTATGCTTTACTATTATATTTTCTAGTTGTAGGAGAAACACGTGATTTATGGAACTGAGATAAATAAGTATAAACATATCCAGTAAATTATTCGATGTGGAGTTAACTTATCTGACCAACAATGTTATTTTAAGTAATTAAAAACCTTTAATATTTAGTTTTAGTTCTAGTTAATAAAAATTCAATCTTTCTTCTAGTTCTATAATTTCTTTATTTTTAGTATCAACACAATAATCAACATGATGCTCGAGAGAATGATGTTGGGTTACTACCCTTATACTTCTTGTTTGATCTCTTGTACTTGGGAGTGTGATTTAGATCACAGTCAAGTTTCTAGCACCGTTGTCAGAGAATCAACACTATTATATACAATTTAGTATAGGTTATAGTTCCTATATCATTAATTTTTGTAATTTTGAACTTGTTGACCAGTTAGAGGAGAACTTCTAACGGTGGACTTTTCGATCATACTCAAATCTACAAACATTTCTAATCCATCCCACTTCACAACAAGAACACTAATAGTAATAACATAAGTAATGGTTATAATAACAGATTTGGAGATAGAAACATAAATGCTAATAACAGCCATCATAGAGGTAATAGAAGGTCCTTACGCGATTATCTACTAAACCCAACCTTCATGTATAGCATTCCTTTGAATATGTGGCACTTTGAGATTAATTCTCGAGTAGTTCAACTTTTTCCTAGATTCTATGGGATGGATTCAAAGAACTCATATTTGCATCTTTGAGAATTCGTAGAAGTTTTCTCTACTATTAATCTTCAAAATATTAGTATAGAGCAACTATAATTTAAGCTTTTTCCATTCTCCCTTAAGGGTAATGCAAAGACATGACTACATTCATTACGTCCCACTTCAATAGGAAGATGAGATGAGATGTAAAAAGAATTTTTTTTAAAAAATTCCTTCACATCCAACAAATTATATACGAAAACAAATTCCAAACTTTCATTAGAATGAAGATGAATCTTTATTCGAGTGTTGGGATAGATTTAAAGATTTACTATTTTTATCCTCACATCATGACTTCGAGATATGAAGAACTATAAGTACCTTCTATCAAGGGCTAAATACTATAACCAGGCAATTTGTAGAAATCATGTTGAATGGTGAATTTTTTTTAGCAAAGATGCTGAGGAAGCATAGGATTATTTGGATTCACTTGTCGATAATTCATAAGCCTGAAAAACTAAGGATATTTTGGAAAGAAACCAATTAATAGAGAAGCCTAAGAATAGAGGTGGACTTATTAAATTATGAGAAATCAAAGATATAGCAACACAGTTAGACACTATCACTAAAAAAATTTAAAGATTTGCTTACAAAAAAATAGAAACAATTAAGATAATAGAACAAGTTCCGAAAGTTTGTAATATTTGCGAATTACAAGGACACGTAATTTGCGATTGTCCAAGACTTCCCACTTTCAAGGAAGCATTAAATGAACAAGCTAGTACCTTCAACACTATTTCTCAACTAGCAGGCAGCCCTTATTCACAAACGTATAACCCTAGTTGGAGGACCATCCAAAGCTTCAATTGAAGCAGAATCCTTAGTAACAATTTAATCACCGAAATAAGCCACCCACTGCCACAACAATACGTCCAACCTTCTAATCAATCCTTAGTGTACCAACCACCACCGAAGAGGATTTTTGAGGATAATGTTATGTAGATACAGCAGAGAATGGGTCAAATGCTCCAAGCGCGACAATAGTTCATTCGATCGCAGCAACTAATCAACAATCAGAACGTGACATCCTTTAGTGATATATAATTACAGATAAGCCATCTTAATTTCGCATTGCAAACAAAGTAAAAATATAAGCTACCATCTCAACTGGAGGCCAGCACTTCAAGTAAAGTCTAAAATATAAATACTATTACTTCTTCAATTGATAACGTTATGCCTGAGATAACTGCTACATTTAGTTTGCAAAGTGGAAAAGTACTTGATGAGCCCATTTTAAAAAAAGATATTGAAGAAAAATAGGATGGTGATTCAGTACAATAATTTAGAGACGACAATTCAAAAGAATCCACTCGTGCAACTTATAAACCACCTATACTATTTCCTCAATGATTGAAAGCTAAAAATATTAATGCATCTTATGCTGAAATTTTAGAAATTTTCAAAGAGATATAGATCAATATCCTTTTTCTGGAAGCAATCAAACAAGTCCCCTTATATGCAAAACTTTTGAAGGACTTGTGTACAATCAAAAGACATCACAACGTACAGAAAAAAGCACTTCTCATAAAGTAGGTGAGTGCATTATTCTATTATGAAATGCCTCTTAAATATAAGGATCTTGAATGTTCAACTATTTCATGTGTGATAGGTCTGCATAACATAGAAAATGTTTTACTAGATTTGGGAGCTAGTATAAAATTTTTACCATGTTCAGTTTAGAAGCAACTGGATCTAGGATAACTTAAACATGCATCTATCATACTACAATTAGCTGATATGTTAGAAAGGTATCCTTAAGGCATCGTGGAAGATATTTTAGTATAGATTGAAAACTTCCATTTTCCACTAGACTTTAAAGTTATCGACACTCTACCTGTAAAGAATTTATATCTTCACATTCCTATTATCCTTGGACGTCCACTTTTAGCTATGTCTAATGTTATTACTAATTGTAGGAATGATGTGGTGAAGCTATCATTTGGTAATATGATCCTTGAACTTAATGTCGTTAATGTATGCAAACAACCAAATATCTACTGTGATGAATTGCAGGACATTAATTATATTGAATAAATTCCTGAAGAAGTATTGTATCATTGTGCATCTCCAATCCTTTGGAACTTGCATTGATAATGGATGATGGTTTACTTGAATGGCTCAAATATGAACAAACAATTAGAATTATGAAACATCTAACTGATGCTCAATGTTCAAATGTTGTAGGATGGATTCCAAAAATGATAGTATATAAAGAGTTGCCTCAAAATACAAAGAAATTATTACCATCCAATATCCAAGCACCAATTCTTGAGCTAAAACCGCTACCTAAGGATCTCAAATATGTGGATTTTGGTACCTAAGGACACTTTCCTAGTTAAAATTAGGAAAAGCAACTACTATTGACATTGCGAAAGTATAAGAAAGTTCTTAGATGAAACATGAAAGACATCAAAGTTATAAAGCCCCCTTTTTTTGTACACATTGCATCACTTTAGAAGATGAAGACAAACCAATAAGGCAAATTTAATGAAAGCTTAATCCTACCATAAAGCAAGTGGTTAAAGCTGAATTGTTAAAACTTCCTGATGTTGACATCATTTATCCAATTGCTGATAGTAAGTGGGTAAATCCAACCCAAGTTATTCCAAAGAAAAAAAGGGTAATAATTATTAAAAACGAGAATGGAGAGATAATACCCACACGAACAACTGTGAGTTAGTGTATGTGCATTGATTACAGAAATTGAATCAAGTAACACGTAATGATCACTTTTTGTTACCATTTCATGACTAAGTACTTGAAAGAGTTACTGGGCATGAATTTTATTGTTTTCTCGATGGTTATTCTGGAAATTATCAGATTGAAATTTCTTTAGAGGACCAGAAAAAGACGACTTTTACCTGTCCCTTTGGCAAATTTGCATTTAGAAAAGTGCTATTTGGATTATGCTTTACTTTCATAACATTTCAAAGATGAAAGATAAGTATCTTTAGCGGTATAGTTGAAAACTATGTAGAGGTATTCATGGACGATTTCTCGATATTTGAAAATAATTTCGAATCTTATTTTCATCTAAAGATATTGTACTAGGTCCATAGTTTCATCTAAAGAGCTGGAAGTAGATAAGAGTGAGGTTGAGTCTATTTCTATACTACCAATATCTAAAACTGTAAAAAATATACGTTCATTCTTAGGACATGCAGGCTTTTATTAAAGATTTATAAAGAATTTTAGTACAATTGATAGATCTCATTCTCATCTTCAGGTATTCTAAACAGCTTTCAACACACTCAAGGAGATGCTCATCACAACACTAGTAATTCAACTTTTGGACTAGTCACTAGCATTCGAAATCATGTGTGATTGAAGTGATTATGCAATTCGAATATTATTGGGTCGAAGAGACAAAAAGTCTATGTGGTCTACTACGCTAGCAAGACTTTCAATGATGTACAGACAAATTATACGACAATAGATAAAGAGCTTATAGCTGTAGTTTTTGCTCTTGATAAATTTTGTTTATATACTTTGGGCTCACATGTGGTTGTTTTTACAAATCATTCGGCCTTAAAATATCTTTTGTCAAATAAAGGTCCAAAGCCACGATTTATCTAATGGACACTACTGCTCTAAAAATTTAATCTTGAAGTTAAAGATAAAAAGGGATTAGAGAATATAGTTGCTGACCACCCTCTCGTTTGACATTCGATAACAGCAAGCTACCAATTAGGGACTGTTCCCTAATGAAACTTTTCCAATCAGAACAACTCTCTGGTATACAGATACTATTAATTTTCTTATTACAGGTGAAATGCCAAATCATTGGAGTGCGCAATATAAACGAGGATGCCTATACAAGATTGCCATTTCTTTTATAACGACCCTTACTTATTTAAATATTTTTCAGTTCAAATCATTAGGCGCTATGTGCCCGATGACAAGATTCAGTACATAATTGCCTTTTGTCACACAGAAGCGTGCGGGGGCATTTTTCATCTGAAAAGGCAGTAGCCAAAATACTCCAATGTAGATTTTAGCCCACTATGTTTAGACACACACACACATATATATTGTAAATGATGCAAGTCATGTCAGAAACTAGGAGTGCTAACCCAGAAGAATAATATGTCTCTAACACCCATCATTATAATTGATATATTCGATTATTTGGGCATTGACTTTATGGGACCGGTTCCTATTTCTAACGAATATATCTATATCCTTATAGTGGTTGATTACCTCTCTAAATGGGTGGAAGCTGCGACATGTAGAAACAATGATCAACAAACCATTATTAAATTTCTTAAGGAACATATGTTGTCTAGATTTCTAAAACTATAATAAGCGATGAGGGTCCTCATTTCTACAGCAAAGTCTTTGAAAATTTGATGAAAAAATATCACATCACACGTAAAATTTCTACATCTTATCACTCATGTCGAATGGACAAATTGAACTGTCCAATATGGAAATCAAGCAAATTTTAGAGAAAATGGTTAATCCGTCTTGCAAAGATTAATTGTTTAGACTAATCGACACTTTATGGACTTACTATACTATATATAAAGCACCTCTAGGTATGTCCCCAAACAGGATACTCTATGGACTAGTGTGCCATTTGCCTATAGAGATCGAGCACAAGGTGTATTGGGTAATCAAATCAGTTCATTTACATTTACAAAAATTACAAATAAATTAATTGGAAGAGTTAAAACGTGATGCCATGACAATTCACACATTTCAAAGAAAAAATTAAAATATCGCATGATTGCCATATTACACGCTGTGTTTTTCATCTCTCCAACAAAATGCTTCTCTATGATTCATGCCTTCATCTATTTCTAGGGAAATCAGATTCACGGTGGGCCGCACCGTTCATAGTTAAAACTATTTATCCATATGATGCAATTGATATTGAAAATCCTAAAAATAATCATATATTTAAAGTAAATGGGAAACACCTGGTCACTACTTGAAATTTTCAAAGCACATGGAGGAATCTCATGATTTAGTGGATTCTCTGACTTCTCACTAATACAAGCTAAATGAAGACACATTGTGTATTATTGTATATTATATACTAACTTTTTTTTTTGTAGTTGATGCACCATGAATAGCACAGCAAGATAATATCTAGGCTCTCTCTCTCAATTTTTTACTTGCTCTTAATAGATTAAATAGAAATATATATTCATTGAGGACAATGTGCATTTTTAAGTTGAGAAGATTGCATATGAAATTAATTTTAGTTTGGTACGCACGATATTTTCAACAATTTTGTTTAAAATCTTTCAAAATTTTTTAAATTTTCAAAAATTTCTAATTACTTTTATTTTTTTTCTCCCATAAAAACAAAAATATTTGTTAACCATAGATTACTTACTAATCTTGAAATTAGAACAATTTGGTTTCAAAAATAATTTTAGATGTATAAACTAATAATTAAATTTTAGAAATAATATTAGTCTAGGAATTAAAACTCATTTTAAAAAAAATTGGCTTAACTCAATTCTCACTAGAGAACAGTTGTTGAAGTTGTTGTTGAAGTAGCTTTCTAACAACAAGTCATTGTAGGGCAAAAAGTTATCCTGTCCGAAAACACCTATTGAAACTGCTATCAAGTAGCTGTGGGCAGCCATCAAAGGTAGTCCCCATCTACAAATATTTCTGTGAACTTTTTTCTCTACAGACAAATCCTAGCTTCTTTCTACAGCAACCAAGGAGAAAATTTACCCCTTTCGGAAGCTAAAACCAATCCCACAGATTTCTCTTCAAATTTTCAATGATCTCTAAGCAAGTCTTCTTATCTCTGATTTTTTATAGGTTGTTCTTCGAAAAAAGTAGATTTTTGTTTCAAAAGCCCAAATCTGCAATTTATATGAACTAATTTTAGTAGATAGAAAATGGATTTCAACTTCTTAGTAGATTTAGAGTGGTTTGGCTAATTTACAGACTTTTGATGAATTTCGCTAGAATAATTGAAGAATATATGCTAGTACATGGTTAAAATAAATAAAAATCTCAACTTTTTAGCATAACAATTTGTGGGTTGCTTGAATAAATAAAATATATCAAATTCATGCATTAGAAATAGAATTAGAATAATGTTTGATAATTGGGGGAGGAATTGGGAATTATAGAGAGAGAGAGAGAGAGAGAGAGAGAGAGAGAGAGAGAATTGATCACACAAAAATAAAAAAAGAAGAACATATAATATTTGTGTTAAAATAATGAATGATTTTGAGAATAGTAATATTTTGTTAAAGCTATATTTCGTGATTATTTCTCAGGATGGGACCAAAAAAACAAACCGTTTCAAAAGGCAAAAGCAGACTCTTCAAGCTCATCTCCTCCACAGAGATATAGAGCTACTAAAGTAAATAAGAAGCTCTAAGAGAAATATAAGGAATTTAAACTTTGGCCTTAACGGGCAGTTCATTATGCACATATGCACGAAAATCCTGCTTTCAGAGCACAGATGCATGGTTCAGGTTTGGAAGCTGATATGTTCCACAAGCACATGCCAACGTGCAATGGAGTAGTGCAAAATCTACAACCAGCAATGGGAAACCAATATGCATACTTCACAGTAAGGGGGCAAGGAAGTGATGTTTATAAAGAGGAGATCATATCAGCTAGTCCTATCCCCGAAATGTTTGAAGAAGAACTGGACAAAGTCAATGAAATACCAAGTAGCTCCAAAATATTCAAAGAGTTTTGCACCAACATCAGTGATCTTGCTTTCAATGAAAGTTTCATGAAAGTTGGCTACTTGAGACAAGAGTATGTTTTAGTGAGTTTATTTATCAAATATAACATCATATCGTCCTCACAACAATAGAATTATATTTGAGGGATGTGATGTTATGGAACACGAGTCTGGAATGACACCTCTTCAATGTCACCTCTATCATGCACTTTGCGATTATTTAATGCATGGGGCAAGCCTATGAATGTATCCAACACCTGAGAGCTATAAAGCC